>OY744541.1:60656282-60708782 GCA_963556195.1 Sepiola atlantica
AATAAAAAGTTCAGATGAATATTCAGCTAACGACTGTGTGTATGGCTGACATTTTATTAATTCACGCTCAAGTATACACCATTGTAAGTAGGACGTATATTATTTACATAAAGATAATAAATATAACGCTTAACTTTGAGAATAAACGAAATCTATTTATTTATTATTCCTCTTATGGCATTTCTTATTGGAATCAATACTCTCATCTCAACTTTACATACTTATTTTTTTAATGTACACAAACACACACACACATATATATATATATATATATATATATATATATATATATATATAGGCACTAACTGGTCGAGCCGCACTGATGAGCTGTGAAACAGCGAAACTGTATGTATGTGGATGACTTGAATTCCTTTCGCCGGCCCGATGAGTTGGTGGCTATTCGCACCAATGAAACAAAACTTGTTTTGTCGCAACTAATGGAATAAAATCAAAAAAAAAAAAAATATATATATATATATATATATATTAGTTGTACCTACCCGGCATTGCCCAAAATGCAGTATAGTCATTTTATTTGTTTGCACATATTTTAAAACTTATACAGTAAAAACAGAAATCAAATTTTAGTTGCAATGAAGACGCGTCTTTTTATATTTTTCTTGCAGATTTTGATTTTTCAGTCATAATTAAAAAAACGTTTCTATATTATCAGTTGTCTCGACGGGACTACATATCTTTTTAAATAACCTGCAGTGAAGTATGTTATCAGAGTGCCAATAACACGGTACAAAATTAACAAATGAAGATTGGCTAGTCAGAATCAAATTTTGATATGTAAGCGTAAATACTATTTAGGTCCAACTTTTTACTTTATATATATATATATACAAATGAATGAAACAATAATTTGCAACATTTTAAATATAACATTTATTCGTTCAGCTATTAGTATAGCACACAATAGCATAGAAAAGTTTCTTCCAAAACACAAACAGTGAACAATAACTTTTAGGCTTATCTATTTATTCATAACTATATTTAAGTACCTTGATGAAGTTCTTTTAATAAAAGGGACGAAATATTAGTCAACAAAACGTTTTTGATCTGATTTGTCTTTAGTATTTGGTCATTATCCAGCTTTTCATTTATTTGTCTCTACATGCTGCCAAATTTAAACCATACATTTTTTTTTACCGAATAATCCAAATAATCTCAAAACTTCTGAAACATGTATTTTTATATTTATTTACACCTAATAAGTATTTAATTGATTATTTATTACACTTTTTTAAAAATATAGTTTCTCAATAGAATAACATCATGTCACTTTATGTTTATATACGACTATAAAATCTAATAAAAATTGAAAAAATAAAATTAACATAATTGGCAATAGTCTGAAGTATGAAGAAAATAAGATATATTAAAATCTATTTTCAAAAACTTTTCAACTTTGACCCGAAGAGAAGGCTTCTCTTATAAGCATGAATGATTGTGTTTGTTATTGAAAAGTTTCAGGCTAGTAACTCATGAAGCCAGTTTTGGATTGTAAGAGAGGATCATGCAAAATGAAGTTAAGTCAGCGCCAAGAGAGGATTTTTTGTTGTTGTCTCTTGTCAATGTGAAGTGAATGCTCGTGCATGAAAAGCCCTAGAAACATCGACGATGTGTCATGTACGGGTGTAGAGTATTTATCACCGGAAGAGGTTATAATTCATAAGTGGAACGCTTAGCTGATCAGAAAATCACGATATTGGTGGAGTGATACCTGCAAGCTGCACTCGTAATGAGAAACTCAGCATGCACTGCATTATGCATAGATAAAAGATCAAAGGTGCTACAGAAAATGCGTTTGCAGTTTCTATCAGCTCCAAGACAAACTCTGCCATTTTAATGAAAGTGAGAAGAAGACAGTCGTAATTAAAATAGGGGTGCTCTTTATAGGGGAACTGTTAATAGGGGTGCGTTTAAAAGATACAAATCTTTATTTTAATCTTTTTATTCATATTTACGAAAGAAGAAGAAGAAGAAGAAGAAGAAGAAGAAGAAGAAGAAGAAGAAGAAGAAGAAGAAGAAGAAAAGCACCAACTGTAGTTAACTCTCCAGAACAGGAGATCACTAGAAGAGACAAAATTACTTCTGTCAAAATATAATTTTAACAGGATGCCTTAGCTAATTTAACATTAATCTAACAGCATTTAATTAAATATAATTTAATAAACTAATTCATTAAATATGAATTAAATTTACTTATTTTTTTTATCATATTAAAGCAATGGAAGAATACAACTATGCAATGGCAATGCCATTTTTTGTACATTATTAATACAGAAAATACATGATAGCAGACTTTGTAATTAAACTATACAAATAAACACTGCATTTAAATCTTATATATAAAGTAAAGTCAGATTGTTTCTTGTTTTTTGTGATTAATAGCTTACTTCCTACAACATTAATATTTAACTATGTTTCTTTTTAAAGATTTCATTGATTACATATTTTATCCTATAGATATTTTCATTTTATTTAGTGATATTTCAGGGGTGGGGCCGCTGTTTTCTCACAATTCGAAGTCCTCCCACTGTCACTCAGTAAAAACGGGATTTTATTTAATAAGAGATTTATTTTTATGCACCGGTGTCAGACACATTTTAATTGGATAATTGGCATAGGTTTGACCAATCGCTGCATTTCTTCCAAATTCTAGAATTTGAGTGTTAACGCCAAGTAGGTACAATTAATAAATCATAAATTTAAAATAATATATTTTATTATAGGGAGAAAATTTGGGGAAAATAATTATGTGATAGCAATGTTTAAATTATGAAAAAAAAGATGAACTTTCAAAGTAAATAAAATAAAGAATAAGAAGTTCAGCTACAGATTATATTTTCAGACTTTGTGTAGCAGACGTGATGAGTCTGAACCAGGATTGAACAGTGAAAGTGAACCCAACTTGCCTTAATTTTCAAACTACAGACCAGACAAAGACGGACCATTTTATGTTGGGGATATTGTACACTTTATTCAGTTTCTTTTTCGTGGGAGTAGAGGGCATTTTATTTTTTATTTTTAATGCTGAGAAGTAATTTAGAAATAAATAATTTTTTTAAATTGTTTATTTTATAAAATATCTGTGTTGCCTACCTAAATGACATTGTACTTCTTTCATTGGTTTTATTTTGATGTTAAAATATTTCAGGTTATTTAGTAGGTTATTCATTTGTAATAAGTTCCAAGTCATACACATTGGAGAATTTTTTCACTTAATAGATGTTGGCTATTGTTTTAAGTGAACAGCATACTTTTACATAAGATCAAAAAGGACAAACAGATTAGGTTTCTTGGCAAAACGCCAGGTTGGTTTGTTAAATTTACTTTAATCTACAACTGAACAGCCATAACTGAATAAGAGCTATAAATGTACATATGTGAACTACATGAGTGTACAAGGAGAAATACAAGATACCTACTGTATATCAACTTTAGGGTAGATGCTAAACGTATCTAATGCAAAGCGCAACGATTCTTACTCGTAATAATAGTAAATTAAAGAAGTAAAAATGTTTATTTATTTATATCGATTCTGAACTTACTTTTGAGTGCATGTTATTAGATACTACCATTGGATTCCTTGTAAAGTTTTGCCCTACAAAACTTGTATTTGCCGCTGGTATAGGTCTCTGTTTTCAATTGCATTGCAGCACAGAGAGACAAAGACAGCACAGATATAAACAGATAATCTTCATGCAATGCCAGTTTATAATTTTGGGATTAAATCTCAAAAGTAAATTAGTGTTAAAACTTAAAATAGAGTGAGATAAAAAAAAAATCCAACATAAATCTGCACACACTCACAGTGTTTAGTGAAAACTGTACTGCACCTATGAAATATGATACAAATTGCAGATGCGCCATCCACAAGAGATTGCAAGTATTCGTGAATGCTGCACTCATTAACTGTAGCATTTATTGCCTCATCTATAACTGCAAAAGCGTAAGATGAACCAAGCCAGTCATAGGATCCGGCTTGCTAAAATGGAGGACAAGAAGATGGAGATGGCAGAAGGTCAAAATTCGTGCTGTTGGAGACTCACATGAAAATGCCAAAGTCTTAGATAAGATGATGAGAGATGTTCGATAATTCGGGGTTTATTTACAGGACAAATCTAAGGAAGGAGTTGAATGATACTCTTATGTTGTTTCTTATAGATAACTTTCATAGCTTTTTCTTGAAGGTTATTACAACTCGCACTTACTTGAAAGCATTAGTGTATAGATAGTGACAATGAATTCCAACTGAAATCAGAAAAAGGAAACATGTTCCTTTTTTAGTCATAATATTGCTGAGTATAATTCTCAGAACAACTGCATTGGGTTCACTAAATTACTTACAACCTTTGGTTTCTCAATTCAGATTATATTCATCATCAAAATATAATTATCGATTACGAATAGGTATATCACCACCATTTTTCAAAGTTTCATCATTTAAACAAAACAAAATTCTACCAATTTTACATTGTAACACAATTGAACGAAGTTCGGAAATTTTTCGATAAGCAAAATTATCAGGACAAGAGTAAAGATTTTAGTTTTATTTATAGAACGTTAATTTATTGGTGAGTTCATTAAGGTCATCGAATCACACCATCAATCTCTCATTTCTGTTCCAGTTGCAGATAGAGTAACATGTCTCCACGGACTGTAAGAATCCTCACTGTCTGCAAATTCATTGTCAAGATGCTGCACGAGAGAAAGCGATCTGTTGTAGAAGCGATTGGCCAGTTCAAAAATGTCACCCATGATATCCTGAAAAAATAGACGAACAGACTCTACGAAGGAAAACAATCTCAGAAAACTACTAAAAGACAAATGCTATCAATTATACCAATACTGTCAGTGTTACTGCTGATATCTTTTGTGACATATTCAAATATTAAGATATTCATATATACAGCCAATCTGTTTCTTGTAAGCTAAATGAGCAACAAAATCATTTATGAGACATACAAGTTGAACTAATACAACAAAATCGGCTGTAAACTTAAGTAGGTTTTATTCCATTTTATTCCAAATGATCAAAGTGTATTCTTATTTTGTCTGTTTAAATCTATGCAATTTGTTCTTGACTAATCATTCAATCTTCTTTGAATATTTAGCTTGATATAAAAGAAGAAGAAAACTTCTAAAAGAAAAATCGGTTCGTAATGTTCTAAAATAGTTTGATCATTAACTGATGCCGGCCTACAAGTTGGGTGGAGCATAGAGGATAATTTCATCAGCAATTAAAGTTTGAAATCTTTTCACTAATGACAGTTTCTTTTGGTTTGACTTGCTATTTTTACACCTTTTTTTTATTCTCCATTTCTTTAATGCAGAGAGCAATTTTATCTAATGTGGAAAAAGAACAAACCTGAATTCACTCACTTTGCATTAATCCACAATGACATTTTTTCTTTCAAATACAGTCCATTTCACCAATCTATTGACCAAAAAAATCAATCAATCACACCTAATCAAGAGAGAATACCAATAATATCTGTCAATAAAAACCCACTACAATGCGAGAAAATACATTTCCTATTTAGAGTCCATTTTGATAGATTTGAAGTCTGCCATCAATGACATGACGGCAGCATGCATCTAAATCTGCACTAAGTTTTGACAAGAATCATAAGACTGCTCAACTAATGCCAAAACAGTGTCATGGCATCTAAAGGCTATAGAATTTTGGCATAGTTTACATCCTGGACCCCCAGGCAGTCATCACCACATACCCAGCAGGATTTGGCTGCACCATACTTACACAACATATTCCCTGGGAGTTGCTACCAGTAAAAGATGCAATACACTTATGATAACATTCATATTGATTAAAAAAGAAAAGAAAAACGGCTCAGATGAAGTATAATGAGAGATATATTGATAAATTGTTAGTAGGAAGCTTTTATGGATGGGGATGTCAGCTGAGAAATGGACGGAAGCTATGGTGTCAACTGAATAACATTTTGCCAAAATGTGAACTGTGTACATAGTTGAAAGAACACACACACACGCGAGAAGAAAGAAGAGAAAGAACAAGATTAATAAATATAGACTTATAAAAACCCGGAACTGAATGGTCACAAAGATTAATGATAAAATTAAAAAAATATCCTGTTATGTATATTAAGTTATGGGATTTCAGATTTGGGAATAATGAGTAGTAAAATCTTGATAAATCAGTAAATCTTTAACCTTTATTTAAAACATTTTTTTGTTTTTGTTCAAGCTGTTGCAGACATAACTAGAATTATAATGCCAGTACATAAATTGGTTCTAGAATGTAAGATCATGAAAATGTGAAAAAACGAAAATGTTGTTTTATCCCCCCCCCTGTTCTAATTTTATATAGTATCTATCACTCTCACTTCCGTGACTCTCTTTCTCTTTCTTACTCTCTCTCTCTCTTTCTCTCTCTCTCTCTCTCTCTTTCTCTCTCCCTCTATTGAAGGTAATAAAGAAAATAAAAAAAAATTAGACTAGTAGGGAATATCATCAGAGTAGTAATATTATTTAACCCGTAACCTGTGCTACTGAGCAAGTTTAACGTAGCATAACACCACACTAACGTTTCAGTGATGATAATCACCAATGAATTGTGCAAATATTTGCCATGAAACCAATGAATAACATGCTTCAAGTTTTTGTTTAGAGTTTTCCTTCTCTTAGACTAGTTATTTCTCTGAAAGCTCCAGGGCCTAGACTATCCTACTATTTCACCTATAGAGAAAAAAAGCTGAATTCATACCTTCCAAAGGGTATTAGTGAGATTGGCATAACAGTTCAACAGAGGTTTCAATACCATGCCAAACCCGTAATCACTGATCTTACTGGTGAGTTAATAATGTGAATAGCCGATTTTATTAAAATGTTGAATCTGACAATATATTTGTGCATAGACAAAAATATGTTTATTAATAATTAATACATAATATGATATTCAACGAATTTACTATATCTAACTCAAATTTTAATTTCATAGCCATTATAGAAAGTATAACTACTTAAAGAAAAACACTTTAAAAGTCCAACTTTTGCATATTACTGTATCTGCACACATAATGCAATATGATAAAATGAGAGACCAATTCTAAAATGCTCATATCTAAATGAATAAATGCGAAAGTTTTTTCATTTATTACACCGATATTACTGTAAAACACAGCTCATTGTTATTTCAATCAATAATACAACATAGTAATTTGAAATATGGTATATTATAGTAGAGACGAAAATTGTGTCATTCATTTGTAATTGTATTGTCTTATTTCCTTATATATATGCAATAGTTTTGTCGATATTAAGAGTAATTAATTAAAGTGATTTAATAAAATTAGAATAGATTAATAAATTTGCAGCAAAATTACCAAAATGTTAATATTTATCTATTTATATGAATAAATGTTGATGTTTATTTATATAAATAAGTGCGAATGTTTTTATGAATGTAAATGATTATTATTTAAGCATTTTGTTTTAAGTATTGCAAGTAGCAAACTTTGTGATGCAATAGCGAGTTGTTAAAGCCAGCTTTTTTTATTTTATTTTAATTTTGTATGTATTTGTGCAAAATTCTTAAAATAGTGGTTTTATAAAAATATTAATTTACCCCAATAAAGACATTTTATTTGAGGAATAGAGAAGTTACAATGTAGGAGTAAATATATATGTTTTCTTTTCTTTTTTTGATATCTATATCTATATCTATCTCTCTCTCTCTCTCTCTCTCTCTCTCTCTCTCTCTCTCTATATATATATATATATATATATATATATATATATATATATATATATATATATATATATATATATATAAAACTGGAAATATCTCTACCCAAACTAGTAATGAAAGGAAATAATTTTGATAAAAAGAAAAAGAAAAAAAAAATCTTGTAAAACAAGAGCTTCTCCTATGAAGATGAAAGAAGCCAACCATTGGCTTCAGAATGAATTTAATACATCAATCATTTTAAAAGCAATAATTTCTAATTACTAAATTTGAAAAGAGGTGAACAAAAGAGTAATTTATTTTATAGGATATAAGGAAGTAAAGTAAGAAAACATTGTCTACATTACAGCTGTAAGCTCTAACAAGAGGCAATCATTAAAGGTGAGTGATGTAACTGATAAGACGGAGCATATGGTAGTTTGTACATCAAACAAAGCGTTGCCTTTTGATCAGTGAGAAAGATGAAATCAAAGACAGAAAAATCAATTCATATCCAGCCATGTTGACATCTCCCAAGAGCATAAGCAAATGCCATTGAACTGAAATGTCCAAGACAGAAACGAATAACAAGTGACAAAGGCAAAACAGACCTACTACAGCCAATAAAACACAACACTCAAGAAAATGTCAACGATTCTATTTATCCTCAAAGAGGGAGAAAGGATGTCATATAATCACTTCAAATTCATTATATGTTTGTCAGTTTTTTATGCATTTTATAATAAATCAGATTTATTTTGATATCAAACCGGACTAGTAAAACTTCTCACACCTACAAGTATCCGACATCTCTACAAAACCACCATTCGCTCATGCATGGAATATTAGTGCCTCATCTGGGCTGGTGCACCAACCACTAGTCTCTCCCTCTTGGACAGGGTGCAAAAAAGAGTCTCTAACCTAACAGATCCTGCACTGTATTATAAACTCCAGCCCCTGTCACATTGTCACAGTGTTGTAAACCTGTGCTTTTTTCTTCAAGTACTTCCACTGAAATGGTCTGTATTATTGACTTAGCAGCAATAAATAATCATATGATTTCAATTTATTGACAAGAATTATAAGACATCTTTAAAAGTGAATATTATTAAACTTATTACACTTACAGACATCAGCATTGAAATTATTCTTTCTTTACAATATTAGTATTATTTACCTGCTCTTCAGGAGGTTAGACACAAGATCAAGCGAGGTTTCGAAAAGCCAGTGCATTAGGAGAACTGCACACTAGCATAAAAAATGCCTGAGCAGCCCCGGCGGCATTTTTCTAGTAGGGGCGCCTCAGGCGATTAGCAGCAAACTAACCCCTTCTCAGAGAAAAAGTAAAGCCTGGGAGGTTGAACGTCCTAGGACTACACAGAACCATACCTCAGCTCGACTGGTATGAACCCTAACCCTACTCAGGCCGTGCCAGCATCAGATTTCTTCCTCAAATCTAGAAAGTTGAATAGTAATGTTTTAATGAATAATTATCACCAAAATTAACATTTGGGAATACATTCAAATTTTATGAATGTGAAATTCAAGAAGATTATTTCATATTTTCGTTATCACATTCCAATTTATTGAAGAAAACTAATAAGTTAAAAAGCTATAGTAACACCAAAAAGCTCTTGGAAAACAATGAAGTATAAGTCTTAAATAGATATTTTGATCAATTCAAGCAATTAATCGTTTAGGCTAAAACTTGTGCTAAGTGACTGTGCTATAGGTGAGTAGGTGTAATAGCTGAGGTTTTGAGAGTTATCCAAATTGACACAAAGCCAGTGGCCCTTCATGCCTAGTGACAGTAATCTGTGACAAGATTACTGTGACTGGCTCTTATTACCAAGGTACCTACTGCCCAAAGTGGCTCAGGTGAGCTGGCTTTTGTTGACATAATGCCACTGACCAGCAAAGAAAGAAGGACAACAAAATTAAACACAAACACATAATGTTAAGACAACGCAGTCAATAGGAGATTTATTATTTCTGAACTGGAGAACTAATCAAGAGCTTTGCAATTCACTAAGTAGACCCTGGTGACAAATACTATCCCTCAGTGCTTTGCTAAGACTAGAGAAATGGCTTGAGTAGAGGAAGAGAGGTGGGACAGAAAGTGACAGAGGAGAAAGAGTTATATTTATTTTAAAGGGTAGCAAAATACACATCTACACAACTAATGGTCCTACTAATCAGCATGATGAAATACATAAAATACATTTACACGCACACACACATACATACACACAAAAGTATACTCTATCTATGTTATTTTCATGTAAAGTTCTCGACTGAGCTCCAATGTCTGGTACCCACTTGTAAAACATTCACAACGAAAAAAAATGTCATTTCTTCCTCCGTGTGCATAGTGTCAGGTGAAATTTCCATGAACAGAGTTTCTTCATCTGTGGAACACATTGCCGTGGGACTGCCTCCCTACAGATTACAACAAGGTTGTCTTAAAATCCAATCTCAATAGATTCCTGTCATAGGACGTATCCACGAGTACTCAAACTTAATTCATTCCATTCATTATGTCAATCCTCTCATGAGGTTCTTCATCTTTTAACTAGTAATCATTCTATCTGATTAACCCTTATTCTCAAGTGGCCTTCAGCCTTGATAACCGGTTATCCATGAGTACAAAAAATACACCAATAACTAGTAACAAAGTGTTAATGAAAAAAGATTCAATGCTTCTTCTTAATCTTAGTTAACATAAGTAACTTTTGGGATATTAGTCATAGTTAGTAATCAAACATGTATGTGCAGTATCAAGAACCAATTTAATAAGTTGAAAATAAAGAAAAACAAACACAAAAGCCAATTTTTTCAACTTATAATATCAGTTAAGAGAGTATCATGTAATATATTTAAACAAAGTGGTAAAGAAAGATACAATAACAAAGATAGAAATAAATTATTAGCAACTATTCAGTAGAACATTAGCTTCATGACATTTGACATGTGATATGGGCATATCAATCTGAGAAATAAAGTTACTTTGTGATATTTTAAAAGTTGGACCTAAATAGCATTTAATCTGACATATCAAACTTTGATTCTGACTAGCCAATTTTCATTTGTTATTGTTGTACTATGTCATTGGCTCTATCATAACACACTTCACTACATTTTATTTTAAAAATTAAGTAGTACCATCTGAACAACTAGTAATATGGAAACATTTTTCAATTATGACCGAATAATCAAAATCAGCAAGGGAAATAACTCGTTTTTCTAATTGAAGAATATAAAAAGAGTTGCTCCCCTTTCAGCTAAAATTTGATTTCTTTTTTCTGTATGTTTCTAAAATTTGCAAACAAAGATTAAAACTAAAATGACTTTATTTAATCCTGGGCAATAGCGGGTAGGTAAAGCTAGTTAATGTATGAAATAATGTTGAAGAAGTGCCGAAACACAAAAAGCAGAAGCTATAAATATATCAAAGGCTGTAAAATTATGTAACTAATTTTAATGTGCATATCTATTTATAAAACCGCTAAGAATATTTGATGATTGCCTCTCTCTTATTGATTGCTAAATAAATTCATTAAAAGAAAATGATGAGGACAATTGTATGAGTAATAAAGTAAAGATTTGGACGTTCGCTCTAAATGTATGCAGGTTTCACACAGTGGTGAGTGCTGCTGCTGATGGCAATGTTAGTTGCTAATGATTAAAGTAAGAATTCCAAATATAACAAGATTAGGCATTTCATAAGTTTACCCGTTATGAACAGAATCAAAGACATCAAGACTAATCAATATGATTTCTAATGCATTATCCATTTTGATTCACTTTAAAGATTAATTTGTCATGGCTTTTGACAATCTATATCTATAAATTTATCTTGTTGCATTTTCAAAGTCAGACCCAAGTAGCATGTAAGCTGACAAATCAAATTTTACTTCTGACAAGTCAACGTTCATTTGTTACTGTTCTACCATGTTATTGGCAATATAATATTTATTGTTACAATTTATTTAAAAAAAATATTCACTCTATGACCACTAATAATATAGAAACATTTTTGAATAATCACCTGAAAATATAAATCACGCAGGAGGGGGGATAATTCATATGTTTTAGTGAATATAATACGAGTTGTCTACCTTACAACTAAAATTTCATTTCTTTTCTAACATAAAAATTACGAAAATGACTTCACTTCATACCCGAGCAACGCCGAGTAGGTACAGCCAGCTATCATATAAATACAAGTAATTCATTAGAAACGAGTTCTTGCATTTTATTTTGAGTGTAATAAAATAAAACTTTCATGACTGTGAAATCTTATATATAGATGCATGTTCAAAAAAATATAAGATACAAATTAAAGATTTGAATATCGATAGTTGACAGTGTCTTTCATAGATAATTCAACACTAGTGTCTGGTTTGGATGAGAGATGAACAGGAACCAACAATTCAAGTTTACCTTAATTGACGATGCTTAGAATTCTACAAATACGGTAATGACTTAGACTAACACAGAAATCTGTTATCTATTTTGAAATATGAAAGAAAGAAAAAACTTTCTCATCTAAACAAGCAAAAATAAAACTGATATTATTTGGAACTTTATTTTTTATACTTTTATTGGAGAATTTTTTTTTAATTTGCTTCTTTTTTTTGACTGCTAAACTTTTTAAAGTATTTTGATAATTTTAATTTGGGCACAATTCAAAAGAAATTCAAGTCAGTATTAAATATTATTTAAATCTTATTATAATATGAGATGAAGCTCAATGTCTTTGAAATAAAATGTTTAGAAACTATCGTGGGAGTAACTTTGCGAAAAAATGCAGATATAAGAAAAAGGCTAAATATTAACAGATCCATCCACAACGTTATTCGAAAAAAGAGATTTACATGGTTTGGTTTGGCCATGTTTCTCGGCTACCAGACTCTAGCTATATAAATATCAGGAAGATTTAATTCAAGAAAGATCAAAGAGATGGGCCGACCAGATAAGGGTGGAGACTGGCATGCCGCTCCTGATAGCTGAAAGACTGGCCCAAGACTGTGATGTGGTGGAATTTTCTTTTCAATCTCAGTTGGACGATGAACAACACCATGAGAGGATTGGTAAACGATGGGTGGGATGGCTCAACAAGTATTTTTTAACATTGGACTTGAAGCCGACCATGTTGTAGCAGGCTCATGGTATTTTGTGCAACAGATGGAATGTTCTAGGAAATTAACTTTATTCATGAAAGTTCTGTATAGTTTTATGTATAGACAGAGTGAAAGGAAAGTTCTTTGCTGTGGTTGTACCTAGACGAGTTCTTGCTGTGAATGTTATACAGGGGGAACCAGAGATTGAAGCTCAGTCGATCACCTACTATGAACATAACGATAGAGTAGAGAGAGACTAGCAACGTCTCTTCTGTGAGAAAGGGGCTGTAGGAAAGAGAAGAGAAATTAGTCACATACTAAAATAATAAAAACTTTAAAAAATATAAATAAAAATTGGTAGAATTGGCTCTCTTTCTTCCAGTCAATTATTGCAAACGATTTTTATTCTTAATTGAAAATGCAGCTATATGAAGTAGAATTTAATATACTTTCCAATTCTGATTGTGGGAGATAGTGTATGTTGTGTGTAGTATATATAAGGTTGCTTTACCATATACAAATAGAGTGTGGTGATCATGATTATAAAGACAGCTTGATGGATGTAAAGTTTCATGGTGACAGTTAAAACATTCAAATAGCAAAAGCAGGCCAAACTCTAGAAATGGGATATTGATTTTAAATGAAATTGAATTTATTGCATGATTCTGACAAGCTGTGTTGATGGTCTTCTGGCTCAACTCTTGCACTTGGGACCTGCAAGATACTTTGTATTCCTGTGACATTATAAGATGAGGAAAAGAAAGAAAGAGAATAAAGATGAAAACTATAAAAGAAAAATGTATTACAGACTATGGGAGGTATGGGGTTCCACCATCTTTGAAACAAATAGCTATTTTCCACACTTCCCAAACAAGAACTAAATTTTGTTGTAAGCAAAGCAAAGTATAAGGCATCTTTAAGCTGAGTTTGATCTAATGTTACTATCATTATTTTTCGAGTTAATGATAAGGTCATATATATATATATATATATATATGTGTGTGTGTGTGTGTGTATGCGTTGTCCAAGAATAATTTGTTTTGTCATTTTTAAATTTCTATAATTTGAAATATATAAATAAAAAATATATATACTTTATTGAAATATATATATTTATATATTTCAAATTATAGAAATTTAAAAATAACAATATATATATATATATATATATATATATATATATATATATATACAAATATATATATATATATACTACTTATATATATAAACACACACATATATATATACTACTTATACATATATACACACACATATATATATACTACTTATTTATATACACACAATATATATATATATATATATATATATATAATACTTATATATATATATATAATACTTATTTATATACACACAATATATATATATATAATACTTATTTATATACACACAATATATATATATATATAATACTTATATATATATATATATATATATATATATATATATATATATATATATATATATATATAATACTTATATATGCACACATCAATATATAAATACATATGCACTACTTATATGTGTGTATATATAGAAAGAGCGAGAAAGAAGGATTTTTTTAAAAATTCAGTTTACTAGCATTTTTATTTAAGAGAAAGTTTCACCATAAAAGCAATAAGCCGAGACAATAAGTGACCTATAAAGACAAGATGACACCTATTCCATAAATAATGAATAGGAAACACAAATTATCCAGGTCTCAAGCTAAGAGGGGGGGGGGCAGACTAAAGTGGAAATCATTGATTCTCTTGTTCTGTTGATCCAAATGCTAGACATGGTTCTGGTTGCGTCTACTGTTAATACGTGAGACACACTGAAGCTTTAGAAGTGAATCTATGCCTTTCAATCTTGGAACCAAATATGGATTATGATTGGTTCTTCTACTATAGTTACCTGCGCGGAAAGTACTGGAATCTTGGGGAGGCTTATTGCCACTCAAATCCCAGAAAAAGCCAACAGTCATTATCAACAAAGAATCGAATAACCGGTACTACCACTTTTTTGTGGCATTCGCTCAACATCGGGCATTCTGTCTTCCACTAAAAGTGGAAGTTTATGAGGAATACAAATTTTCATGCGTTCCCCAGTCAGCATGTATATCCCGGTTAGGAGAGATGACATACAGCACCTAGTATGTCTAAATGGGGACTCATTCTGTACTGGCCAAGCTCAACGTCGCTTAACTTCGATGATCTAATGAAAACTGGAGTGTCAATCTGATTATGCTATATATCAGCAGGAAGTCAATGATAAACGGCTGTTACAGTAATGTAAAGCTATTTGCAAGAAGTAGAGAGTGCTGGAAATTTGGGGAGACTTGTTGTCACTCAGACTTCAGGAAACACCACTCGTATTGCCAGTGAGAAATCGTTTGACTAGAAAGAAGGTATTAGAATCCCGATGAAGCTTTTCATCACTCAAATTCCAGAGAAAACCAACGGCTGTTATCAGCAAAAACTCAATGATAAATTCCCGTTGTGAGAACATAAACGGATTTGTAATAGTGGTCAAAAGAAGTTGGAAATCTGGGGAGACTTGAGTCACTCAGATTCCAGAGAACACTACTTTTTTGCCAGTAAGCGATCAGTGGTGATAACTTATGTGGGAATTCCTAGTGAGTAAGTAAGTAAATTGACAAAATAGTGACAAACCTATCTGAAGGTCTTTTTTCAAATATATTTCTTTCTTTTTTCTCTTTTAGTTTTTTCCTTCTTTTCCATTCAAAGCATTATCCATAATGACTTACATTTAGACTGTTATTGATCAAGTTCAAAATCCAAACTGACAGTGCGGTAGAATGAGCGGAATGATGACACAACATCAATGGTAGCAGCGATGATGCTGCACAAGACAAAAAGCCGACACAAACACAAAGAGATCTCTAATAATCTATAATCTTTCATTTATTTGCTTACTGACCAAACGTTTCTTATATAGTATATTAGAAGAATGTTGACCCCCAGGATGGGTAAAATTCCCCGAACAGTTTTGCACCACTTTTATGTTCTCTTATGAAGATTTAAACCAATATATAATGCTACTAAATCTTATGTCTTGAATCCTTATTCTAATTTTGATAAAAATCTATGACATGATTTTGATTCTAGAAAATGTCTAAAAGTTAAGGGGGCTTAAGAAAAAGTTGAAATTGAAGGAATCTTGCTTAATTAATGTCTAATGATTATGGATAAAATTCAATGCAAATCTGAAATATTTTAATTTTTAAATTGGAGGTTGTGCACATATTATGCCCCCTAAAACCCTTTAAATACTCTAAAGAAACTTAAATTTGGGGAATATTTATAAACTGATGTCTAATACTTATCGTTAAAATTTCACAAAAGTTGTCTATTCGTGGATTTTAACTATTCGATATATATATATATATATATATATATATATATATATATATATATATATATATGTGTGTGTGTGTGTGTGTGTGTGCGTGTGAAAAAGACAAAAGGAAAAACAAATTAAACACAGGAAGAAATCATCAAACAACGTCTTCAGAAAAAGTGAAGATTTTTAATTTATTGAATATATGCATGTGTGTGTATATATATATATATATATATGTATATATATATATATATATATATATATATATATATATATATATATATATATATATATATATATATATATATATATAATGCTAGATTCAAATGCCGATTTCTTTACTGACCTTCCCAAAAATCTGTATACTTGACGGCCCGTTTCGTTTTGCATTCTATTGCTTATTTATATATGCTCTGGTGTTAAAATTTTTACAAATTAGCATCTATTGAACTTAAACCTTGAAAGTTTGACTATTAATGATATATATATATATATATATATATATATATATATATATATATATATATATATACATATGTATGTATGTGTGTGTGTGTGTGTGTGCACTCATGCATAACATCTATGAGAATACATGCAAGTAAAGATTAGCTGTCTAACTATTTTACTGATCTATTTTTCTATCTATCTTTAGGCAGATTAATCCCCAGATACATAAACAACATTTATGCCGAATGGCATGATGCCAACGTATAGAGTGACTCAATATTCATCAATACAATGTCTTTTATAGCAGATATCTATTGAAGAAAGCCAATTTAAAAATAAAAAGACAATATTTTTTTAAAATAAGTAAATTTAAGAAATTCATTTGATGTAGGACATCAAAACGGTTTTCTAACTGTTATCCTATTTGCTTCACTTTACGTACGTTCAAAGAATTACAAGAAATAACCTTCATCTGAAGGCATAATTTGAATAATGGAAGTAAACAGATTCTAAAGAGACATGTTTTGAAGGAATCAGAATAAAATGTTGGGCAAGAGATGATTACATAAACCATTTATATCATGCAAATTACTTCAAGGTTAGAATCGAAACATGATAATTATTAAATACAGATGTCTTGTATTTTACAAAAAAAACGATAAAAACGATAAAACATAAAAACAAATGATTGAAATGAGCTACATGTAAAAATCTTTTTATTACATCTGATATTTGTGTCGGTATAAATGTTTTGTATCTTATTTGTTCTCCAAAAATGAAGTAATTATAAACACTGTTATGATCTCCCTTGGGACTTACTATTCACTCCTGCATCAGAAAGCGTTCTGCAAGGACATTATCAGAATTTGTTTCACCGCTGATTTCGAGTGAAACGGATTAGGACCACTTTTTCAATCAGTATCTCTGGACCTTGGAATGGACTTTCAAGAAATGCAGTAAATGCGCCAACAATGCAGCAATTCAGGACGAAATTGGTCAGGTGATGAGCCACTGTATCCTCTTCAGTGTAAATTCCCCCCCACCCCTATTCCCTATATGACAACCGAAGCATGCTTGTTTTATATTTTGCCCAATTTTTATTGAACTAAATTGAATGTATTTTGTATTTCATGACAAAGTTCTGTTGATGTTTTAATAAAAGGAAAGGGGTCCTAAGTCCTAGCCTTACAAACGTCCTGTTTGCCCTAGATTCTCCACAGACGCTACAACAGAATGGCCCGAGGTTGCCTGTTCCAAGAATAGTCACCTCCTAGATTTTTATCAGAGCCCCTTTAGCCGGATTGTGACCCTGCTGCTGGACGCCAGCATTGGGTGTCACTACCAGAAACCGAAGTTCTCAACAGCATAGTTCTGACAGTACCATGTTGTCACCGCCCTGGCATGGTGAGAAGGTGTTGGGCTTTACAGTCGCTCTTCAAAAGTGTGCTGCGATGGTCAGAGATGCTGTACTTGCTCACGAGAAAACCGCCTCAACACGACCAAAGTAATGGCCGTTACAAGTAAGTAAGAATTTTGTATTTAAGAAAACCAGAAAATTTAACAGTGTTTTTAATTTGAATACAATGTTTGTTATGAAGTATGTTAAAGATGTCATGAAGCATTCTATCGAGATGCTCGACTTAGCTCCAATTGCTGGTCCCCCCCCCCTGTAAAACATTCATAGCAAGAACTCGCCTAGCTACAACATCAGGGAACTTCCTATTCTCTCTCTCTCAAACCTGAAATGGAAGACTTACATGAAATCTGTCGGTGGAAAAATGGTTGGATCATTCTACTGCTCCAGAAAGTACCTCACTCCTGACACAATCCTCTACCTGTATAAGAGCCAAATACGTCTTAAGATTGAGTACTGCTGCCACATCTGGAGAGGTGCCACTTGGAGCACTCTTTCTTGTCTTGACAGAGTACAAAATCAAGTTTGCAATCTCGTGGGGGGCGATCTCTTTCTCATAGATATGGCAGCAGTACTCCATTAACAGTAAGAACTCGTCTAGCTACAACCACAGCAAATAACTCTCTCTCTCTCTCTCTCTCTCTCTCTCTCTCTCTCTCCTCTACTCTGTCTTTACCTAAAGCTAAACGGAACTTCTATGAACAAAGTTTATTTCCTCAAACATTTCATCTATGGAACAAAATACCACAGGACTGCTTTCCAACTGACTACAACATGACCGTTTTCACGTCTAATGTTAACACATTCTTGTTGAGCCGTCCTCTTAGATAATCAAATTTTGCCCTTTCCACCCATCGTTTCAAATCCTCTCATGGTGTTGTTCATCGCTCAACTGACAAGCTCTACCAGAAACACAGTTTTTTGTTGCTTTTGGTGGGTATGAAAATTGGCCAATTTTCATTGAATAACTATTATTCCCATTATAACTTCGTTTGTTTTAACTGACATTCAATCGGATTTACCCTTGTGCCAAAATCCTGTCACTATTGGTATAGATTCCTATTGGCTTAATTAGCAAGACTATTTCCAGAATAATAATTAATGTATACTTAAATAGGCTTCCTGAAGAAATAATGGGTTTTGCTACTAAAAGTCTGTATTTAAGATCCTAATATCAGACTAACGATATATTTTGATAAAGAGACAGGTAAAAGCAAATGTTACGTTTTTAGCATTTGTTACCTGTCAATCACTTAAAGTTAGATTTAAGATAACATATTTTGAGCAAAGTGCAGTTTATTAAGCATCTTTTGAATTCACAAAGGACTACAAAGTTTGACCCGTTGAATCACCTACTGAGCTTCAGTCAGATTGTTTGAATAAAAAAAGTGAGTTTGCAAAGCCAGTTAAATTCAAATAATGAAAGAACAAAATCCCAAATTAGTTACTTTCTGTTCTCTCTCTCTCTCTCTCTCTCTCTCTTTCTCTCCAGATATGTGTTAAATAATATTAATACTGTGTTGATATCGTATTGTTTATAATGAATTATTTGAATCTTCTGTTTTGTAGTTGGTTTTATTACATTTGACTGTTAATAAACAGAGAGAGAATGACAAAACTGAGAGTAATAGTATAGATTAAAAGTGGGGTAAAATCAAAACACATAGAGTGAGAGAGGGTGAGAGTAATAGACAGAAACTTTGTAAGAGATGGGTCACTCGGTGAGTAAATTGCAAATTACGGTTAATCAAAAAATTAAAACGGATTTAAAAAAAAATTTAAAACCTAACTAAATCCCAAAATTTTACATGTATTTTGTGTGAGAAAAATATATATATAAAAAAACTTAGGGAAACAAACGTTGATTAAGTTACATTTAGTATAATAATAGTCTTAGAATTTTAAATGCTAACTGTATACACTGTCGATTTTTACAAAATTTGTATCTTTTATTTTTAGATACACCCAAATTGAAAGGAAGATTCACGTTTAGATTTGTAGAGCGTTTTCATTGGAGAAACCTGGTATATTTCAAGGTGGAAAAAATGTTATGAAGTAGACACCATCTTCACAATTGTTTATACCAACAGCTGGCTTTTATTTGATAGTGTTATCTTCATGATAAAGCTGCAATGCACAAGTGGGATAGCATTTGGACATGAGCAGAATAAAAGAGGTACTAACAGCCAGTAAGTCAGGTTATTAAAGAAAGGCAGCAAGAAGATAATGATAGTGGGTGTCCTGTTGGAAAGAAAACAGAATGGAATCAAGAAGAAAAAAAAGGTGGCAGAGTTGCCTTAGTGGAGGTAGAATACACTTTCTGAACAAACCTCTTGGGGTTCAAACTATGCCAGCTGGTTGGCCTCTATACCCAAAAGCATTAGCATTTAAAGATAATAAACAGGACAATGATGCTACTACAAATGGCAAAATTCTGTGTAGCAATTTCTCCAGAAAGAGAGGAGAAAAATCTCCTAGATAAAGCATACAAACAAATATAACTAGTTTTATTATAATGGCAAACAAATATGGTAAGCAGCAAAGTAATTAGACAAAAGGTTATCTATCATTCATATGAAATTAAAAAAAGGAATAAAGAAATAGTAAAGAAAAATAAACAATGATTAAAAAATAGTAGCAATTATCTTTTTTTCATATCTATTTGTCCAGTTTAAAGTGGTCAGTTAACTGCTAATATGTTACAGACCAGATAAAAAGCTAATTTAATATAGAAAACTTTCATACTATTTATTGAAATACTTATATGATATGGGGAGAGGGCTACTAGGAAATTACTTTTCTAATATAAAAAGTAAAGTCAGTCGCTTTATCGTTTCTTTGTCATCAATATATTTCTTTCTTAAATAAATATTTAGTTCTGGTTTGTCAGGTTTTTTTGTGGATCATTGCAGCATGTTGTAAAGAAAAAGAAAATGTAATTCGGTTTAATGCCTTCCAAAAATACTTTGTCAAATGGCCGTCATCTTAAAAAAAGGGAAGTAACTCTATTATAGAAAAAAGAAAACAAAAGAAAAAGAAAGAAAAGAAATTGATTAGGTGATTCTTTCACGAGATTCGGCAGACAGGGTTAAACGTATGCTTCCCTCAATTGTTTAAAATTTGAATTATATATATATATATATATATATATATATATATATATATATATATATATATATATATATATATTTGTATGTATATATATATACATATTTAAGCAAACATTGTTAAACATAAAATAGTTTTCTGCTCAATTATACCCTTTTTATTTAAAAAATTTTCTAATGATCTTTTTTGTGTCAAAATAAAAAAAAATAATGTATGTTCTATATGTATCACAAACGTTTTCGATTCTTCATCGAATCATCTTCAGGTAACAAAAACTAATGAACAAAAAAGCTGGGGAAAAGAAGAGAATTTTAAAAAGCAGCTTATAACGCACATGTGAAGTCAGTTGGACGTTAAAAGAACGAACCAGTGCAGTTCAAGAACAGACGTTAGCAATTTAAAATCTGGGACGCTAGAATTAGCATCACAGGATGAATTGTATTGCGTAAAGAATTAAAAAAATGTTTTTACTGGCTTAATATGTAATGTTATTAGTTGTAGGTTGCTGTATTGCAATAAAGATAGCTTCGAGTATTTTTTATTTTTTAAAAATAATATATATATATATATATATATATATATATATATATATATGTTTGTGTGTGTTGCACATTACATGCATTCATAACAGCAAGATGAGCAAATTGTTATCACATGAATGTAGTAATCAAGGCAGTTTCGGAGTTATGCACAAAATCTGACATAATGGATGTGAATATTTTCAATAGGCTAAAATATTTTTTCTATACCATGTAAGATGATGTATAATTACACATGTAAATACCTTTCTTTCATATACAATTTATCTACCCTTTTAATAACTGACCTCATTAGAAACTAAAACTTCACAAATAGGAATCATTGGTTCGTTCATATTGGAAGAATGGATTAGTGTGGTTTGAGTTAGTAGATGTAAAACAGTTCGGGTAACAGGGTAAGTTGGTAGGGGAAAGCCAAGGAAAACATGGGAGGGAGTGATAAAGATGGATTTGAGAGAAAGAGCGATAAATAAACACCTGGTCAGAGATAGGTTAGTTGAGAAGTCAACAGACGTTAAACTGAATATGATTATAAAAGCGATTATATTGGATTATTGTCAGTAAGTATTGCTTATTCCATTATGCATCTTCAGTGCCAACTAAACGCATCTGATGTCATTTTGTTTGTGTTCCTTACAATAAAGATATAACTATTTTGTTTGTTATATGAACAATTTCTAGGCTCATTTTGGCTTGATAAAAAAAATCTATATTTCTATTCAGATAATGGATGTGGTAAAAACATTATCGCTGTTTAGTTGTAACGTTTATATTTTAAGTGAGCAATCCTATTCGAAATGTATTTGAATATTTCAGTCGACTAACATTGCTAGTTTAAAATTGTTTCAGAGACAAAAACAAAACAGATATTACATGTTAAAAGAAAGGAGAAAAATCAAGGGAATCCAATTTACTGATATGATTTAGACTTAGAGAACTGTCAACTACAAATGGATAAAGAGGGAGAAAGTGAAAGAGAGAGAAAGAGCGCAATACGAGATAAAGAGAGAGAAAAACAAAGAAAATGATAAAAATAGAAAAAATTATAAAAACAGACAAAAAATGAATGTTTGTAATGTTGGAAAGCAATCGATTTAAGAAAATGTCATGAATGATTCATTGAGTATTGAGTTGAGTAGAAATGACAAGCATCTGGTGCACGCGAGGGCCTTATTACCAAGTAGATGTGAGTGGACTGACGAGTCGATTGCACATCGACCACGTGGGTTGTGACAAATAGCTGCAAGATTTTACGAAGATTCCGAGAGACGACAAGCAAATGCCACTGTGGCGCGCGTGTGTGGGTGTGTGTGTGTGTGTGTGTGTGTGTGTGTGTGTGTCCCATACATTAGGCGTTGTTACGCAACTATGTTTGGACATACCGAGACAAAAAGAAATCTTCAATTTAAATTTTATATCATGAAATATTTGTAAGACCTTTCTGAGAACCATGTTTTCTTTTAATGGATATGGGTAAAATAACAACTTATAGACAACGAGAGTGACAAGTGAAAAACAAAGTGATTCCGCAGAATAAATGAGACCAAAATATGATGATAAATAAAAGCAAAGTCAGATTTTGAAGATAGCAGAATATGTTTTTGTTGTTAGGTGATCGTAGAAATGTATTTATATCCAAATGTTATGACATTCCAGCAAAACAAGTCAGAATGGGGTTTCTCAGAATATAAGCTGATACTAGCAAAAGGAAATGTTTGTGTAAATAAAACACAAACAAACCCTATTTTTTATGGGGCAGGTTTTTTTTCTCACCATAATACCCAAGTCCATATCTGTCGCAGAGTCAATAAAATAAGTTTATGTGGTTTCTTACTTACAAGTATCACAAATAGAAATCAATTAGCTTGAGCTCAATGAGTGACTCATTATGTCACATTTTCTCTCTCTCTCTCTCTTTATATATATATATATATATATATATATATATATATATATGTATTACAGAAAGATCAGAACAACATAGGTACCGTCGGTTTCAAATCTGACAAAGGGGAACAGCACATGATTGTCCTTTGTGGACTCTCCTCTGGCTCTGCTGTGGTCTGTTGCTTTAGAAAATATTGTAATAATATAGTAATTTAGGAGAGTAGAAACTGGACCTTGGGTTTACTTTCGACAGCCAAAACTCTCGCTTCCCTTATTTTGTCCTTTAGTCCTCACATTCCATGATCGATGTTTCTGACAAAGGGGGAAGAATTGGTGTTTTCTGGGTCAGAATCTATCCATCTAACACTTATCGTTGGCTAGTTTTTGACCTTGAAGTACGTTTTTTTAGCTCCTTACATCAAGTGGCTTCAGGCGTTGTCTGAGGCGACTTCCATAAAAAAAAAAAGAATAGCTAATTTTTCATTAAGCCAAAGAAAACATGTGGGATTGTGTTTTGTGGGAGTTAAAGCTTTCTTCAAGACACTTCATTTCAGTAGAGGTACCTCATTGTTTTCCTTTAGAGACCATATGTATTTGGATAATGAGGTGTCACCTTTCTTATACAGGTTATTTCAACATAATTTATGGTCTCTATGTCGAGCCTTAAAATCAGTACTTGTTTTCAGACTTACATTTTTCTTAATACTCCAGCAATGTGCTGGGGTTCTCTCCCACTGATCTTACAAAGATATATATATATATATATATATATATATATATATATATATATATATATATATATATATATAGTAGTAAATATTTACATATATATATATATATATATATATATATATATATATATAGTAGTAAATATTTTTAAATACTAAAGTGTTTTTATACCTACAGACGGTATAGTTTCGGTTTTCCTACCCTCATCAGTGCAGGAGTGGCAGTTGCAAGTGGTCGCATATATATATATATATGTATATATATATATATATGTGTGTGTGTGTGAGAGAGAGAGGCTCTTAGCAAATAAACTTCAATAATAAATTTAATAATTACTACGATTTTTTACTCAAATTATTTCTTTTAAATGTTTTCTTTAATAAAATTATTAAGTTTAGTTTAACATTTGCATTGGAACGTATTGATTATCAACGATCATATCAGTTGCAATCACAAAAGGTTAATATTATTAATTTCTTAAATGAAACTTCTAATTCTATATTTACACAAAGCTGTACCAGTGTGAAAAATATTCAAAGACATGTAAAAAGCTATTTGATCTTTTGTATTGCATTAATGAATCACAATACACTCTATTTAACACGGATTATCTGTATAAGAAAACTGAAAGCAAGCAAAAGGAAAATACAACACAATTCTATACGAAATCAAGTAAATTCTACATTCTTTACAGTAAAAGCCAAGTTAAGTAGTTGAAAAAATAGAAAGCTTGGAAGAGAGCATCATCTTTAATATTTATTAAATAAATTTTGAATTCAGTTTTGTTTTCATTTAAACATGTTCTTCGAGTTAACAAGCAACAATTTTTATTTTACTTCCCAAAATACACACACTATATATATATATATATATATATATATATATATATATATATATATATATATATATATATATATATATATATATATATGAGAAAGGAGAGATGAGGGTAATCCGATGTAATGGGAATTGATTTACTCCTCTCTAGGAGTTAGGCACAAGGCCAGTTTTTATCTTACTCCCACAAGTAAGATATGACCCAAGGTCGGGTCGGAAAGTGGGGTTTAAAAATTGCCTGGGCAGCCCCGTCGGCATTCCCTGGTAAAGGCGCCTCAGGCAGTAAGCAATAAACTTACTCCTCCCCAAAGAGGGGAGGCGAAGCCTGGGAGGGTGGACCTTCTAGAACTGCACAGGACAGCCCCACAGACCGGCGTAAATCAAGACCCGAAGGCCAAGACAATACCAGTCTATGCAGTATCCATCGGAACAGATACTACACTTTGATCTTAGCCAATCCGACGTAATGGGAAGTGAACAAGGAAAAACCAAAAGATGTTTGTTTCTTTTATGTATTCATCAACGTTTCGTCTTTATTTGTAAGACTTCCTCAGGATGATAATTTTAAGAAAAATGTCATGCAAGTACATAGAAATATTGGGTTGACATGATGGGTCAATGAGAAGAAGTACTGGTAGCGCAGGACCAAGGTCCGGGCTGCCACCGACTTCTCTCAGCCCAGCCCTTAGTCCTGCGCTCCCAGTAGTGGCTACTACTTATATATATATATATATATATATATATATATATATATATATATATATATATATATATATATATACGTGCATGCGTGTGTGTGTGTGTGTGTGTGTGTGTGTGTGTGTGTGTGTGCAAGTAACTATATAAAAAAATATATAAAAAAGCAAATTAAAAAAAACCTTCTATTTATTTTGCTTGATCCTTTTGGGGGCATACTTCCAACAATATTTCTCAATTTATTTGTACAAAACCATAGAGTATGAATTTTGAAATAATGAAGCCAGCTGGCTTTGCTTCAGATGTGCAAGACAGCCTAACAACAGACAAAGATATTATAGTTTGTATGGACCGACTATTCTCATTCTACAGCGTCTGAGCAAAGATTCCCATCTTCTAATACAGTAATAAAAAATAATAGGTTTGTTTTCATTAATTGTTGTACCCTTATAACCTTAAAACCAACCAAATAACTGCATAAACACATCACTCTCCCCTAAATTGGATGAGCACAATACTTGTACAAGCAAACACTGATGATACTCATTCATCTCTTTGTCGGGGATCTCTACCATCATCAGACAGAGACTGATGCTAAGGCTGTTGTAGCCATAACATCTCTTATCTTTGACAAATACACAATTCAATATTTGCTAAAGGATAAGGAATCCTGGCAGAAACCAACATTCTATAGCCATATCTGTTTTGTAGAAATCACTTGATAAAGCTAACAATAAGCAAGCAAATATAAGCGCCATACTCGAGTTTTGTGGCTGTGAAAACCAAAAACAAAAAAAAGAGAAATTGCCATCCATCAACAAATGAATTAAAACCGAAGCTAGACATATTTTTTGTTAAGAAGTTTTGTTTTTTATTTCATATTTTCTTCTGATGTTTAATCACAGAGAGAATGCAACCAAGGAAGAAAACCCTAGGCGTAAAGAAAAGCTGACAATCAGGTCATATATAGATCAAAAAGAGGTACAGAAACTGAAATGATTGGTCACCTCTGAAGGTAGCCGAAAGTCATCAAGATGTTGTATGTCTATTCAGAAATAGAAAAGAATGGTAGAACAGAGAGAGATTCTAAGACTCACTGAAAAGATGTTTGGCATGTCCACCTGGATGTTATGTCTATCAAAGAAGGACAGGAATAATTAACAGGATTTATATTGATGTTTATTACCACAGAAGTTTGTTCATAAATTACTAGCATGGCGTTGCCCGGGAGCATGGATAAAAAAAGAAGAAAAGTTTTTAAAAAAAGTGTGTGTAACACCTTTCTTTTAGAACTTCTCTTTTTCTCCACATCCTCAGTCACGTTGTATTAAAAAATACAATCCGCCCCTCTGAGGGCCTTCCCCTCTATCTCGGGCAACTGGTTCAATAGAATAGAAAGAAAGAAAAGGGAAATAAAGAAAAAGAAGTCATCAGCAGCTGACTAACCGTTTGATCTAGTTTCAATGTTGTTTTTGGAACAGTAAGAATGAAATAAATTATTTTTTCTGGCTCCTCCATGCACTATTTTAGTTCCTGCTGACCCTAAGGAAATGAAATGAATATTACAGTATTTTCTTTTACCATAACTAATTCTAGGTCATACAGAATGCTATGATGCAAGGTTTGTAAACGTATCTTTAGTAGTTCTGAATTTTATCCGGACACACACACAGACTGAAATACAACTTTCTTATGAATAATAGATTATGGATAATGATGAAGTACAATTAAAATCATGTTTCTAAATAAAAATCAAATGTAAATAATTCAAAATATATAAAACAAGTGGTGTAGCTAAAATTTAATTATCTTACGAAATATTTGAACCTGGTGATGCTAGCAGCAGTAAGAGGACTTGAGATATCTCCTCAAACTGTGTCTATAGCCTTACTAATCAAGAAAAAAACTGGTGAGCGGACTAAATATCAAAATGTATAAAAACTATTGGAATTTTTTTTTTTTTTTTAGAACACAAACCAATAGATGTTGACAACGAATGACGAAAGATGTTTTTTGTATGTAATTTTTGTTTATTAGCATCTATTCCAGGAATTGTAGTTGGGGAAATCTCATGCTAATTTATATGTTAAGATGATAACATGTTAAGACTATGTTTTGGAATTTTTGAAATGAGATTGATCAAATAATCATTTGGATTATTCGGACTACTGTTCTCATCTTGGATGTTATTCTCTCAACGTTTCGACCGATGTAACCTTTGCCCTTCTTCAGATGCATCTTGTCGAACTCAAAATCTTTATGTCGAACTTGGGAATCTGTACGGAATTTAGAACGGAACCCTTCATTAAATCCATAGGGGTAACTTGCTCTTGTTCCATCAGCCATGGCTGGGTAGGAGTCTTAAGTAATTTGTAATTGAATTCTTAGTATTGCCAGCACTGAGGATTGAACCATAAACCTCCAGTCAGTTAGAACTGTCAGTATAAAGATTCCCGAGTTTGACAGG
This sequence comes from Sepiola atlantica, assembly GCA_963556195.1. NCBI lineage: Eukaryota > Metazoa > Mollusca > Cephalopoda > Sepiida > Sepiolidae > Sepiola > Sepiola atlantica. The sequence continues at coordinate 60,684,610 of OY744541.1, forward strand.
ATGCACCTGAAGAAGATCGTCGGAAGTTACATCGACCAAAACGTTGTGAGAATAACATCCAAGATGCAAACAATAGTCCGAATAATCCAAATGATACATGTTAAGACTATTTTAATGATGCACAGAAATTTATGAGATATAACATAAGAATAAAGTAATAATGAGTTCATTTTAACAAGGAAAACATTTTTATCGAAAATAAAATATGATTTTACACATTCATTTTAAATATTGCACATATAATACAAAAAAAACAAACTGTAAATATCTTGAAAACTAATAGTCTAATTCCAATGATAGGACAATTAATTATGATATTATTAAGATATTGCTCATAACTAATTAAGATATTGCTCATAACTAATTAAGATATTGCTCATAAATAAAAATTCTATAGATTGTTTATATAATTAAAAAAAAAGTGGAGCAATGGAAAGATTTAAAGATAACATTATTATGACACAGTTGCAGCATTAGCAGCCATGTTTGACACTAATAAAGGATTATCTCCTAAATAGAACAAACGTAAATTCATTCAAGGATTAAAAAATTCAATATATTAAGTAAATTAATGGTTTGTTTGAATGCTTGCAAAGTATTTATTGTATGAATTCATAGAAGTCATTGAAAACCCCCAATAGAATGATACTGACAGGTTGTGTAAATCTTCTGCGAAAATATTCTAGGAGTACTATTTAGTTGTTCTGATCTTTTATTGAGATTAAAGATTAACAAAACAAGAAAAGCTCAATGTAAAAGTACAATTAAAGATAACAATGGAATAAACTAAATTGTATTTTATGTGTTAATCTGTTGAAAATAAAGATTATATATGACAATATAATTTCTATATAAAGTTAGGTATATATATATATATATATATATATATATATATATATATATATATTATTTTATGTATCCACATATAATATTATAAGGAGATATAATATATTATGTATCAATTTTCAGTATTTACTTAAACAGTGAGTAGAGCTAGGTAGTAAGTTTTGAAAATATATTTATGGCAATTAATCTACACAGAGGCATCCGCGTTTAATCCCCATGGCCTGACGTTTCCCTACGGGGATCAAACGCGGACGCATCTGTGTAGCTTAATTGGGGATGCTCTCGAAACGGCATCCTACTTCCCAAGAAAGAACGAATTAAAATTAAAATCTAAGGCTATCGTATTACTTATACCCGTCTTTGAACAGGTATTCTTATAGTATTTTATAGACATAAATATAATACATTTATTTTACAAATATAGACAGGATTTTGTATAGTGAACTAACTGTACCTACCCGGCGTTGCCCGGGAGTATTTTTTATTTTCCCTATATGTTTTTATTTTAGGTTTTCAGTATGACTTTTTTTTTTTAAACCAAATTATTTATTTTGAAAAGGTATTATTTGAAATAATTTCAACAAGTTTTTGCTCCACATTTCCTTGAAATTTCGATTTAATATGAATCTAATAATTGTAATGCAAGATAAGTTTGCTTTTATACTTTAGTCACAAGGAGAAGCTTTGTTAAACGTCGAGCTTGGTAACTAAACTGATTTTAAAATGAACGTTAAAAACAAAATAAATTTGATAGCGATGATCGAACAAAACAATCTATTTAACAATAGATTGAAACAATTTTATATGATTTATTTTTGAATTAAATTTTATTGTGCAATGTTCAATACAAAATACTAAACACATATTATGATAGATTTTATTCAGGTCATCTGATAATTGTTAAAACAATGGTTACTAACTATTTGATCTTTTTATGGATTCTAAGATCGTTCAATGAGAATAAAAATATCACTTGTGATTGAGAATGTACAATCAATCTTAAAAAATCGATTCTTTTTTGAAAAGGCATGTTAACAACACTGGTAACATGTGATGACGGACCACTATTAAAATCTTCAAATATTTTAAAGCACTAGAACAATGGATTATTTCTGTACATTGTTAGAAATGATGTAAATGAAATGAAATTCAATTCTATCTAAGCAAACTAATTAAGTAATCAAAAGATTCTAATTAGCTGATTAGCTAATCATTTGCTAGACTTTATTTTAAAATCAGGTTTTAATTAGTTAAGATTGAGAAACTATTAGATTAAATCAGATTATCCGCTGAGTACATACATTTGTTGGTTGATTTAGACAAATTCTCACATTTCTGATATCTTCAACTCCTCTGCTATTTCACACAACTTCAATTTACGATCGGTGAAAACGGGTTTGTGGACGTGTTTTATGTTTTCCGGGACAACTGGTGAATTTGGTCGACCTGAGCATTCAATATCATAACATTTATCAATCCATTGTCTTGCTTGAACAGTATTTTTCCCCATCAGAAGGAAATGCTTTATCGACGCACAAAATTAAGATTTTTCCATTGTTTTTAAAATTTGCAACAGTAGCTTCACTTAAATAACTGTAATTTGTAAACTAATAATCCGATTAGGATCAAATTTTGACACGTGCCACTTGAAGATTAGTACTTTATAGAAATCATATGGATTCTTTATTAGTGGCATTATTAATGTGTCAGGCCCGGAACTTATTGAATGATGTATTAGCTGTTTATTTGCTTAACTTTATTTAAAATCACATTTTAATGAGTTAAGATTAAGAAATTATTAGATTAAATCAGGCTTTCCCCTGAGTAGATCAAATTTTGGTTGATTTAGATAAATTCTCACATTTATAGATCATTGAAATGATGTATCCCTAAACACTGTTTATAGTTGAATGTCTTGGGAGTTGACTTTCCCCACGTAACCATGACCTTATTTACTCAGCCTCTATGATGTGCATGTTTAATGAACTGATGCAGTAATATGATCTATAGCATATATAACTAAGTTTCATAGCATAAATAATCCAAAGGGCATGGAAAGCGAACTGTAGAAAACTATTCCTCTTCTGACAAACTGAGCATACCAAATAGTTGTGTCAGTCGAACGTGGGGGGGGGGGGGGGGTGCATCTGCTAAAAATATTGATACAAATCAGATGAGCCTATTTAGATCATACCCTCAGGAAATTGATCAAATAAAATGTTACAAGAAACTACTGCACTTTCTCAACAATATAGCACACTCAATTGAGGAATTAAAAAAATGATTTTGTAAATAAATAAGTTTGCTCCTAACAAGGAGATACATTTTTTAAAATTGTGACAGCATTTTTTTTTAATATAATTTTTAAATATTGATTTTATTCATTCCAAGAATGTAATGAAATTAAAGTAATTTTGCAATACATTTTATGATATATTATTTTTTCTTTACTCATGAATAATTTAAGAATAACAAATCAATCAAAAACAAAATGTCCGCAATATGTAAAAAAATTGACATAATTTTAAACATGTAAAAAGTTAATGTAAACATTTATTTTGTTGCCATCCTGTTCAAAATTATCTGTTTCAACTATCAAGTTTAAAAAGCCTTTGTGGAAAAAAAGCCTTTGTTAATCTACAAAAAAACATCAATAAAAATTTTGAAAAATAACAATAAACCAATAACTATGGGAACTTACAATACTTGTTATAAACCGACCATAAATAATCACACTTTTTCATTCCATTAATTCCATTAATCATTGTCAATCCTCTCACAATATTCTTTATCATTAAGCAGATAATTCCTGTATCTCAGTACCCTTTATCCTCGAGTGGCTTTTGGCCTTGATAAACAGTGATTCATTAAAAAATCAAATCAAAACGGTTTGCAAGTTTTCTGGCTATTAGATTACAGACACACTTGAAGACAGTGATTTATATAATAAAAATAAACCAAACTTGATTTAGATAAAGACAATGTCATTTTTAAAAATTAGAAACAAAATCTCTTTACAAAACGATAAAATCATTTTTAAGTATTGGAATCCAGTCCTGTTGTGTTAGGAAAAGATTCCAAATGCAATCAAGAACCTTTACAAGTTTTTAAATAAGTAAGCATATTTACAATAGCAAGTACATAATCATTTTCTGAATAAAATGTGATTTCACATCAAGCTTGTACACATATAACAATTATACATATTTAAAAACCAAAAAGAAAACGAAAAACAATATTATTAATTAAATACACAATTATTTACTTGATAAAACAGGTTCAATAATAAAAAGGTTGAATGTGTATATCGATTTTTAAAGAAATAAAATTATAAAATAAATCTTTACTCTTGAGATTAGAGAATAAATAAGCAAACTTTGTTCATTCTATTAATCATTTTCAATACTCTCATAATATTCTTCATCATTAAACCGACAATTCATCCATCTCATTAAGCCTCGTCTTCGAGTGACTTTGACCTTAATAGGTGGTGATTCAGTAGTGGTGATCACTAACTAGCATATGAAATTTTGAAAAAGACAATAAATTATTGAAAGAAATAATAGCAAAACTAATGAATACTACAGCATAAATACACCAAATTCTACATGCATGGTTTATAAATATAAACTCATTTTCTACGCATCATCTGAATGGAAGACTTTTTAGTTAATCTTTTACTTGGTTTATTACAACTGAACGAATTATAATTAATTTTTTAAAGCATCATAAGAAAATAAAGAAAATTATGGAAATAAAATATGAAAATTATTTTTGGAAGAAAAAGATTCCAGCAATTAAAACAACAAATATGTAAAGATTATAAGTGACTGTCACCACACAATTTTGTAAAGTAAATATTTGATTAAAAAATAAGATATTCAGATGCAGATAAAGTGTGCACGGTGACAAGATAGCAACATCCTCAGAGTTTCAGTATATATATATATATATATATATATATATATATATATATATATATATATATATATATATATATATATATTATTTAGTGTATCCACATATAATATTATAAGGAGATATAATATATTATGTATTGCTTTTCAGTATTTACTTCAACAGTACTCAATACACTAGTAGAGCATATATATATATATATATATATATATATATATATATATATATATATATATATATATATATATATTTATTTAATAATTTATAGACAGTCTGTTTCGTCATATCACAGTTCCTCAGTTTGGTTAGACATGGCGAATATTACAAGCTGATATTCCAAACCCAACCACTTGAATAGCAGCAAGATATATTATCCTGAGGCTATCATGATCGCCATGAAACTAAATGGAATTATGTTTCTATATTTGTTTACATTATCAAGTAACGAGAGAGCACAATTCTTTTTGAAAAAGCAATGTTTTATTGGAGTGTTTGAAAGCAAAATTCAATTAAAACTGAACAAATATATACAAATTATGAATAAATATTATCACACAATTTTGTAAAATAAAAATTTGATTAAAAAATAATAATTGTGAAAATATAATTAAAAATATCTTTATTGAAGCACAAATTGTCAACAATTTCATATATTCTGAAAATATTGTTTAATCTAAGTATTATTATTGTTCCTTATTTATTTGCCTCCCCACGAGGGCAGGGTCAGATACAAGGTTGTTTTTTTTAATGTGGGGAAAATCCAGCTCCCCGAAAAGAGGAACTTTGGATTGGAACAAAAATAAAAATTGCCTCAATCTAGAAGGATTCCTCATTAACTGACCGAGGTAAAAAAAAAGATGAAGTATGGTATCAGAACAGATACTACACTTTGCTCTTAGCCAAGAGGTCAAGGAAGTGTTATTATTGTTGTTATTTATTTTTTACTACTGAGTAACCACTTACCAAGGCTAAAAACATTCGAGATGGAGAATACTATGTGAGGACTGAAAATTTCCACATATCACCCAACTAAAAGCAACAGGCGATCTAAAGACAGCAATTATTTCCCTTTTGTCAGAAAGATTGCGCATTGAATGTGAAGACTAAAGGACAAAATAGGGGAAAAAAAAGACTTACAAGGCTTCCGAAAGTAAACCCAAAGTGTATTTACTACGTTTCAGATGACATCTCAAAATTGATATTAGAATTATGATATGAAATATTTTCAGTACAAGTGACACACAAAAAAACATCTATAAAGGAGTTTTAAAAAGATACGGTGACATCAAGTCACAATGGGGAAAATATCAGCTGCTGACTATGTTTGAAGCATTAGTTACACTAATTAAAAATCTTATGTAAGATTTAAACAAAGAAACCCAAACAATAAATTAATTAAATTTCTAAAAAGACAAGAGAAAAAAGTTTACATGCAAAGGAAAGAAAAAACTTTAGAAAGATCTATATATCCGTTAAAATATTTTTTCTTTCAAATTGCAATTACATTGCATCTGCCAAAGAAATTTTATTTAAAAAAAAAGATTTTTATTGTAAAGGAAAAAGAAAAAATCGTTGAAGAATAAATGGCAATAAACGGCAATCAGCTGCCTTTAAGTATTTCAAACCTCTCCTCCCCTGATGAGATGGGGGAAAATAATATAAATAATTGAGTGATAAAAATCCCAGGTAATCACATACTCCCACCCTCACACAAAGAATAAAAGAAAGACTACATGAATGCAAAACCTTTATCAATTTTATGTCATAACTACAAGTGAAAAGTGATAGATATTATGTTACAGATCATGTAAATATGCATTAAATTTCAATTAATGATATAATAAAAGTATCAAACATCACTGTAATATAATTCTAGCTTGGATGTAATAAACAATAAATAAAACAATAGCTTAACAAGTACTTTTCATTTTAATTCTATCATAGTCAAGTGTAGCTATTTATCCCGAACTCTGAAAGTAATGTGTCATTTGTTTACTTTCATGTATATATAGTCTCGGAAGTTTCTCAACCATTAAAACTATATAAAAAAAAAAACTTAAAAAAAAAAAACTTAAAAAAAAAACAAAACTTATAGTCTCAAGTCTTCCAGTGGAAAATCACTCATGTAAGTCAATTTATTTTTTACAGTTATTATATTAGTTAGTTTCTAACACTATTTTAAGGGATCATCAGTTGTTTACCATGAAAAACTGTTTCGGGAATTTAATATATATATATATATATATATATATATATATATATATATATATACATATATATATATATGTGTGTGTATATTTATACACATGCATATACATATGTTTATATTTATACACACATATATACATATAGATGTATATATAAATATGCATTTATATATATATATATATGCATCAAAAGGAAAACGAACCTCTCAATTAGAACGGACAGAATTCGATGTCCTATCAGATGGAGCCATGTCAATAAAATGTACTTAGTTTAACACTTAACTGTAATTTCGCGACATTACAGGAGGTGTATCAGACTGTCATCAAGCGACTCAATTGATGGCAGTTGGATACATTGCTGATGATCGGTGATGCCATGAAACTGCAGTAAAGTGGTAAGCTAAGTAAATTTATCATCATTTACTGTATATATATATATATATATATATATATATATATATATATATATATATGTATATATGTGTGTATATATATAAACATATATACATATACACACATATAATATATATACACATACACACACACACACACACACATATATATATATATATATATATATATATATATATGTATATTTAAAAACTTAAGTTTAAAGGCCTTTTCTGGGTATATACTATACTTTGTTTGAACTATCTGGAATGATTAAACTCTTAAAGTATGTAACTTTATATTTGTTTATGTTCGCTCTCATTTAACTATATATACATACACATATACATATGTGTTTATGTATATGTATATATACACCTTTATATGTATAGATATACACACATACACATGTATAAGTATAGATAGATACCTATTTGTGTGTATATAGTTTATATACATACACACATGCATATGCATGCATATATGTATATGTACTTATGTACACACATATGTATATGAACGCACATATTTCTCTATATAAATATGTACACACACATATATATATACATCCACATTAACATCCACACAAACACACACACACACATATGTATATATATATGTGTGTGTGTTTTTCTGTAGCTTTTTAACAATTCTGAAGTCACTCAAAATGATATTCTACATAGACTAACTAACCAAATTACAATACTTTAATCAATATAACACATGCATAAATGTATATATACACAGACACACATGAATACATATATCTACATGCACCACACATTTTCTTACAATTCTAAATTTATACAACTCCCATCAACTTATATCCCATAACTAACCCAAGTACAATATTCTAATCAATATAAACAAAAAGATAAATAATAAAAGCTTTCAAATATTAAAATAATCAAATCATGTTTTAAAACAGTCTTTGAAAATAATTCTGCCTTAGTAAAAGTTTATTTACAAAATTAGTTATCTTAGTTGTAAGCTCTTCATGTATAAATGGGGTTTTCTGCATTGATAAAAAAGTATACTTTTTACTTGAGAACAACATTGGCTTCATGTATGAAGTAATTGCTAATTAAGAAATAATGTACTTGAATATAAAATAAATCAATGAAACAGTTTAAAAATCACAAAAAAACAATAAAAATATGGAATTAGTACTAATTATGTGTAGATGACATAAATTTACTTTCAAAAAAGTTATAAAGTCAAGACAAGTTTCTGATTGACATTAAAAACTTTAAAGCAGTAAAATAATCTACTTAAAAATTGTGTAGATTAAAAAAAAACTTCAATATTTTCATGAACCGATATAATTCTGAATACATTCTTATAAAAGAGAAAGAAGAAACCGAGAAAATGCTGAGTTTTTATTTTCAAATTTTTGTTTTAAAGGCAGTTAGTATTTAAACATCTTGAGAAGACAATTTTTTTACATTTAAATTTCCGATGTTTTCAGTATTTTTTTTCTACCGAGAGATGACTTAAAAAAATATTTTTTATATTGCACCTTCAGAATGTAATCTTTTATAAAGTTGGTCATCGAGTTTCGACTATGGGTATTATAAGACGTATTTTGTCCTTGAAATGAAAGGGTGAGTAAAGTAATTCAAGAAACCTAAAAAGTGTTATTGTTTTAATAAAATAACTACTTTATCGTAAAATTAATTTATTGATTAATGATGTTGGAAAAATCAGATAATTATCTGATTTTAGGTGCATTTCTTTTCAATCAGGGTTATTCATTTTTGGTGTTAAAAAATACATTGCGTTCACTTTCGTTACCCGTCCCTATTTTATACCAATTTATATGTATATCAAAATCTAATCTGTGAAATGAAACATATTTTTTATGTATACATACACTTTAGTAAATGGCCGTTGTAAAGATGAAAGAGAAATAAATCAAACCCATCTTTACAGTGGCAATATAACAAAGACGGCAAAACTTGAAATGATGAAGAGATCGAACCTTGAATGGATTCAGTTTCTTGTCTAAGTAAATGTTCATTCAGTTTTCTGCTTTCTCAAATAAATCTGACCGATGTCCAGCTGATCGAGTGTCATAATAAGTAACATGAAGCTTGCGAGAATAATTCATCCTTCTCTTATGGAAAAGAAAAGCAATGGATAAAACTATAGGTTGGAGCAGAAGAGATCACAAATGTGAAAGAATCTAATCTATTTCTGCGATTAACTTAAAGTTATATTTATTGAATTTAAAATTAGAAAAATTAGAAAAATAAACCCAGTAAAAATAATTATCATGTCTCTAAACTAAATGGATAAAAACATAAAATTAAGTGTTTACAGATTGTAAAATGGGAGGGAAAGTGTGTGTATATGTATATATACATATACATAGATATATACATTAATACATATATATATATATATACATAGACATACATACATACACACACACACACATATATATATATATATATACATATATATATATATACATATATATATACATATATATATATACATATATATATACATATATATATATATATACATATATATATATATATACATATATATATATATATATATATATATATATATATATATATATATATATATATATCCATATATATATACATATATATATATATATATATATACATAGACATACACATATACATATATATATATATATATATATATATACATAGACATATATATATATATATATATATATATATATATATATATATATATATATATACATAGACATATACATAGACATACACATATACATATATATATATATATATATATATATATGTGTGTGTAGTACTAGAAATACTTTTTTTATATCATAATAAAATATGAAGTATAATTAAAAACTTGTATAAACTATATAAGAATATACGTAATATAAACATTTAAAATGAAAATAAAGTTAAAACGACTTAAAGCAAACCAAACACACATGCATAATGATTAAATATTTTGTAAAAATCAATTAAAGAAGTTTTCCGGTCTATATTAATACCAACATCTTAGTTTAAAAGTACATAATTTGTGTTATCTTCATCATGCGTGATATATATATATATATATATATATATATATATATATATATATGTATATATATATATATATATATATATATATATATATATATATATATATATATATATATATATATATATATATATATATTAAGGGGAAGAAGATCTAGAAAATTAAAATGTTTACCTAATTTTGTCTTGGAAGAAGATGATAAACCGTGGACATTAAATATTAGAAGTGAAACATAATTAATAAAAAAAACAATATAGGAAATATTTCTTTTTACGTAATAATTTATCGTACAAAATTATTTGTATTAGTTCCACTTGGTATTCCTATCAAATGGGAATAAATATGTTTAATAAGACAAAGTAAGACCACCGTTAATTACTTGTCTATCTATTCCAAAAGAGAAACACAATATATGTTATTTATTTGAAAAAAGAAAAGAAAAACCTTTTACACCTGTGAGGTGAAAAAAAAATTATTTGACAGTTATAACATTTTTTTTTATGCATCTTATATATAAGTGTCCATCTTCCGTCAAAAATGATGGGAAAAATTATCCTTCGCCAATGTTCGACCGAATATTCATATTCCTATAAACTAACGTCTGAATCATTGAAGTAAAATAAAAGAATTAAGAAAGAGAGAACGAAAAATGGAAAGTCTTAAAAAAGAAAAACGGAAAGAAAAAACTTATAAATCAGTATAGAAAGCAGAATGGAAAAAATGAAAATAGATTTACTTTCTCAATTAAATAGATTCACTTTCCCTATTAAATACTTGAAATGTATTCAGCAGGCAGTTTTTTACTTGCTAACTTATGTGTGACGGAACGGATATATATATATATATTTAAAGTTAGGTATGTTTATATGTTTATATATGTGTATGTACAGAATTAACTCCTAAACTAATTAACCGATCATTATGAATTTTGGAACACAGTTACTAGGCACAAGGGATCGTAATGTGGGCTATATTGACTTTAATTTTATGTAAATTGGATAAAAAAGAGGTCGAAGACCTTTGTAAAAATTCAGATGCCTCCGATTTTTGTGGCATTTTAACAATAGGTATTAGATATCAATTAATAAATATTCCCTAACTTTCAGTTTCTGTTGAGTATTTAAAGGATTTTAGGGGGCTTATCATCGACACAACTTGCCTTATATTAGATGCGTATTGAATTTGATCCATTATACTTTGATTTCAATCTTCGTAAGGGGACATAAAAGTTGTACAAAACTGTTCTGTTCCGGGAATTTATTTTATCCGTCCTGGGACGGGTAACTTTTTGGTATATATATATATATATATATATATATATATATATATATATATATATATATATATATATTGTTCTCTATTATAGAGTGGAGGATTGTGGTTCTCAATGAAATCAGTTTCCTTAAAAAAGTAACAAATCAGCCATTTTAAAGCAATTTAACTTCTTGTAAATGTGAGAGAAATCGAGATGCATGAGACTGTATTTAAGCAAAGAAAATACGATTTAAAATCAAATAAAAAATCAAATAAAAAGAAGAACGGTTCGAGGGCCTATTTAAAAGCAAGAAGATTATTTGGGAAAGAAGTAAAAAGTAAAAACTTTAAAAAAAACAACAAGAAGAAAAACTAAATAATGATAAATCTATTTGTTCTTGCCCAACATGTACACTTTTACTTTGACTCATTTCAGATATTTTTTTCTTCCATGAAACAATTTTCTTGTCAGTTGGTTATGATATCATGGGTGATTTGAATTTTATTTTTAAAAAAGGGGAGAAAAAAACGTTCTTAAAAGGTTTATGCATTCAAAATCAGCTTTTTACCATATTTTGAGGGCATGTCAGCTGGATAGAAAACATATTGACTAAGGCAACAATAGCTTATGATTTCAACAAGTGACCTTTAGTGAAAAGTGTCAGTGTTTAAAGTTTAAGACATCAAAATATCAAATGGTTTATATAAAAGAAAATAATTTGATAAAAGTTGAATAAAAGTAAGCATTATAATTCTCAACTGAATAATATTATATTGAAAAACTCACTTGTTACTTATTAAAAGAAATATTATTATTATGTATGAAAAACAATTTTATATAATAAAAGTATAAAAGAGTAGTTAATGTCAAGTTCCAACACCAGTTGTTTGCTAAAATTATTATGATTTTTATTCATAACAAAAATTGATGAATAAAAAATATATTTTTAAACTATAAAAATGATATTAAACATTATTAACACTAACTTAAGAATGGTTTACTTGTTAAATTGTACAAATCTAAGCAGAAACGTTCTCAAATACAGCATTTTAATAAACATAGTTCAATATTTTTTGCTTGTTAAGATTACTAATTGTCTAAAAGTATATTAACTCATTAAGATGTTTTAAATTAGATAATACAAATCTTTTCAATGATTTTTAATGAAAATTAAGCCAATGCTAATAATAAATCAGACAGACACTCGTACATTTTATTTCATGAACATCAGAAAATGCTATAAAGTTATCAATCTATAATTCAAGAAACTTACATGAGATTTTATAAAGTTATTGTATTGTACAGACATTTCTAATTCTGAATAAAAGTTATGAAATACGTAATCTATATAGCTTTTCTTTAAAGATTAAACAATATTTGTTTATTTGGTTTACCCCCCCCCCCAAGAAAAAAAAATAAATACACCATAAATAGTTTAATTGCTTTTGTAAATAAAAGCAATCAATTTCAATGATTGCTTTTATTTACCAAAGCAATTAAACTATGTATTGTAAACCACAAACTAGGATAAATCAATATTTCTAAAAAAAACAAAGAAAAAGTAAACGTTTATCTGTTTAAATATTTATTCATATAAATAAACAAATAAAAGAGAAAAGGTTAAAAATTAGATGTAAAAACCATTGAAATGATAACTAAAAAAGGTCTAATAAAAAATATGGTAAAATAAAATTATAACACTTATTAAATTATGTCAAATAATCTAAGCAAAGTTTTTGTCACTTTAAAAAGTAAGAAAAAATAAATTGGTTTATTTTGGATAAGAACTAAAGATTATATAGATTTGTTTTATCATCCATATGAGAGTAACTAATATTAAATTAATGTACACATGTAAGCATGAAAACTATATTTTTGAAAACTATATTTTTGAAGGATATATATCTATTTTCTGAAAGGAATTAAATGCATTACGTTATGCAGCTTTAAAGGAAAACGAAAAAGTAAATTAAGTTATTGTCTTGAAAATTAGCAAAACTAAAAACATTTTCCTTTCCAATACTATTTTCAATTAAGTGAGTTGAATAAGAGATACTAAGTAACAGCTAAAACATAGGTTAAAGTCTATGTTTTAAATAACCTAAGTATAACCATTGAATAAATATTGTATAATATTGAAATTTTGTTTTTTACTAATATGTAACCACTTATCAAGGCCAAAAGCCACTCGAGGATAAGAGTTAATTAAATGAGTGGATTATCAGTTGAATAATGAAGAATATTATGAGAAGATTGAAAATGATAAATGGAATAAAACTATGAGTACCACACCCACAAGAAATTAGTTATGTTAGAGATCAATATTTAAAAATAAACCACATTTTTCATTGTAATTAACATTTAATAACTTGGATTAAAACTTAATTAATTAATCTTCTTTTAATAAAATTAACCTAAATGTTGGCAAGAAAGATTTTAAAAACAAAATCTATAACACAATGAGATTTTTTTTTCTAAAATAGACCAATATATTTTTAGAACCAATTATTCAATCAAGTTAAAATAGCACTAGTGTAAGAAGATTTTAAGTGTTAGCTCGATAAATAAAACAATAATGGTAAAATAATGAAAAATGACAAGGACACTTTCGAAAGCTATCTGATAAAAATTTTTTTTAATTGATCAGTATATATATATATATATATATATATATATATATATATATATATATATATATATATATATATGTGTGTGTAAGGTTAGTGGGAGAGACCCCCAGCAGAGTGCTCAATTATTAAGAAAAATAAAAAATAAAAAATAAGGACGTAATATTTATTTATAAATGTATTACAGAAGATCAGAACAACAGTACCGATGTTGTTCTGATCTTCTGCAACACACACACACACACACACACATATATATATATATATATATATATATATATATATAGCTGAGCTAATCAACGTTTGTTTCCCTAAGACTTTTGTCCTATATATTTTAATAACACAAAATACATACTAAAATATTCCTCAGTTTTGAGATTGAGTTATGTTTGAAAACAAAATCAATTTTAATTGTTCTTATTAACTACAATTGACAATTAACTAACCAAGTGACCCATCTGTTACTAAGCTACTGTCTATCACACTTATCCTCTCTCATTTCTATTGTTTGATGCCCTGCTCTTATTTTATATGGTATTTCTCACTCTTCCTCTCTCTCTTTATTCACAGTAGAAGGTAATAAAACGTAAATAATAAAAAGATTGGTATAATCTATTATTAACAAAAGGGAATACCACTACAATTAGTAATATTATTTCATCAGTAACAAGAGAGATTAAGAGATAGGGGGTAGAATGAAGAGACTAATTTTTAATTTTGTCTTTTTAATTTTTATATTTAACTAGTTTTTCTACTCACCTTTTCCTGGTTCAAACAATCTAACCCGAGCTCAATGGTTCACCCAACGGTCACCCCCCCCCCACACACATATATATATATATATATATATATATATATATATATATATATATATATATATATATGGGATTATTGCTTTAAATATGACATAGCTAAAGAGGTATACATAAATAATTAGAACGGAAAACATATTTTTGTTTTGTAATCCTTGAAAAGTAATTGAAAACATTATTCCTCTTTATTTAATTATATAATGTGAAAACTATATAGAAAAATAGTTTGACTAAAAGATGAGCGAAATCAGTTTGACAGCCTTAAGAATCATTGAAGCATATTATGGTGACGCTATAAAAGATCACAGTTGAGCAGAGTCAAGATGGGCACATTACAGCAATAACAGAAGAAAAAGAAACCAAATGCAAAGAAAGAAGAGGAAATGAAGATGTAGGCGAGTTGCTATTGAACTTGTATTTATTTCTCAGGCCAATGAATTTTGCAACAAATATCTCTACAAGACAAAATTAGCTATTGATCCCAATAGATCTGATGTACACTTGTATAGGATTTAATATTTCATTTATTCTATTCGCATTGTCATGGTTGAATAAGTAACATGAAAGACAACATTAAGCCTTCATCATCTTTTTCCCTTCAGAAACGACATAGATTTGATTGGTCCGAAGCAAAATCATTTATCTCCACTTATGTACAGTTAGGTATGTGTATATGTTTATATATTTGTATGTAAACGATTCATTCCTAAACTAATTAACCAATCATTATGATTTTTTGAACACGGCTGCTAAGTGCAAAGGGTTGTAATGTGGGTTACATTTAGTTTTATCTAGTTTTATGCAAAGGAGCAAAAGCGGGGGGGGGGACCCTTCATGAAAATTCAGATACCTCCGACATTGTTAAATTTTAACAATAGCTATCAATTAACAAATATTCCCCAAATTACAGTTTAGGTTTTAGGGGGCATACCGTGGGCACAACCTCCCATTTGATATTCCAATATTTTCGGATTTGCATTAAATTTGATTCAGAGTCATTAGACATGAATTAAGCAAAATTCCTTGAATATCAATTTCTTCTTAAGACCTCTTAAACTTAAGCCTGAAATCTTAGACATTTTCTAGAATAAAAATCATGTAATGGATTTTGATCAAAATTGGAATAAGGATTCTAGACATAAGGTTTAGTAGCATTGTATATAATTTTAATCTTTGTCAGAAGGGACATAAAAGTTGTGAAAAATTGTTGTGTTCGAGGAATTAATTTTACTCGTCCTGGGACGGGTATTCTTCTAGTTCTATATATTTCTTATGTTACTCATGCTATATAAGAATGTTACTCATGCTATATAAGAAAACTTAATAGTGGTGGTGGGGGGGGGGGTCGAAAACGACAAAAAAAGAAGAAAAGAATCCTCTCTTTTGTCGAATTAACTGTCATCCCATCTCATCCCATCACTAAGTGCGGCAATCAGTTCCATCGTATTGGCAAGAAACGTTGATTTCTTGAAATGTGTACTTTTCCGATTTTACATCAATAAAATTAATGAAGATTGCAATTTTGAATCACAAGTTAGGACTCTTCAACAGAGTCAATGCAATCATTAATTAACCAATCACACACTTCCTTCCTGTTATAAAACCCAAAGAAAATGACTTCTTAAATTTAAGACGCTTTTGTTGGTCGCAGGGACAAAAGTAAAAAAGAATTCTTAAAGAAAGAAAGAAAAAAAGAACAAGAAAAGGAAGAAAAGAGAAAGAAAAGGAAACAAAGGAAGAAAAAGAAGGAAGAAAAGGAAGAAATAGTTTAGAAGAAATTAGGAGTCAATAATTAAATTAAACAAATACGACAACAAAGTTAAATTAAATTTAATACTTTCTTATATAAGCTTAATAAGTTTTGAATCCGGATAAAATGAAAGTTTTTTTTATAATTGAAAACATTAAATGAAAACGGTTGCACTAAGTGTAGCTATAAATCATGACATTTACCGAATAAAAATAATTTTGAGAAAAAATATGAAAGCAGTTATCATTATTCATGGCTAAAGATTACGAAGTTCGATATCAAGGTAAAAATGAATTAAAAAAAAATATATATTTTGATGAATTTTTGTAAGATTCAAGTACTACGATTACACACATCAGTATGAGGCAACTATAAGTGTTTATAGGTTTTATAGGAAGTCATTATGAAAGTGAAATGGAAGAATTTGGTAGCTGGGCCGGGAAAGTCTATACTGATATACTGAGATTATCAATTATCAATAAAAGTCTGACAATCAGACTGACCAGCCATGACTAGCCAAAGGAGAAGGGAGGGTAGGGAGTCGTTTGCCGCCCCCCCCCACACCCCCCCACACACACACATATACACAGGTCAAGTAGAGGATGTGAGCAATGAGGATCAGTTTTCCTAATTGTGTGTAATTGATTTTGATATGTCTTTATACTACTGCTATGTGCATACAAGCACAGCGCTGATGCATCCATAGAAAGTGCCATGAAAATAAATGTACGTGTGTATGAATGTATAACTGGGTGCATTTGAGAAACGAGTACACGCAGGCAAACATACACTCTTGCATAAAAACAAATATATGTATATTTGTGTATGTATGTGTATACACAACCCAGACGATACTATTGTTTAATTTGTTATTTATAAATAACAATAATAAGACTTATCAAGACTATACTGCAGTTTCACAGGACATCCGATCGTCAGATGTATGTTAATAAAATCCTTACAGTCTTTTATATTCAAATACAGTTTGAATTTGTATACAAATATATAAAGACTGTAAGTGTCTTATTAATACACTTCTGAGGATCGGATTTCCTGTAAAACTGCAATAAAGTGTTGCGATAAGCTTTATTCTGAAATGATATAAAGTCCTTCGTGTGAGCAATGCCCACTGTCTGTTCCGATTTTGAAAGGTTGATTTTCATGTTGTATATATTTTGAAAATTTCACGTTTTCAGGTTCAATCAGAATGGAAAGGTTTGGTTCAAATTATTTAGACTTATAAATATATATCAGACGTCATGTTTCCGACTAAATAGTTCAATGTATTCAGTGTATACAGCAAATAGTTCAGATTTTAGGGTAACAACTTCTAACATATTTACAGACAACATACATATCACCCGCAGACAGCTGTTTCGTCACATCACAACTTATCAGTATGGCTAGACATAGCAAGTGTATCCACGCCGAGACTCAAAACTTTAACACCAGGACACATCCAAATGCATATATATATATATATATATATATATATATATATATATATATATATATATATATATATATATATATATTATAATATAAAATGAAGTAATAAAATAAGGTGTCAATCAAATTTTATTAGAATTCAAAGTTCAAGCAAAGTATCCTTAAGTCCTTAGCTCATGAGTTTTCAAAGATAATTCTTCTCTTCAGAGGACCATTACCGCAGTTATACTACTACAGGTAATAAAATTAAGCTTTGAAAATATATAAAAATTATATACACAAATACATAAAAATACATAACATCAAATATATCAACCCAAAAACATACTTTTTGTTGAATCTATAAGTATGTTTTTGGGTTGATATATTTGATGTTATATATTTTTATGTATTTGTGTATATAATTTTTATAAAATTCTAATAAAATTTGATTGACACCTTATTTTATTACTTCATTTTATATTATAATATTAATGCTCTATCCAGTATATTGAGCTTCAGTTTTTATCCGGATGTTTCACTAATTATAAGATATTAGTTGACGCTTATATCTTTTGTTGGATTGCTTCATATATATATATATATATATATATATATATATATATATATATATATATCATCTGGTTGATACCTATGATAATCGTTGAAAACCGTGAAACTGCAGTAAAGTTTTAATAAAGTCTTATGCATTATATATATATATATATATATATATATATATATATATGCACATTTACCTGATGTATGGCAATATTTGACAAAAACTTACTTTGTAGAAAGTATGTTTTCAAAACTGAAATGGAAGGTAATTTAATAAGCCAAGAAAAAAGAGAAAAATCTCTCTCTGTATTTGTATGAGAAATCTCATTCTATCCGTTTTCTATTCATACTGCCCTGTGATCTGTTAACTATGAGTACAAAATTAGGATTGTTATCAAAGGAAAAACATCTCGTCCTCATTTCTTTATTTACTTTCATTTTCATTTTTTGTAAGTTTCTTTATTTTTGAATTCCTAAGAAAGTGTGACAAAAACATCACATTCACCATGGGGGAGGGAAAAATTCACCATTATTCAAAGATGCCATTAACTTTAACACACTAAGCTTAAATTGGAAAATTAGACAACATCCTTCTTTTTTTAAACAGTAAAGACAAGCAAAAGAAATATAAAAATACCCGAAAAATTAAATAGAAATGATGAAAGACTATATGAGAAAAAAAAATGAATAAAAATACAAATGATTCCATTGTGACTGGAGAAAGAAAAGCCCCCCCCCCCCCCCAAAAAAAAAAAATCTTGTTAGGTCAAAATAACTATGATGGAAATCAAAAAGATTTAAATGTCAAATCTAAAAAATATTTTTTGTTATCAATCTTTGTTATAAAGACTAGTAAAATTAACATCCTACTTCAAAATTATACTGATTACAAATGTTATATTAAGTAGAATTTAAAAAAAATTAATAACAAATAATTTTCTAGTTGGAACAGAATATAAAATTGTCTTTCATAATAGTTTAAGATTTTATTTTAACAAATAAACAACTTCGAGATGCATAACCGCTCAGGTTGCAATAAAATATCAGAATTTTTAATTACTTGACTCATTATTCATTCTTTAATTAAAGACAATTTAATTATTTTTGCTGTTATGGGATTTTCTCATCATTAATAGATATCCTAAGAATGGTATTATCTTTATGGATGAGTATTAAAAGTAATTATAAAAATGATAAGTAGACAGTATCGCTGTAACTTTTTTGTGTATTTGCTTAGGCTTCTTGCTTATAAAAAGTGATATCGCAAATAGTCTCATTAACGACATAAAAAAACTAGTATGCAAGGGACTAAAATGTAATTAATGTTGATAAATACATACATAGATTCTAATAATTAACAAATAGGAGCCAACTTAAATTATCTCTATTGATATAAAGTTAGCTATGTGTATATGTTTATATATTTGCATCTAAACGATTCACTCCTAAACTAACTAAGCGATCATTATACATTTTGGAACACAGTTGCTAGGCGCAAGGGTGGGTAATGTGTGCTATATTTAGTTTAATTTAGTTTTATGCAAATGACAAGGTGGAAACCCTTCGTGAAAATTCAGATACCTCCATTTTTTGTGAAATTTTAACAATAAGTATTAGACATTAATTAATAAATATTCCTCAAATTTCAGTTTCTTTGGATTATTTTAAAAGGTTTTTAAGGGGCATACTATCGACACAACATCCTATTTGAAAATTAAAATATTTCAGATTTGCATTAAATTTGATCCAGAGTCATTAAACACTAATTAAACATGATACCCTGGATTTCAATTTCTTCTTAAGACCCCTTAAGCTTAAATTTTAACATTTTCTACATTCAAAATCATGTAATGAATTTTGATCATAATTGGAATAAGAATTACAAACATAAGGTTTAGTATCAGTATATCTTTATTTAAATCTTCGTAAGGGGACATAAAAGTGGTGCAAAACTGTTCTGTTTATCGAATTAATATTCTTCTCGTTCTATATAATAATTAACAAAAAGATTTCAACTTTTATATTTTGTATAAAAAAAATGAACTAATTACATTTTTATAATAACTTAATCCTTGACAAAATAAAAGTATTTTTAAAATTTACTAATGAGTCACTATTTATCAAGCCTAAAAGCTATTCGAGGATACAACTTAATGAGATGGAAAGATTGTCAATTGAATGATGATGAGTATTATGAGAGGATTGAAAATAATAATTGGAATGAATAAAATTTGATGACTTATGAGGACGGTTTATGACAAGTATTTATTGGCATTGAATTTGAAGATGACCATATTGTAGCCCCCAGAGAAGCAGTCTTGCAGTGACGTGTTGCCACAGATTTGAAGTTCTTGAAAAGAAACTCTGTTCATAGAAATGTCGTTTGATGTTAAACACACAGACGAGAAAGGAAAGTTCTTTACAGTTTGCGAATCAGGAATCAGGACAAGTTTTACAAAACAGTATAACTATACTATTATTATACACAGACTAATATAAGAAAGTTTTTTTCTTATAAGTAAAAGTAAGTTATAAGTAAAATCTTATAATTGCAAACTATTCAGAATAATGATGATATTATTCATGACTTACTTAATATAAACTTAAGTTTTTCAGTCCTTTAGTATAATAAGTTTACTTACAATTAAACAGCCTGTATGATATATTTCTAAATTTATGAAACGTTCTTGCTTTTTTTCATCTAATTCAATTGACATGATATTAAAACCCACTTTTTAAATTTCAATAAATTTATTTCATAATAATCAACACTTATTTTTTTTTGTATTTTAACCCTAACATAATAATACGATAGGACACTTCATTTTCGTACATACATCATCACCTTCCACACGCATTAAGAAAATGAGATTATCCCAAAGTAATTGGTGATTATCTGATGTCGCTAAGGTAAGCAATTTCAACTTTACCCATTTTTAAATGAATTGTTTAAAAATCAAATCATGTCATCTCATCACTAAAACAGTTCAATTTTAAATAAATATATTTCAAAAGGTGACATTCGTTTTATTGATTTGAACACTATTTAGCTGGCAATTATTTTTACGGTAAGAAAACAGAGCAAATTTATTGTTTTAAAAATAATTGAATTGCTACAATTTTAAATAAATAAAGAAAGAATAAAATTATTCGTTTTATTTAATTAAAGAAAATTTAGCAGACACTGACAATTATTTTTACGGAAGAAGAAAGTCTTTTTTTTTCTTAATATTATAAACCCAGACATTTATTATTTGAAAAGGAATATTATTATTAGCAGTAAATTATACAGATTGATGTAGAAATCACCGTTGAATTTCCATGGGGTCCCACTAGTAAACTATAAAGACAATATGAGGATTTTAGGCAGACTGGCATTCATGAAGCCCATGTATAATTTTTTTTTTTGAATATGTATCTTTTGCATTGTTTTAGATAGTTGCAAACAAAGTTGAAAGAAAATTATGAGAAAAAGATAGAAAAAAAAGAACTCCCCAAATAATTTTTAATTTAGGAGAAAAAGAAATAAGAGAGAAAGACAAATACTTTGTCATTAAAGTCAGAAGAGACGTTTCTAACCAAAAGGAACATAAAACCTTGATAGAAATGGATTCTTTTCACAACAGAGTATTAAGCCGGTTAAACTTTAGAGATAACACAATTATGAATTTAATGCTATTTAAATTAGAGTTGGTGCTTGGTCAAATGTAGAAGTCAATGAGCGGAATTTAATTTGAGTAGAGGAGACTAATACAAGAGACATTTTATTGACAGCAAATTATGTAAATTGAAAGTCATGTTAACTAAATTTGAATCGACTGCCAGAAGAATGGATGAAGAAAATTCTCTATTGAAGTTTGTCACTTTATAATGGGATAATAATTTGTTTATTTTCTAGAAAAGAAAAATGTGTATGTTTAAATCAATAGAATCTCTTCAAGATGCCAACATTTTATATCGTTTTACGAAATACAAACTTCAGTGCCAACATCATTTCAATGAACGTGTTTGCAGCTATGAGTTTGTTAAGAGATTCTGGAAGTGATATCCAGTTAAAGTTCCTTAGATATAGTCTTTTGCTATTGATAAGGCTGATAATGAGAAGAAAGCGGCGAAGAAGAATGCAGCGAAGAAGAAGAAGAAGAAGAAGAAGAAGAAAGTAAGTAAGTTTAAATGGGGCTAGTGTAGAATATAAATGGTATTGGAAGTATGTCAATGACATCTTACAAACATAGAAGGTCATCAAGCATCAACTGAAAATGTTCCAAGTATAAAAGAAGAAAAAAACATAAATGACCTCTTCATTGTAAATATTGGTCTTAAGTTGGAGGATGATTGACTGTCAATGACAAATACTGAGAATAGAGCTAAAGTAATGGCAGGCAAGCAAAGAACAAATGAAGCTCTAATAACATAATTGAGCAGGGAAGAGAAATAATAACACTCAGACGATATCAAAGGGGACATCAGAAGGACAACAACTAGTATAGGATCAACTGATCTGGCCAACTTTTTTAAGTGATATCATCGCATTCACAATTATGAAGGCGCACAATAAGATAAGGATGTAAGAATGATTGTTTATTTTTAGTATTGGATAGCAATTTATATATATATATATATATATATATATATATATATATATATATATATATATATTTATGACAGAAGCATACAGATTAAATTACTCAAAGGTTAAGATGAGAATATTTTGTAACAAATAATGCATAAAGTTAAGAATATAAAGTTGAATTGTATGACTTATCTTTTTAATTTTGTAGGTTTACTTCAACTTGACCTACTTCCTCATACAATATAAGAACTATTTCAAATGAAATTGACAGAAAATTTAGAATCTAGTGAAACTGTTTACTATATAAAAAATAATAGCATGAACGTTTACAATATGAATATTAATCTTTTGATGCAAACGGGATTTAACTTAGCATAAATGAACTATATATATATATATATATATATATATATATATATATATATATATATATATATATATATATATATATATATATATATATATAAAATGATATATTATGAATATAGTTTTTGATTCAGTATTTACTTAACAGTGCTGAATACGTCAGTAGAGCTTTGTAGGAGTATTCAAATATACTTATATCAAGGGAGCTACGCAGAAACGTCTGCGTTTTATTCCAAAAAGAAATCATCAAGCTCACTTGCCATAAGTATATTTATACTACTATATATATATTCCTCTAATTTTTAGAATCTACTGTTTAATAAAGATAAAATATATCCATTTCATTTCTAAAGCATGAGGTGTTATAGGTATAGGAATATAAAGTGATTCATTCA
>OY744541.1:60718782-60731282 GCA_963556195.1 Sepiola atlantica
GTATATATATTTTCACAGTATATTTGGAAGCAAACCTAGACATATGTCTACATTATTATTTAGGCATAATTCGCTGTATAAGAACGACAAGGAACTCTTTACTTATTTTGATTAGCTATTCATGTGCTCTTATGGGTACTTTCTTCTGGGGAAATGTCCCATTGATATTTTTATGGTTTTCTTTCTTAGTGCTTTCGGATATTACACTTGCGATTTTCCAGGAATTTTATGTCAATAATATCATCAATAATATCAATATCAGCAATAGTATTAATATTAGTCATTATAATGTTTTTATTTTCGTGAAATTGTTATCTGGGCAGCTTTGTAAAGTTTTTATTTTTATGTAATATAATTTTTTATGTTTTTAGTGAGAACTTTTCTAATTTTATTTGAAGGTATGTTATGTTATATGTACGCATGTCATCGTTGTCATCTGTTAATTGCTTAGTCATTCAACTGGCTAGTGTGATTGTTGTGTCACTAACACTGACAGTTTTGTTATTAGGAATGCAATCCCTAATAAGGGGGGGGGGTGCATGCAAACTTGTACAGATTATTGATTTTGGTTTTATCTGGTACAATTCTATTATTAGATTTTATAATTAGGTTAGACGTTTTAATTTTTGAGCAATGATATTTTTTCTTGCTTTGTAATATTTTTGATTACATGTTCACCTATAAGTATTGTGTTGTTGTTTACTACAACAAAATTTGCTGATATTATTTTTGACTTTGTTATTTTTCTGCCATTGTTTTTGTTGAACTTATATTTGCTTCATTAATGATTACGTTTTGAAAATCGTTATTGACAAGAGTCGTTTTAATATTAAATGTATTGCATAAACACAAAGCATGTTATGATTACACTGATTGTATTGGATTCAAAACGTTTTATATAGTGTCTTATTTATTTGTGCGTGGACATGGACTGTTAAAATTAAGATGACATGAATTTCATTGATAAGAGAAAATCAATATTCGTGAGAACACATGAAAAGTTAAATAAGAAAAAATAGAGTTATTTGTTAGTCTTATACAAAGAAACATACCAATGCAAAAACAAATGTACAGGAAGGGAAAGTTCTATCTCAAAGACCATATAAGCAACAGTTGTGTTCTAACTTTAGCAAAACTCTTTAAGCTTAATAGAAAAAGTTCTGAACAGACCAAACACTTACAAACAAAATATACATCAGACAATTATTTGAATTTTTGAATGAATTATTAGTATTAGACGAATATAATTAAATATAAAAAAATAATCATTTCAAAGACTCTTTAAAAATGTTATCTGATGAGTTTACAAAAATAAACAAAAGTTTTAAATAGTTTAAAATCTTTTTTAGATAATATTATTCTAAAAGGGATTAAAAACATCCCTCACGCTCAGTATTTTAAAGATTTCAAATATAAAAAAATGGTAAAAAAATTAGAATTTTTAAATATAAAAAAGTCTTGACAAGTATAGATAACAAAGAAGGTAATATAAACATTAATAATGTAAGAGAACTGGTAAGAAAGTACTTATATAGCTAAATGTGTATGAGAAAGTTAAATTAACTTTTTAAAATGACCAGTAAAATGCTGTAGTACATGATTCTCTACCAATTAAACATTTCAACGTATATCGTGAAGTAAATACATTTTAAATATTGAAACATGCAAACACATTTAAGTAATATTTCTACATGTTTTAAAATTGAAATCCACACTAGACGAACTAATAATAGGAAATGGAACAAAAATAAAAGAAGAGCAGTTTTAAGTAATTCAAAAACGTATTCTGCATGGTAAAACAAGATGATGTTCTACTTTGAAGAGAAGAGGGAAATCTTTATAAAACAAACAAAAGATCACAAATTTTGCAAAGCAAATATTTGGAAAACAATGTAGCACGACTGCCTTTCAAAGAAAACCAAGTTAACTCTTCTTTGAAGTAATTAGAAGTTATAGATGACAAAGAAAGGTGTGTAAATATTTAGAAAACAAAATTAAAATAAGAGAAAGCTCAACATTCCAGAATGAATGAATGATAGGAACAACTGTGTTTCAAACGAATAGAGAAATGAAAAGTGAAAGCGGAAAAAATAAACAGAAATGTAAGTCAAAATTGTGACCAAAGACTTAACATCATGTATTACTTGAAGAAATAAATTAATGCACACACACACACATTATATATATATATATATATATATATATAGTATTTTTTCCTATAATACTATATATATATATATAGTATTTTTTCCTATAATACTATATATATATATATATAGTATTTTTTCCTATGATACTATATATATATATATAGTATTATATGAAAAAATAACCAGAGTGTTCAATTACTTGTGAAATAGCATATATGTATTTTCCAAAAAATTCAATTGACACTATACATTAGTTCGATCTTCCATCGATACCTTCGCTTTCACAGACATAGAATGAAGAATTGATCACATTAGGTATCTTTAGCCCTGCGGGGTGAGTTTCCAGTGTTTCCATCTAACCGAATGTATTGATGGAAGATCAAGCTAATGTATATTTTCAATTGAACTATATATATATATATATATATATATATATACAGAGAGAGAGAGAGAGAGAGAGAGAGAAAGACAGAGACAGACAGAAAGTTATCTATATATATATATATATATATATATATATATATTTAGAGAGAGAGAGAGGGGGGAGATAAATAAATAGATAGATAGATAGATAGATAGATAGATAGATAGATAGATAGATAGATAGATAGATAGATAGATAGATAGATATGAGTGTGCTATCATTTTTATAGCTCTACAAAATTGTATTGAGTACTATTGAATTAAATACTAATAAACGCCAAGTTGAAACTCTTATTTTAACTCGTATGCAGCAAAACAATTGTTATGGTGTGGCGTTTTTAGATAATTGCTGGCTCCTTATTTCTAGGTTTGAATATTTAAAAGGAGGACAACAACACTGATTTAGAATAGAATTGTGTCTTTTCTTTTCCTCATTTCCTCGGAATGATGAAAGAAGACGCATTTTGCCCTAAGTGCCATTAATGATGACAAATAAGCAAGAAAATCGGAATTTGAAGAATTTCAATGTGACTGTCCCAGACGACAAATTATAAGCAGTTCAAAGAAAAACACTTTTTCTTTCTCTAAAATAAAAGTTTATTTTTTTTATTTTAATGGTTCATTTACAAAGATTAATTAACAAGGATTGTTTAATTTTGACAAAATATCTTAATTTGGGATTCTTTTATTCCTTTATTTTAATATTTGAGTCTTTTTTAAAAAGTCAACCATTTTGAGATGTTTTAAAAATATCGTTTTTTTTTTTATTAAGAAAGTTAATTGGTCTTTCTATAGTAAAAAATGGAGAATTAATTTTCAGGAATTATTAAGACAAAACACCGTTTATGGTAAGAATTTCTCCAAATTGATATTTGATGAACCTAGTTTTCAAAACGATGAGAATATTTGAATATGAATAAACATCTTGACGAGTATAAATAACGATAAAGCAATATAATAGTTAATAATGTGAGATAATTTATGAAAAAGTACTTATGTAGCACTAAAAAATAATTTGAAAGTATTTAAAATAATCTCAAGTTTTTGCTAAAAGTACAAAAAAATTATATTTGAATTAAATGTTAGCTAAAGTTAATTTTTGAATGCCTGAAATCTAAAAACAACTTTAAACTTTAACAAGAATTATTGAAAGAAAAACAATTTGTACATTTCATTCCTAACAAGCCTAAACTTTAATGAATGAAAACTTTTCTTTTTTTTCCGTTACAAATAAATTTACGATTAAGTAAGAAATATAGACAGTTTAATCCAAAGAACTTTATAAAATAGTGAACAGACTAAAAAATTTTTTAAAATTAAAACTATATAGAGAGAAAACTTTTAATTCTGTATCAATAAATATAAACAAAGATTATTGATTTATCAAAAACTAAAGTTTTTTCTTGTTTTCTGTTTTTTAGTAAACTTTAACAACTTTTTAATTAAAATATTTTGTCTGTTTTCTTTATTGTATTTTTCTTTCCAGAATCCCTCCTCAAAAAAGACTAATTAGATCGATATTCTAAATTATTTCTAACGTGGAAAGAAACCATTGATGCAATGTTTACACTGTGTAGTAATACATACAAAAAAATTTTCTAAAGCTTTCTAAAAGTCTAACTAAAAGGGAAATGGACAAAAAGTTGGAAACGTTCATATCTGTTTCATTCGACAGACAGCAGAAAAAATAAAAAGGAGTTTGGATGCCATGCCTGCAGACAGGACATAAACACGGAAACACGCCAAACACGAAACTCTTCAACAACAACTAGTCACTACTATGAGCACAAAAGTTTTATCAACAAAAACGAAACAAGTTTCTAAACCTAAGGTTAGCAAATGTAAATAAAATATTGCTCGTATATATATATATATATATATATATATATATATATATATATATATATATATATATATATATATATATATATATATATATATATCCCAGAGTTAACGACAAATAAGCAGTTTGTAAAAAGAATTGTTTACATTTTTACATTTATGTATTTATGTATATACATAAACAAGTGATGTTTTTAATTGGAAAATTTACCTTGGATATCTTCAGAAATCCAAACGCAGGTGTTACCATGTCATATGTCATTTGGAAATTGTCAGGCAAGAATTTTTTGCCAGGCCCAAACTTTCTTCCTATGATATTTCCACTTGAAACCATGGTGACTTTCCTCCCATACACTATTATTAATAATATTCTTAATATTGACTTTCAATATCTTTTTTTTCTTCTTGTGTTTAGTAGCACGGTTATTTTATGCTCTTAAAAATAATGACACACCAACGTATGGGTCACTTATGAATGGAAATAAGAATTTGTTAAAAAGAAGAAAACTTGTCTTTAGTTTTCTTTATAAGTGTCTAATCCTTGAATATTTTCAGTCATCAAACAACACATCTCCATTCAATCACAGTTGCCGCTGTTGCCGCTGTTGCTGCAGTAAATGAATTACTTTTTTTCTCTCTCTCTTTTTCCTTTTCTCTCTCTCTCTCTCTCACGTTCTCTTCTCGGTGCTTGCTAAACTTGAGAAGCACAGAGTCAGTCACGACATGCCTCTCCGTTCAAAAAGTTTCGTCTTCAGATCGCTTTGTCATCTTGGGTCGAGTCTGAAGTGTGAGGCGGCGGCGGCAGCGGCGGCGTTCGGTCCATTCAAAATGCTCGCATTTTCATCTTCCTCTTGTTTCTAAAAAGGTAGATATTGCCAAGTCCCATCACTATAATTAAACTACCGCCCGTGCCAAAAAAGCTGGCAGCCAACTGTCATATCCTGTTATAACGACTACTGTTTGGGGTCTGTTGCTCTTGAAAACGCACTTTGTGTCTGGCCTCATAAACATGCATGGTATGATGCTGTAAGCAGGCACATGTCACAAGTAGCGGCTCGCAATCGAGAATGCACACACTGCTTCTGAGTGGTTGAGCAGCCACAATCTACAATAATTAGTGTGCTAGATCAATATCAATCAATAAGAGGGGGATGGTTTCTCTCAATGGACAACAACGGGGGGGCCTCCTATGACAGACAGAGAGCAGAGTGGAACAACCACCACACTCTCCCTGTGACAGGCCCTCAAGGGGGCAAGCCTAATTCATCTTAACAACTGCCGACACACTAGAAATTTTTAGAGCCCCCCCCCCCCTCCACCTATCTCCTCCCCCTACCTAGCACGCTTTTTCCGTGTCCTCCTCCTTCTCCTCCTCCTGTTCTGGGTTGCAACCCCTCCCCCACAATTCCACTCATACTCCTCCCCCTTTTCGGTTGTGCACCTCCCCTCCCCCCAAGGAAGAGTGCAACCCTAACCTCAAGAATGATGGAGCTGTTTGATGAGCCCACTGCTAGGTCCACAAGTGACTCTGATTCTTCCAAGTAAACTGATCCATATTTCCCTGCACTCTATCGGAATGACAGCATAATCTTTTTGCTACTACTGGCGAAAGCTCCGAAGATACCGGACCGACTTGTACAGAGACGAGAGATTCAGTTCTTTAGTTTTGTTTCTTTCTTTAACTTCAATAACTTTCTTCACGTTTCATTCATACAGAATAATCAGCTCTCTATAAATAGGCCCCTCTCTACCCTCGGTCGTCAGCTGAACTTACAATAATTAGACTAACACCGAACAGAGGATTAGTACAAAACTGACCAGAAAACAATTACGGACTAATTAATATCTATCTCAACATATACAAAAAAACATGCAAGAAGTCTATGCGCTGATCATACAAAGTTTTAAAAGCAAGAACTAACTGTCTGGACGATAGTAGATACTTCTAATATCATCCTTTTCACAATGTTATATATATATATATATATATATATATATATATATATATATATATATATATATATATATATATGACCGTGTTGTTAGTAAGATACACACTGATTTTTATTTCAAGACTATCAGACTATCATCATGTAACAAACTACTTTCTCATTCGGCCTTTTGCTACTGACGAGAGATGCACGCATTTTACAAAACAACATCAATAATAGTGAAAGTACAATTTATTTTTAAGAATGAATACATGCAAATACATACATACATAATATTTATATACATACGTAATATATATACATAATATATATATATATTTATATATATATATACATAATATATATATACATGATATATGTATATATATATATATATACACTTTATATATATATATATATATACATATAATACATATACATACATACTATATAAATATCCATATAATATATATACATACTATATATATCCATATAATATATATACATATTGATACTATATATATTCATATATATTATATATACATACTCTATATATATATATATATATATATATATATATATATATATATATACTATATCCACATTATATATATACTATACCTATATATATATATATATATATATATATATATATATATATATATATATATACTATATCTATATATATATATATATATATACTATACCTATATATATATATATATATATATATATATATATATATATATATATATATATATATATATATATATATATATATATATATATATATATATATATATATAAACATGCATTTGCAAACATGAATAAATACTAGATAGGCATGAGAAAGAGAAGGGCAAAAAAGGTCGTTTTACCTCAAGTGGCTTCATTGCTGGCTGGATATCGGCATGTCGAGGATTTCAGTCGCGATACTGGGGACCCTGGTGAAATGGATAGTAGACGAAAAACTATATTTAGGTCTGAAAACCTGCAGGCTACCATTTTTCTCTTCTATCTATCAATTTATGAAAATTACATATTTAGATGGACGAATTTTGAATTTTACAAAAATTTATATTATGATAGATTTTAAAAAACTTTTTTTTTTATTATTTATTTAGTGATTTGCATGTATGGGTATGCATACAAAAACAACGTGAAAAAAAAATCAAGAATCAGCCCCGAATAGGATGTAAAGAAAACAAAAACAAAAATAAGACAAGAAAATATACACAAAAAAAGGAAGGAGGACAACTGAAAACGATTTAAATCGATATCTTTACAATGTGAAAGGACAAAACGGAGGGAGAAGAAGACGTGTGTGTGTGTGTGTGTGTGTGTGTGTGTGTGTGTGCGCGCGCGTGTGTGTGTGTGTGTGTGTGATGAAGAAGAAGAAGAAGAAGAAGAAGAAGAAGAAGAAGAAGAAGAAGAAGAAGACGGGCAAAGTCACACGGGCGAAAGCAGAAGAGAATATTAATTTTGGAATGTGGCATGGCCACAGTGGGGAAAGCACATGGAACAGGGCAGATTGGGAGTGCAGACGCAATAGAGATGATGACACACACATCATCATCATCATCATCATCATCATCATCATCGTCATCGTCATCAGCTTCATTCATTCCAATACAAATCCGTCCACAACATACACGACACGGTGACAAAGTAAGGAAACATTTTTAAAAAGGCAAAAAGAAAAAAGAAAAGAAAGGAGAAAAAAAAAAGAAAGCGTGGAGGATATTTTCCTTAAATTTAAAAATTTAAAACAAACAAACAAAAAAGCAAATATAATTATGCGTCGCAGAGTATCCTAATTAATTGAACTGTTTTGAATGGTTGATTAATTTAAAACAATTTATGGTATGTGCGATTTGTTGAGGCCATGGGGCCCTGATTGGGATGTCAGAGTTGAAACAGATAAAGAAAGAAAAAAAACGTGATACGTATATAAATACCATTTATATTAAAGGGAAGGTAGGGAAAGGGGGTGTTTTAAAAATTCCTACCGCGTCAGCCACAAGTTTTCCGTGGATCATAACAGGAATATAAAAAAGGAAATCCTCATGAGATGCTGTCGCGAAGAATGCCCGGCTTATTAAAAGAAGATACCAACGACTAAGAATAAGACGAAGAAGAGAGGGGAGTCAAAAAAATTCCTGCCTGGGTCAAAGCTGTCTGGGTCCCTACTGCGGTAGTGTCGTTGGTCGCCTCACAAGTGTGGTGGATCACTTGGCCCTCCAGCACCCGCCCGACCCCCCAAAATCCCCCACCGCCGCCAGCAACAGCAGCAGCCAGTCAGTAGTGGCATGGCTGTGGATCAATGATGATGCACACACACAAACTCCATCACATGTCGGAGTCAAAGTGATGTATATATTTATGTGTACGTACATAGAGTGGCATACGCATGGGCCTGTTCTGCTGGTTCCCCTTCCTTTCTCCTGCTTTAGGACTCTTGTGATGAGGATGCAGACGAATGTCACAGCTTACTACTCAGCAGAGGCTGCAAGGACATGCCTATACACACTCACCGCTGTGGCCGTAATCGACCTTTTTCTTCCGTTTTTTACCATATTCATTTATTTTGACTTTTTAAACAAATCAATGGTAGGTACCAGACACAGCCTAAGACTCAAAGACAGATGACACTTTTAATGCGGTGTGGGGAATTTATGATGATGATGATGATGATGATGATGATGATGATAATAATAATAATAATAATAATAATAATAATAATAATAATAATAATAATAATAATAATAATAATAATAATAATAATAATAATAATAATACTCAGACAGCTTCATTAAAAAAATGTTTCTTTTTTTTACTGTTTGCTAATCAGTCTATATAATTGTGGTTCGGCTTTCGGACTAGTATCAGAGTGAAGTATCTGTTATGTTCTCGCTTCACGAGAGAAGAAACTCTTCGATACTGGGACAATTTTATTTTTGTCCCACCCAACCTAGAGTGATTCTTTTGGTGGAGCTGGATTATCCTCATATTAAAAATTGTGTCGAACTTTGCCCTCGTGGGGAAACAAGTAAATTGCTGTTCTGCGACAAGCAAATGACCATGACAAATTGATATTGTTCTTGATTTGTCGGGAGGAGTTAGATAACACCAACAAAGAGATAAGAGTTATTCTTTATTTACTTTTTTATCGATAGATTTATGTAAGGAGACAAATGAAAGGGTTGGCCGATGAAGAATTAGAAGAGACAATATACTGAAATAAAAAGATAGCGAAACTACGCAAACAAACAAAAGAAGAAGAAAAGGGACAATAATGACATGCACACACACGAACACACGAGAGAGGACCGGGAGGCTTGTTGCAGCAAAGTCAGTTAATGGCAGTAATAATAGTTTGGGCAGGGGGGGGGGGGATAGCGGACCCTCTCTGGAGGAATGTGACGAGGTGAATGAAGTCAGAAAGGGAAATATTAGAAAGAAGATGAGAGACTGACCTGACATGCAACGAAATACGTAGCTGTCATATATATATATATATATATATATATATATATATATATATATATATATATATATATATATATATATATACAAACAAGAAGATACTTAAGAAGACAGAACGGCCCGCAAGCTAAGAAGAGTCACAAGAAAGAGAGGATAGCCGAAAGAAGTTTAAGGTGAACATGACGATGGAAGAATGGACACACAGTGATGAAGAAGTGACAACAATGAAATGACGCACACAGTAGAGAAATGCAGATTCCGTGAAGGGGACATAAAGGGGACAACTAAAAAAAAGGGGTGGGGGTAGACAGGGTGGTGGTGGTGGTGGTGATGGTGTTAGAGAAGCAGAGAGGATGGGTTATGATTATGTTTCTGTATTACAGGGTCATCGGGGATTGGTGGGGGTCACATGTGCAAGGTGAACACACAAGCAATGGGAATATTAACCATCTCTCTCTCTCTCTCTCTCTCTCTCTCTCTCTCTCTCTCTCTCTCTCTCTCTCTCTTCCATGGCATTCTTTCACTCCCGTTTCTGATGATGATGATGTGATGATGATGATGATGATGATGATGATCTAAATGACTACGTTTATTAATGTTGTTGCACTCCTTCGAACTCAACATTAATTACTTTCGTCTCTTCGCAATTTCTTGAAACAATCACACGACACAAACACACACAAACGTTAGTATTATTACTACTACTACAACTACTACTACGAGTATTATTAATAATAATCTAAATAAATAATAATATAAATAATAGATACTTTACAGTCGGGTAATCTTGGGTAAAAATCCCTTTGAGTAGGTAGGTAATGTACTCAGACCAACATATTTAACATTCACTCGACATGGGCATCTCTTTAGTTTAATGATGTACAGTCTTTTTAGTTGTTTTTTTTTCTTTTAAAATGTCATACAATTGATAAAAATCGCATTTGTCAAATTCCAAATATTTTTTTTTTGTATTTGTGTTTCTTCGGGATGTCTCTAAGACCAAAATTGGTAAATATAAGAAAATGCAGTAAAACTTTTTTGGCGGTGTACTGTAAAACTATTTGGTTTGTCTATGTGTCTGTCGGGTCGTTGGTTTGGTTTTTCTTTTTTGTCTTCTGCGTGTGTCGAGGACGTACACAATTGCATAGGGACACACGTCACGGGTCGTTGTGTTGTTGTTATTATTATTATTATTGCTAAGAATGTCCCTTGTTTTTTTCAGGGGATAGATAAGAAGACAGAGAGAGACACGTACGGAGAAAAAGATAGATGGATGGATGGATGAAGAAGATGCTGGTCTCTCTTTACAGAACTGTGGGTTTTTGCCTGTGTTCGTCGTTGTTTGTCGACGTCCTCTATCTGTCTGTCCGCTTTCTCTCTCTCGCTCACTCACTCTCACTCTCTAGCTGCTCGTCCAACCGTCCTGCTAAGAGATGATGATCATCATCACCATCACAGGCATCATTATCCTCTTCATCTTCATCATCGTCCCACCGTGTGCCGATGGGGGGTGGGGAGCGGGCCACTGATGATGAGGATGATGAAGAAGGTGATGGAGGTGGTGCTGGTGGTGTCGGTGATGGTGATGTTTGAGTTGGGGGTTGGGGGCCAGGCTTCCTTCCAGCAGGCGAAACACTGTCAACCTAGACACAGCAGTCGGCAACGTGCCCACGCCGTCGGAGCCAGCAAAAACATTGGCACGGTCCACCGACCGACGAACGGCCGTTCTCATCCCCCCCCCCTTTTCTTTACCTTTTTTTCTCTTTTTTGACTATCTCTTATGTGTGTGCCCAACGAAATCAGGGGGGGGGGAGCAAGATGAAAAAACTAAAAAAAACAACCCTGTGCTGTCTCATTTTTATTTACCCTTATTAGGTTGTACCCCCTATCACACCCTCTCCGAAATAGAAGACTCTAAAAATGTCAAAAAACACTTCCTGTTTTTCTTTTTGTCGCTGCAGTAGACCAAATAAAAGCGAACCTATAGGTTCCAAAAATAATCGTGTTATTCTGAGAAAAGTTGAGTGCACAGAAGACGGGGTAAGACAATAAAAATGACACAAATCATTGGAAGGCATGTTTTAGTTGAGTGCCAATCAATAATGAGGTCAATCACTGACAACGTTCACTTCCTTCTTCTTTATTTGAAATATAAATAAATAAAAGAATAACATAATTAAAATACAAATAAAGATAATGCGAAGAATTATTTGGTAATTTATGTTTCTTTTATTTATATTCTCATTTACTCCAGAAAAAATAAACACTCTAAGGAAAGTCTTTCTAAAATGTCAAAAATAATCAATGTGTCGCAGTAAACGGGCTAGTATTTCGGTGATGATGCGACAATGGGCCGTTTTTGACAAATGATAAATTCTCCGTTTCTATCGTCTTAACTTCTCTGCGCCACATTATTTTTGCAATCAAATAAAAATAATAGTTAATTCAAATAAAACATCAACTAGGTTAAAATTTGGGAAAAAAATAGTTAGAAAAAGAATTGTGATTATATTTTTATCAAAACAAATGAGTCTCTCACTCTCTCTTAAGTCAGCATTCGTGCATTGTGACTGTCCTTTATCCGAAAAATAGATTGTCAATAGCAGTTCTAGTAGTCGATCATCAATTTTTGATTGTTTTAAAACGGTCGGTGATAGCTCTTCTCATT
>OY744541.1:60733782-60741282 GCA_963556195.1 Sepiola atlantica
ACATTTTGCCCTCGTGAGGAGCCAAATCAAAAGTCTTAGAAAAAGCAATTTATTTTTTCTTATCTGTTTTATTGTTATATAAAAAACGTATTAATAGATAAAAATGAAGTTTCATTCTTAAATCGGACAGAGATAACAATTATACACATTTTTCATAAGAAAATTATTGTTCAAGTAGAAATGGGTGATAATTTTTATTTTAGATATAATTATTAGAAACATACAAAAAAATGTATTTCTCTATTAAATGTATCTCCTTTTGACTCCTACTCCTAAAATTATTGCTTCTTTTCTAAGGATTTTTGCGCATTTCCAGCAAAAGTTTGTAAATTATTTTGGGTTGTATTTGTTCGAAAAAAAAGCGACCAGAAATATCTTTTCTTTCAAAAAGTTTCGAAGATTATGTTCCAGGATTTTTTAGATGAGGATTAATAACTTGTATTATTTGTATTATTCTGACTACTGTTTTCATTTTAGATGTTATTCTCACAACGTTTCGGCCGATGTAACCTCCGACCTCCACATGGACCCGTGGCGCAACGGATTAAGTGCTAAGTAATAATCAGTTTTAAGTCAGTCTTTAGGTTTGACTGTTCGATTCACGCTATAACCGAAACTAAAATAAAAGTATAAAATAAAAATTACTTAAGACTTCTACCGAGTCATGGCTGACGGAATAGAAACAAATAAATCGAAATTCCATGTCGATTAGTCCTGAGTTTGACAAAACTAACCTGAAGATGGTCGGAGGTTACATCGGCTTAAAGTTTGTGAGAAAATAACATCCAAGATGAGAACAGTAGTCCAAAATAAAAATAAAAATATATCAAATGAACAGTATATAGAGATTAAACAAATCTCAAATTTATTAGGAAATCGATCAAAAAGTTTAAGGTAATAAAAAAGAAGAAAAAAACCCAGAAAACATACAACATAGTACAGTAAAAAGAAGTTCAAGTTAATTTTATGAACATTTTTTTACAATTATTGATTGTAAAAAGGATATTTTTTTAAGTCATTTATGGACACATTTGTTAAATCCTTTACGTTATTTGGGGCAATAAAGTGTCTTTCCTTGGTCAGAAGAGAAGAAATCTTCCTAGACTGAGCATTTAAAAAAAAATGTTATTACCAACCAAGAGTGCCTCGTTTTGGGGAAGCTAAATTTTCCCAACATAAAAAACTAATTTGTAGGGAGGTAAGTAAATTGGGATTCCATCCGAGCGTAAAGTCAAAGTGAAGTATCTCGGGGGGAGGGGGGATTCTTAACCATTACCTTATCCTTTCGCCGAAAAAGGAGGTGTTGCCTGTCGACTGAGGCTCCCTCGTTCGTGGCGGAGTGCTGATGGAACTACAGAGGTATTTTTGTTCCTATTCAGAGTGCCCCTTTGAGGAGTTGGATTTTCCCTACATTAAAAAACCGACCCTACATTTCTCACTTGCATTCGCAGAAAGGAAAAAAAATAAGGTCTCCCTATTTGGGGAGGCAGCAGATCAAATATTTGAAAATAAAATATATTAATTTATTTTAATTCTTGAAATAGGATTTTAAACCAGTTTTTAATAATGCTTTAATGTAAAAATAAAATATATTTGGATGACGAAAATTTGATTAAAAAATAATGAATAAAAATTGTCAACATTCCTTCATTATCAAAAAAAAAAAATAATAATAACCATTTTCATCATTCCACTGAATGTTGTTCTTCTTCCAAAAAGCAAGTAGTGGCAGTTTTAAAAATGTTGTCATTATTATATTGTCTGCTGCTGGCAAACAACCGAACGAAGCAGCAAATGTAATTGCTATTATTATTACGACTACTACAAGTGACAAAACAAGGAAGACGAGGAACAGAAGCGTGCCGTTATTAAAAGAGGCACGGGTCATGCAGACGACATAAATATGGCAAACTCAAAATCACTCACCGAACACAAATAAAAACAAACGCACAACATTTATAACCAAAACTGAAAACATTCTCAGTCATTTTGTTTATCATACACACACTAGAAATAAGTGAAACTACGAGATTTACTTGTCGTTGGGACGATGTCTCAACAACTCACTGCCGCCATGTTGTCTTTTTGTTGACAAGTTACCATTGCGACACTGGACATCTTTCATTTATTTATTATTAAGCGGCGAATTTAGTTCCAATTACATTATTTTTAATGAATTGTCTATAAAATAATATTAAGTATATATATAATTGTTATAAACACTTGCTCGATATGAATAATTAAAAAAGGGTTAAAGTTTTCAAAAGTCCCAACGTCCGGTTTACGGTAAAGAAAGAAAGCGAGAAATTATTACCACAGGTCGACATTCGTGTTATTATAATTATTATTAAATTTTAAGTTTTATAAAAGAAAAAAAAACCCTTCAGACTACAGGTTAACAAATTCGGTGAGCTATTTTAATTCACTTATACAAATATTTATGCATATAAGTATTTGTTATTTATATTTTTAGAACGAGAACTTCGTTAATACATCGGTTGCTAAGAAGAACAAAGACGTGAACTGTTTTGTTTACATTCGCAACGTGTCTTCTCAACGTGCGTTTATTATTTTCTCTTAAGTTTCATGTTAAACTTTATTATTAAACAATATCTATTTCTTATTTCTTATATATTTTGTATGTTTTTTGTTTTGAATTAATAGACAAAATTAATGCTATATTTTTAAAATAAATTAAATCTGACTTGAAAATATCGCCAGCAAAAATAATAGGCTTTAACGTTTAAAAACATCTACTATTCCCTATGTTTTTTTTTATAAATTTTTATTTTGCATGTAGTTTTGTATTCTTCGGATTAAACTCTTAGATTTAGGAATCATATTGTATTTTTGGATTATTCGGATTACCATTCTCAACTCGGTTGTTATATTCACGTTTCGGCCGATGTAACCACCGACTTTTTTCAGATGCATCTTATTTAACTTGAGAAACCTCTAGTCAAACTCGGAACCTGTACGCAATTTTGAACTGAACAATTTGGAAAACCAGAAGAGTACTCGACTCAAATTCAGCAGCAAATGGTGTTCGGTCAGATTTAGTTCCTGATATTAAAGACTTCCTGTTTTGAGTCTCTTACTCTTCTGGTTTGCCAAGTTTTGTACTCATTTTTGGTACTCCTTCAGATAAGGACCCGAGCTAAACCTAACCCTGACCATGACTCTAACGACCGGGTCAACATTAGCTCGGGTCATAATCTGGAGAAGCACCCTCATTTTTATTTATTAATTTATTTATCAAGTTGCTAGGTGAAAGTACAGAATAGTTAACAAAGCGTCCCCCTCCTCATGTAAAGAATGGCTTTCTAAATAACTAAAAAATCTTTTGCAGTTTACGGACCATGCTGAAATAATAACGTTATTATTTAGAAAGACGTTCTTGACGTGGCCCCCCATTTGTTAACTATTCTGTACTTTCACCTAACAATTTAATAAATAAATGTGTGAACTTGATACTCTCGCCGGAAGTTATATTACGGATGAAGTTTAATATCGGGAACTAAATCTGACCGAGCACCGTTTGCTGCTGACTTTGAGTCGGGTATTCTTTTGGTTTGCCAACAATTTATTTAATCAACAGGGGCAGATTGTTCTCATTTTGTCAGCCAGTTCTTATCGACTGTAGTAAGGATTGAACCTTCAACCGGCAGAAGACTGTCAACTAAAACTAATTGTTACGTCATCGGTCCATGTGGACAATTCTATGATTTGGGGAGCTTTAAAACTAATCTTGTCTAGATGTGTAATATTTCTACTATAGAATTACTAAAATATAAGTAATTTTATAGTAATAAATAGTAATACTACACATTTGAACAAGATTAGGTTTACGGCTGCTAACATCCGTGCTAGAATTGTCCCCTGAACCGTTGTCCTAACGGTTATCTAACTGACAGTCTCCTGGGGATTGCTGGTTCAATCCTTACTACTGGCGATAGGTAATAACTAAGAATAACATAAATTGACACTCCTACTCGGTCATGGTTGACGGAATGAGAACAATCTACCCTCGTGGATGAAATAAAGAGTTCAGTTTGAAATTCTGTATAGATTTCCAAGTTCGAAAAGACGCACCGAATAAGGTTGGAGGTTACATCGGCCAAAACGTTGTGAATATACCAACCAAGATGAGAATAGTAGTGAATAATCCAACATTATGAATCCTCAATCTAAAAGATTTCATAAGGAATAATGTTTTTCTGTTTATGTCTATTTTAGTTGTACTCCCTATTTACTGTCCTCCCCACGAGGGCAGAGTTAGAAACAATGTCGGTTTATAAGGTGGTTGACTTGTTTGTTTCAAACTGAATCCACGGAATGAGAACAAATAGTATAAATCAAAAATGAATAAATAATTGTCGATGTCGGTGGTAAAGCTTGGGTTGTTTTTTAAACATATATACAACAGTTTTATTTGGAAACAAGAAATCGGAAACTTTACAACCTTCCCTTAAAAATGGAAACACAAGTTTGATTTGCTTAGGCTGGAAATACCCAGATACTTTCTTTGTTTGTATCATTTGCGCAATGGTAAAGTTTAAGGTAGTGCTCCATACCCCCCCCCTCCCTCTGATAAACATTCCCTAATTGACTTGCCTCACCTACGAAAGCAGGGTCGGTTTTTAATGTGGGGAAAATCCAGCTCCCCAAAAAAGGAACACTCTGGATTGGGACAAAAATTAAAAAATTGCCTCAGTCTAGAAGGATGTCTCCTTCACCAACCGAGGACAGAAAAAGTGTATCATCAGAACATATACTACGCTTTGCCCCAGAGAAAAGGTCAAGGAACATTGTCGAACATGCCTGAAAATAAAAGTAACATAAGTTAACTTTTAAAAAAAAGTAAAGTTTTCTTGTTTTAATTTTCCATAAAATGGTAATTTTTTATACAAATTTATTTTTTGCCGAAAACACCAAAAATGGTGTTTTCTTTGTTATTCTCTGTGAACGAAGAAATAATCAGTATGAAATTAAAGTGTAGTATCTGCGCCAATATTTTGTGCCGTGTTATCTGGCACCTCCCAGAATATGGAAGAGGGGAGTGCTGAAGAGACAGGCCCATTAAAAGAAATGATCTTGATCGATGGTCGTCGAAAGACTATGGCACCAGAGGGTTCCAGTACTTACAGAGTTAATTCTGAGTATTGAGGGAAAATTCAGAGTCAATCCCGGAAATAGCCGTTGCAGTTTACGATTAGAAAGCCACCCTTTTTCTTTTTTTAGGAATATTTTTCAACTTTAATATTTTCTGAGGGCTAAAATTTGTTTCAACCCTAACCTAACTCTTCGCATGCTTTATTACATTTTTTTTTTGCTTCAGACATTTCTGGGACCGATTCGGGATTCTTTGTCAATACGCGCAAGTGACTTAATAAATATTGAAATCCTCAGGGTTCCCATTCCTTACAAGTACCGACCGACCTTGTGTGACATCCTACTTGGTTGGAAAATATACCAACAGCAGGACCGGCGGGACAGTTATAAAAGTGTGTGGGAGGGGGCTCTCCTAAAAAGTGGGGGGTCCGGTTAAACATGCATATATAACTTCATTATTGATGACCGTAAAGTGAACAGAATAGTAAACACGAAAAAAATTAACGCGCAAAGAAGAAAATTAAATTGCTTTATGATTCGGAAGTTTTGAAAAGAGGATTGCTAATGTTGGATTATTCGGACTACTATCCCTATCTTGGTTTCACAACGATGCCCCAAATTACTCGACTAATAGTCACAACTTTTCGGTAACCCCGACCCTCTTTAGGTGGACCTTTTCGAACGTGGGAATCTTTATGTCGAACTCGATAACCTGTAGGGAATTTCAAACTGAATCCACGGAATGAGAACAATGTTATTTTCTCTACAAGACCGAATGAAAGTTTGGTTGGAGTTTTCTTAATTTGTTAAGAAGGAAAGAGAAACTTAATTAAATTATTAAAGCGCCGAGTGTCTTCTCTCGACATTATCTCTTTTAGTTTGTTTTTACTTTCTCATGTGTCTAACATTTCATGTAGTTGTGTATTTTGCTGTTGTCTTCGTAATCTTCGAGCTTAAAATCAGCACAAACAGGAACTTCCTCATTTTTGTGGCGGTGGGAGACAGTCGATTTGAAAGAACGCACTTGAATAGAAAAGTTATTTCTTCTCATTTACCTTTAAAAGTACTTTTAGCACGAAAAACTTCATCTTTTAGTGAGAAAAAGTCTTTCGTTTAACATCACGTCGTATTTATTGTAAATACGATATTTAAATCAATATTATTTGTGTGTTTTCTTCTATTATCGGAAAACGCGAACATTTGTCAATCTATTTTATTTTCTCCAGCTGCATATATGACTACACAGTACGACTGAAAGTTAAGAGTAAATAGTACGAAAAAGTTTTTTTAATTCTTTGATACGACAGTGGCGCGTGCAAAACTAAACCCTTTCATTGGTTGTGAAACACAAATAAACCGTAATACTTGGCTTTTTGATTGTTATTTTTTTATCTTTAATTTACAGTCAGCAAGTACTGGTTTTAAAAGGCTTCAAAATTACTTTCTAATTTTCAAGAGACTCGATAGTAAGTAAACGCCAATAATCACGTAATTTATCGACTCATGTAATTTTATCGGAAAGGCCATATGCAGTAGCTCAAAAATGGTATCTTTTTTTTTTAGATTATGACATGCTGAACGTATTGGTGTTAAAATCAATTTAGTATTACGTATGAAATAGGCAAAACACACGTTTAAAATTAGCCGACACAGTTTATCGTGGCAAAATACAAGATGGACTGTCTCTAAGCAAGTTGATCTAAAAAGTTGGAAAGGAGAATGGTTAAGACGAAGCGAATAGAAGTTGGTTGTTGCGAAAACAAAAGAATTATGTTGTGAAACAAATATTTTATAAGTATTTTAATCGTTTTAAATAATTATTTTTATGTAAACAATAAACACAATGTCAGTAATTTTAATGTATAATATATTAAAATAATGGCTGATATGAAAGTAAAATAATTTTTTTAGTGAGTTATAACGTAAGTAGTCTTACAAAGTTTCAAAGCAAAACAGTAAAATATTATGGCTCGCATGTGTTCTTAAACTAAAAGACAGCGGTAATCATCGCGCGTGCACTTGTAGCAAAGAACCATTGTTGGGTTAGGGTTCTTTTGGTTTCTTTTTAGTGCTTATTTTCTACAGACTGTTTTAAACCAAGAATCTGCGAAAAAAAAAAATTTAATTTTGTTTTTTAGGTAATAAAGAATACATTTATATTAATTACGATTCACTTCGAAAGAATGGTGCCCCCCCCCCCCCACGTACACACATTTTCCATTTAAACTTTCCTCGCAGGTGTTTGTAATTATGTGCAATT
The DNA here is from genome assembly GCA_963556195.1 of Sepiola atlantica. Taxonomy (NCBI): domain Eukaryota; kingdom Metazoa; phylum Mollusca; class Cephalopoda; order Sepiida; family Sepiolidae; genus Sepiola; species Sepiola atlantica. The sequence goes on from OY744541.1 coordinate 60,741,155, forward strand.
ACGCAACACATCCGCCAGCAGAAAAAAATCTGTCCGTTTAGAGAAAAGACGGGAAGACGTCATCAACACTTGTATCTTCTAAAAATGTGCGCAATTTCATTTTTAATAACTCGTCGTTACTCTCCTGT
>OY744541.1:60753782-60766282 GCA_963556195.1 Sepiola atlantica
AACTCTCGTTTCCATTATTTTGTCCTTTCGTCCTCACATTCCATGAGCGATGCTTCTGACAAAGGGGAGAGAATTGCTGTTTTCTAGGTCGGAATCTATCCACCTAGTACTTATCGTTGGATGTTTTTTTACCTTGAAGTAGTTTTTTTAGCTCCTTACATCAAGTGGCTTCATGCTTTGTTTGGAGCGATTTCCATTTAAAAAATGTTTTTTTAAATAGGAAAAAAAAGCACAAGTGAAAAATATAGATGAAAATCTCACAATGAGTTTATCAAAATCTTGGATAGAATACAAAAAAAGGAAAACATTGAGAAGTTCTTGAAATTAAAAAGAAAATTATATCTACATTTAAACATAGATGAGGATTGAATGAGAACTAAATCCCCCCCCCCCCCCCCCAAAAAAAAATTCTACTTTTTAACCGAATAGGTGATTTTAGAATCAGAATCGGGAAACATTTTAAAATCGTCATCGTCCCATCACTAATATATATATATATATATATATATATATATATATATATATATATATATATATATATATATATATATATATATAAAGAGAGAGAGAGAGAGAGAGAGAGGGGGGGGGAAGCAAAATTTACAATGAACGCTAAGTTGTTTTATCTCAGCAAGTACGAATTCAATTGTTTTAAATCCAAGCATATATTGATTTCATAATCATACTTAACACTATTATCCTAAACTTTTTAGAAACTTGTGTCCATATGAGTAATTAGGAAAGCAAACGTGAAAGAGTGTGATTTGCTGAATGCACTCGTCACACCAAAGGAGATTTTAAGAATAGTTCGAATGTCCATAAAGACTGTTTATAATGTAAAGAATAGAATGACTATGAGTAAAAACTATTACGAGCAAGTCTGGAAATGAAGTCTGGAAATGAAGTCTGGAAATGAAGTCTGGAGGTGGAAGAATCAACAAAAACGTACCGAAGCTTTTATTAAAAAAAAAAATCCTACAAAAATCCTACAAAATCCTACAAAAATCCATAATAAAAATAGCAATTGAACTTGAGGTAGACAACAAGATCACTAGAAATGCGGTAAAATATGATTTGAAATTAAAATCTTACACAAGAAAACCAAACCAGCGATGTAGTAAAAGAGATTGCAAAGGTGCAAGAAAAAGTCCGCCATTGTAACGATCTTTTCAGATGAAAAGATCTTCACTGTCGATGCTGTTCTCAACCGAAGAATACAAAATCGACAGCTGAAGTTAAGGGAGCATTCAGAAGAAAACATCCTGCTCAAGTTATGGCTTTTGGTGTTGTGGTTTCCGATGGAAAGAAAATGCCTATAAAATTCTACAAAACTGATGAAAAGATCAATTTTAATACTCTGAGATACCAAGTATTGTCATGGCTTAACGCAAACTACCCAAATGGTAATTATGTATGGACACAGAATGGTGTTCCAGCCCACACAGCTAGAAAAATACAAGATTTCTGCAAATCCGACTTTAGCAATTTTTGGGAATCATGTTTATGGCCGCCTTCTAGCCCGATCTAAACCCTCTGAATTATGCTATTTGGGGTATTTTAGAACATGCTACCAATAGAACATCACACAGCAATGCCGACTCTCTTAAAGATACTATTAAAGAAGAATGGAAGAAGCATAACAGTTAACAAGATTGTCAGTTGAATGATGAACAATACTATAATAGGATTGAAAACAATGAATGGAATGGACAAAATTTGATTACTTAAGAAGACGGCTCGACAAGTATTTGTTGACACTGAAGTTGAAGACGACCATGTTGTCGTCTTCAGAGAAAAAGTCTCATGATAATGTGTTCACGGATAGAAAGTTATTGGAAAGAAACTCTGTTTGAGTTTAGGTACATAGAAGAAATGTTCTTTGTAGTAGTAATGCTACTACAGTTTCGCTGCTGTTCTGCTTTGGCAGCCATTTTATTTTGTCAGATTCTCTGCAGAGTCGGGGATTTCTTCTGATATTGATTATTTTTGACAAAGGGAAGTTTCTTTTCCCGAAATATTAATAATATTAAATAATTATTTTTTAATCATCCGGACATCACTAATAACACTATTGCTGTTATGTAAGATTTTAGGAAATATAAATAGTAAGTCATATTTCGTATTCGATTTATTGTTTTTGTTCCTTACAACTTGCATCTTACCCGGAATTTGCATTGCCCACAGCCTTTAAAAACATACTACTACAATACCCAGCAATGCTTCAAGCAAACTACCATTCTCTACTGTATATATATATATATATATATATATATATATATATATATATATATATATATATATATATATATATATATATGTATTAATAAATGCGAAAGTTTTTTTCATTTATCACTCCTATATTACCATCAAAACAGCTCACTGTTATTTAAATCAATAACACAACATAGTCCTTTGACATACTGTACATATAGTAGAGAGAAAAGAGACAATCACAGCTATTTGTATGCCTAATTTACATAAAGATTTTGTAACAGTTTATTATAAATTAATGTTTGGTGTTATTCATTTGTCATTTTATTATACTATTATCCTATATATATGCACTAGTTTCATTGAGATTAACAGTTGTTAATTAAATTTAATTTTTTTAAAAGTCCAACCGAGAATTCTTTTTATGATTCTAACCGTCTCTTTAAGTGCAATTGTTTGTATCTCTCTTGCACTTGGTTCACCAGGTATATTCATCAGGTAGTTTTTGAAATTCTTTTTCATGAGCCCGAATGCCCCTATGATTACTGAAATGATGGAGATATTCCTAAGATTCCATTTTTTTGAATGTCGTACATAATACCTTGGTATTTCGTTATCTTCTCCAGCTCACCTCGGTTTAAGCCAGCATCATTAGGGGCACTGACTTAAATTAGAGTTGCTACTTTCTCCCTCTTGTCCCATATCACCATGTCAGGCTTAACAGCTACGTTTTCTAGGTATATAGCTGTAGGAATTGCATATATATATATATATATATATATATATATATATATATATATATATATATATATATATATATAAATTAATAAATGCGAAAGTTGTTTTCATTTATCTCTCCTATATTACCATCAAAACGGGTTACTGCTATTTAAATCAATAATACAACACAATACTTGGAAATACGGTATTTATAGAATTGACGAAAGACCCATATGCATTCATATATCTGTCTAATTTGCATGACTATTTTATAAACAGTCTATAATGAATTAATATTTTGTGTTATTCCTTTGTAATTTTATTGTTATTTACCTATATATCTGCAATAGTTTCGTTGATATTAATAGTACATAATTAAAGTAATTTAATGAAAAAAAAGGATATTTTCTGAAAACTTTTCTTAAAATATACTCATTAATTATCAAGGGAGATAATTTAAATGAAACTAATATGTCTTAGCTAGCTCGAAACATATACCGATGAGGCATAAGTTAACAAAGAGTGAATAGTGATTGTTCTCTCTCTCCCTCCCGCTCTCTCTCTCTCTCTCTCTCTCTCTCTTATAAAAACAATAAAAATCAAATTCGGTATCGTTCTCAGTCTCTCTCTCTCTCATTCCCTCTCTCACCTCCTCTCCCTCGCGACGTCAATTTTTTTTTTCCATCGCTCGGGCGAATTGATTTCTTCGTTCTTTTCATTTCTACAATAAATTTGTCAAAACTACAAAAATATTAATATTTATCTATTGATATGAATAAATGCGAAAGTTGTTATGTGTTTGCAAGAAAGTATATACTAGGCTTTTGAAATACTGTATATGTAGTAACAACCAGAGGCACAACACACAAGTATTTGTTTAACTCATTTGCATAACTATTTCTTAAACAGCTTGGTGTTTTTCGGTTGAAATTTGATTGTTCTGTTTTCCTATATATATGGAAGAGTTTTCTCGATAGTAACAGTAATTAATTAGTGTTCAATAATAAAAAAAAGAATAAACTTAACTATTTCCTACTTTTAAATAAGGCTGTACACACACACACACACAACATAGGTACACCTTTCCCGCCTTACTCCACAACACTCGACAAGCAAAACAAGTTTCAGAGACACTTATTTTTTTTCTTAATAATAAAAGTGAAAAGCACAAAGTAACCATTTCAAATTACTCAAGAAATATATAATTGTTTTATTTAAACAATCGACGTTAATCAGGGGAATTAATTTTCATTTTTATGCTTATACAAAATCAAATCCCTCGACGTTGAATAAATTTCCTCAACATTAGAATATATAAAAATAACAGCATAACAATAATATTTTTGTTGTTCTCTCAAAATTATAAAAATGGGAAATGATAAATTGTTTCTTTGTTTTTGTGTAAAAAACGGCTACAGCTTGATTAATTGCTGTCCAGAGGGCGGGTAATTTTGGCTAGTATATATATATATATATATATATATATATATATATATATATATATATATATATATATATATATATATATATATCCGATCCGTCGTTGTCGTTGTTGTTGTTGATGAACACTATTCAATTGTTTACTATGTGCATTCGGTAATTAGCGTATATAGAGTTTAATTTCTCTTAATTTCCCTGCTAATTGGTGGTGGCCGAGGGGTGGAATACCGAACTAAGGGTCAGTGGTGACATTGGAACCGGGTTCGTGTCCTCCGACCGGCAAGAATTAACATTCGCTGAACTGAAGATTGCATAAGCATGAAACATCGATGTCTGTAAGTAATAATAATAAATATTTATTTAAAATCACCCTAGACTCTGCAAGCAAGCGCCCCAACCAAACGGCGACGAGAAATTACCACGTAAAGAAATTAGGAATTAAATGCTATTTATGCTTAGGCCCAGACAGTAGACTACCGAGAGTGCTCAACGAACGTTGTCGGAACATGGCATATAGCTACGTGACAGTCTATTTTAAACTCCCCGAACAGGGCTCAACTTCGATTTTCTTAAAGAGGCTTATAACAATATTTATTAAAATAAATATTAAATTATTCTTACCTACGTATGCCGGCGTGTCAAGCTTACGCTATCATCGGTCACATTCTGTTTATTATCTCAGAATCTTTGTCGCACACACATTTCTTTTTTATTACCCCCCCCCCCTCTCTCTCTCTCCCTCTCTCTCTCTCTCTCTCTCTCTCTGATCTTATATTTTATTCCCATGATTAATTATGATTTCTTGCAATAAAGCGACTTCATATAAAATATTATGATCTAAACATTGATCTAGTACTAACTACTCACAGCTGGTGCTCGGAAGGCCTCTGCTGCGTGTAGAAGCAGACAGTGAATGTGGGGTGAGGAAAAGAAGGGGCTGGTGGCGTCGAGAGGGGCGCCGTTAAGGGGTACGAGGATGGGCAAGGAGAATGTTTACCATTCTTCTCACCCCCACGCTGCTTCTGCTCCTCCCCCTCGGCCGCTTTCCCTTGATTTTTTTTTATCAGTAGAGTCGGTCTCGGTTCGAGTGAAGAAAGAAGCTACGCCGTGTGTTATGGTTGCAGCGAAATCGGTTTACTCGCTAGATTATATTATACTACTACTTGTGTAACAACTTTCTGTTTTCACGGCAGCTACAAGTGTTTTTATTTACTTATTTATTATTATTTTCCGCAACGATTCTTTAGGAAAAGGTACTTTATTGTTTGAGAGGTTGCTAAATTGTCGACAGAACCAAAAAATAAATAAATAAAATAATAATAATAATAATAATAATAAATAAATAAAATAATGGAAGTTTTTAGAAAGTGAATCGAGTTCCATTGGAAGCGAGTGTGGTGTTGACTTTTTCTCGCTGAGCGATTCACTTGTCTACGCACGGGTGTTCCCATGTCTCTTTCTCTATTTTCATTTCGGTGTGAACCTGGGTATGGGCATTTTAGAAAATAGCCTTCTATGCGCGATCTCTCTCTCTCTCTCTCTCTCTCTCTCTCTCTCTCTCTCTCTCTCTCGTAAGTCATAGTAAAGATATTGTTTTGAGGTTGTTTAGTTTTAACAGTGTAAACAATAAAACAAACACTATTTTATACTCGCACGAGTGTTGGCATTTATTAAATTCGTATCTATTCCCTTCATGACGACGGCATAAGAGTCGATGTCTGCTTTAAACTGGGGCCCTGGCACGCGTACGTGTGCCAGGCGATTTCATTGACGGTATTCCACCACCCCACTTCGCTCTCTTTCTCTCTTACACACACCTTTATTTTAAATTAGTTGTACCTACCCGCCGTTGCCCGGGAGTCGTTTTTACTTTATTTTTTTGTGCCCGTTTTTTAAAACTATGTCGTTTCGGGTGACACTTTTTATGTCCGCCTCTGACCGCCAGTGACCGCCACCAATCACAATCAAGGATTTTCCCCACACTAAAACCGACCTTTTGTCTAAATTTGCTCTGAATATAAACATTTTTTTCTTTTCGGTTTAATTTAAAAAGAATTACTTTCAAAATAGAATTAACGTTAAAGTGTAGTATCTGTTCTGGTACTTTACTTAATCTTTTCTTAATCTTTTCTCTCCTCGGTCAGTGAAGGAGAAATCCTTCTCAACTGCGACAATTTTAATTTTTATCCAAATCCGAAGTGCTTCTTTGGGGTAAATGGTTTTACGCCGCATAAAAAACTGACCTTTTGTCTAACTCTGCCTTTAATTTAAATATTAGCCGATTAAGTATCGTATCAGAACAGATAGTACAGTACACTTTAACGTTAATTGTATTTTAAAAAGTTTTAAAAAATAAAAAAATAAACCGAAAAGAAAAAAATATTTAAATCAAGAGCAGAGTTCGACAAATGGTCGGTTTTTGATGTGGGGAAAATCCATCAGTGTTAATTTTATTTTTAAAAGTAACACAATCGAAATAAACCGAAAAGAAAAAATGTTGTAACGACGGCCAATATTCAGTTTTCTTTCAATATTGAAAGCAAGCGATTCTCTTTGTTTTCAAATGGTTGCGATTGATTGGTTAATTTCAAATTAATAATTTGAGTTACATGAGAAAAATCCCTGATTGTGATTGGTGGCGGCCACTGGCGGGCATAAAAATGCTACCGTGCCGTTTATTCGTTTTTACAAAATTATTATAATTTTTAAATGGGATTTTGAAAGTTAAATTTAATGATTACGGTATCGTTTTGTCATTTAATTATCAATTGAACAACATTCTTATGAAACTATAACTTTTTTTAATTTTGTTTTTAAGGTAATGTTGTTTGAATCTTTATAAAATTATTGGATATAAATAGATCCCACAACTTTCAAACTTTTAATCTATGAGGATTTGCTAAGAATTTGAAAGCTAGTTTAAATGACTTTTGGCATTAGTCTAGGATGGCATCCTGCAACATAATGCAGCAACAAAATTGTATATAGAAACTGAAAATGGTTTTATGTTGTTAAATAATATTTAATGAAGAATCATTTCGAGTAAAAAGCAATGTATTATTTACCCATATAATCGAAAGAAAAAACAACACGGTTGAAATTTGTTAATATGCTACAAGAATGGAGTCTGAACAGCTACAAAATGGACGCGAACAGACCGGAAGTACGGCCTAACGAAGGCCGCCATTGTCCGTGTTAGACGAAAAATGTATTAAATCGTCTTCTTTTCCCCTATTACTACGTAATAATACATTGATTTTTACTCGAAATAGTTCCTCATTTAATATTATTTTTTTAAAATATAAAAATATAAAAAATAAAACCATTTTTATCGTCAATATACAATGTTTTATTGCATTATGTTGCGGGACGCCATCTTAGACCATTGCCTGACTTTCTATTTAATAGTTTAAATGTTTCCAAATTTCGAAAAGTCGCAAAATAAACCTTCGTTTTTTTTACTATCAATAAAAGATTAAAATGGCTTACTTGTTTACGAAGAAAACAAAATGCATCATAGTGAATATAATGCGATAAAAAAATTGTATATTGACGATAAAAATGGTTTTATTTTTTGTAATTAAATGATTTTTTTAAATAGGATTTTATTTTAATTCTTTTTATTTTATGCTATTGTGCTTTTAATTTCAATGGATAATCGATTCATAATAAATTTAAACAATAACGTGTAAGCCACACGTAAAGGCGAGAAAAACACACGTAACTACGAAAAGTTGCTTTTTATCAATATAGAGATTAATTAATTCACCAATGGGTGCAGTTGAAATACGTGTACACCGTTAAACGCAAGGTTATGCAAGTTTCTCTCTCTCTCTCTCTCTCTCTCTCTCTCTCTCTCTTTGTATTATTTTCGTTTTTAAAGCATAGATTTCGAGCGAAGAATGTAAAAAAAAAACTAAAAAGTTTATTATTATTATTATTTTTTTTTTTTTTATTTTTTTTAGATCGAGGTGATTTCAATTAAAATACTTTAAGATTTATTCTAGTTTAAAACCTGTTGCGTAAATTATTTAAAAAAAAATGCAAACAAACCCATAAACGCAAACTTACTACAAAAGGAATAATTTATTTTTATTTCGTTATTTAAACATAAACTTAAATATTTGCAAGTTTTTTTTCCAGATTTTCGTCAAATTATCGCAGAGAACATGGGTGAAATAAAAAAAAGTGTTCAATCTTTGTGTTTGAAAAAAAAAGGTGCACTAAATGTCAAGCGAAATTGGTAAAATTATCTATTTCAAGTTAAATTCGGCTAAAGATTTTCCGTGTGAGTAAAACTCAACTGGTCCGAAAGGATTTGTAGTTTCCGCAATTGGGTTAGTTTCTTTGGTTAAAGACGAGTGTACGTAGCACTTATGAAAGGCAGGTTTCATCTCACCTTGCGCGTGTGTTTGACAGAAACTCGCTGTTATGTGTGTGGGTGTGTACACTGCATTACAACTCAACTCGCCAGATTTTTTTGTGTCTGTGTGTTATACAAACTAAAGTAATGTTTTTTCATCGGTAAAATTCAACTCGCCTTACGTGTTGTGTGCATTTCATATCTTTCTAGATACATTTAGCCATGGAAATTTGTACACACGTATGGGTCAATTACAGCGACTTTTCGACTTACTTTTTGGCTCTCGGGCTAGGATCAAAGTGTGATATCTGTTCTGTCTTTCGTCCGAAGAGGAGAAATCTCCCGTGACTGGGGAAATTTTTTATTTTTGTTCTATCCAGAGTACCCTTTTTTGGAGAGCTGTATATCCCTCACATAAAAAACGACCCTGTGTCTAACTTTCCCTCGTTGAGAAACAAGTAAATAGAGACTTTAAGTAGTTCTATTACAAAAAGGGGTTTGATGGGTGGGTAGTTTCATTAATAGATTGTCTAAATCGTCGTTCTAACACAACTGCAAACAACTTTCCTTTCTCCCCCCCCCCGTGTGCTAAACATCAAACATATTTTCCATAAACAGAGATTCTTTCCAAGAACTTCCCATTCGTGTAACACATTACCACGGGACTGTTCCCCTACAGACTACAACATGGCCGTCTTCAAATCCAATTTCATCATTCAACTGGCAGTCCATCAAACTCACTAACTGTTATCCTCGAGTGGCTTTTGGCATTGATAATTGATGACTCCTTAGTAATGAAAATTTCGTTATTTATTTATTTTTTAATGCTTACTTTTAAATTAAAGAGAAAATGGCTAAAGCTAACATAACAACTTTTTAAAAGTCAATTTCCGAATTTTAAAATATCTATTTCAAGACTTACAATATATTTTTGGGACGCGAAGATGAATAATAATAATAATAATAATAATAATAATACGTTCAAAATATGCTCACACATCAAGAAGTCCAGTTTTTCGCTTGAACGAATAGATAGAGTACGTTAGGTCGAAACCTTGAAAATGTCGATATAAGCCATATTGGGTAAAGTTAGGTGAGTTTCAAGGTTTTCAAACTTGTTCTTCTTCCTTCTCCACCGACCTAAACTCCGGGAGGGGGTAGGGGGGGGGAGTGTGGCCGAGAATTGATTTTTCTGACTCGTATACACTCTTAATAAATGGAATGAGTGCATTGTAAACTGAAGCCGGCGCTCATACGAATGTCCTTGCCGCAGAAGATATCAAGATATAACTAACACTTTCTTAATTGATATAAAAAAGGAGATGATGTAATTTTTTGTATTTTAAAAAGCAGCTTTTCGGAATAGGGATAAAAATGTATTATCTCTTCTGTCCTCAGTCAGAGAAGGAGAAATCGAGATGACATGTTTATATATTATATATGTGTATACGCATCAATTCGTATATGTCTATGCATATATGTTAGTATGTGTTTATATTTATATATATAAAGTGATAGAGAGAAAGCCATCCTTCTCTCCAGCCATAAATAGATGTCCTCTGTGTGATATTAAGAACCATCATTGACCCAAATACAGTCTGTTTGAATATCGAAGACGAAATCGTTAAAGGATGTACCCACAGGAGACAAGCACTACTTATAAATTGGACTTACCGATACACATAAAGGTCTAGCAACACCCCCGTCTGCCTAATACATAACTCCATAATTGCCCCACTAAATACCGACTTCCACTCCGGAAAATCCTCCCAACTATCGCCTCATAAATATAAATAAAATTAAAAAATAAGAATAAATACCTTAATCCGCCCATATCCACACCACTACTCAAGATCAATAATTAATAACTTTCCCAATAATAATGTTTCCAGTCATTAAGAGGGTAACACCCTCATTTCACATTATTATTACTACCATTTCTTAGTTATAATGCTAACCTCCTATATTTCCCAAACATATTCAATCTTGCCGACCCAATCCTTACTCTTATCACTAAACCAGTCTTAATCAGTATACCAATGTTATTACTACCATAAGCCTTCACTATACCGTAGTGAATAATGTTAAATCCCGAATACATATCATTCAAGAACCCTGCAGATCGACAAATCTGCCCAGGTTATATCTTTATTTAAATTCCCTTTGGATTGATTTAATGTCCTTTAATCCAAGATTTAAACTTGAATTTAATGTTTGTTTTTTTAACCATTTTATCCCTTCATTAGTATAACCCTTAAACACATTTTCTCTTCTTATTTTCGTTAGAAGACACATTATTAACCCTCAAAACAGTAACGGCCAAATATACGCTACTTGTAAACATTGACTCACAGGATTTATATAGAAATATTTTTTATTTTTCATTTTTTTATTTTTATATTTTTAAATCTTTTCTATTTCAAAATCCTAACTGTTACTTTTTACACCCCTTTTTTCATACTTTATTAAACCTCCCTTACACTAAATTTAAAAAAAATATACATAACACTCTAAGCAAATAACGCGTCCAAACGAGAGTGACACGTGGCTTTCACATTTCCAAAACAGATGACATAAGCTGAAGAGAGCCGGATGGCTAAGTCCTTCTGTGCTTGAAACCGACAATACTAATGTTGTATTATTTTTTATGTACCAAAACACACACACACACACATATATATATATATATATATATATATATATATATATATATATATATATATATATATATATATATATTTATATATCTATATATATATTTATATATCTATATATATATATGTGTGTGTATGTGTGTGGGTGGTACTATGCATGAATATATGTTGGTATGCGTATATACGTATATATTTGTATGGGTGAATATATATATATATATTAGTATGCATATATATATGTTATTATATGAGTATATGTGTGTGTATATATGTGCATCTGTATACATGTATGTATATGTATGTATATGTATGCGTTTGTAGATATGTGCATCTATATACATACATGTATATATATGCATATAAAGATATTTATGTGTCTATACAACTATGTTAGTAACAGTGTATATATATATGTCATATGTATGTGTATATCTTTGTATATATGTGTATATACATGTGAATAAATATGAGTATATATACCTTCTTTATGTAGTATATATGTGTACATATATGTATGTATATTTACACATATATTTACATACATATACAATTACATATATATATATATATATATATATATATATATATATATATATATGTAATTGTATATGTATGTAAATATATGTGTGTGCATGCGTATCTATCTATGTGTGTATACATAGATGGTGCCACTAATAAAAAATCAATATGATTTTTATAAAGTACTAAGCTTCAAAAAGCATGTTTCATAATTTGAGCTCAATCAAATTATTAGTTTACAAATTACAATTATTTAAGTTAAACTATTGTTACAAATGTTCAAAACAATTGAAAAATCAGAATTAAGTGTGTGAATAAAACATTGCTTTCTGATGGGAAAAATACTGTTCAAGCAAATCAGTGGCTTGCTAAGTGGGATTCAGACTCTGCTCTATCAAAACAACGATTAAGAGGTGTTATGCTGACTTTAAACGCTGTGGTAAAGACACAAATGGTGCTAGATGCTGAGGTCACCCAAATTCGGCAGTTGATAATAAAAGAAAATATTTAAAAATTGCCACAAACCCGTTTTGGTCGATCGTAAATTGAAACTATGTGATATAGCAAAAAAATTGAAGATATCAGAAAGCAGT
>OY744541.1:60773782-60828782 GCA_963556195.1 Sepiola atlantica
ATATATATCTTTCGCTTTCTCTAAGTAGGGGTAAAATATGGTAACATTGCCTTTTGTTTATAATTGACTATTTCGGTTTGTTTATTCAGTCATTCCTTTATTACTCTAAAAAGAGATAGAGAGAGAGAGAAGCGTGAATGATAGATATAGTACAAAATAAGAGTGGAAGGGGTGGTCAAACATGATACAGTAAGAGAGGAAGAAAGTGATAGGTAAACACTTAGTAAGAGATGGGTCACTTGGTGAGATAATTGCAATTTACGGCTAATTAGAACAGTTAAAATACATTTTTCTCAAACATAACTCAATCCCAAAATTAAGCACGTATTTTGTGTGATTAAAATATGTATGAAAAATGCTTTATAGAAACAACTATTGATCAACTAAGCTTTAGCATAGTAACATATTTGTGTCATCCGTAACTATAAAAGTCTGAGTTTAATAAATAATTGTGTGGATGCTCCCCTATCCATGATATTGAATGCTATAAGCTTATAAAGAGGGCACTTAAATCAATAACAGTGTTATCTATAATATGTATAGATTTGTGTTTGTGTGCACGTTCCTTTCTCATGCAATTAGGTAATATTTAATATTTTCAATGTGGAAAAAGCTTATATAATAATAGTAATAAATTACCGTTGCTAACATGTTTCACAAAGAACTTCATCAGTGTCATATTTTGCATTTATGGCAGATGACACCAGTGCTACATAACCACCTTCTGACGGAGGGGGCCTACCACTTCAGAAAAGCAGTCTAGGAGTGTGAGCTGAAACTGTAAACTGGTTCCTCCTGGTGATGGTGTAGTACTGGATCCAGTAGCAGAACTGTTAGCTTCGAAGCACAAAAAGATAAAGTCTTATTCAAATCCACAAAAACTTCATATTTTGCACTAAAAATACACAAAGTTCGACAAGTACTTTTTGTATTTTAGAAAATCAGATGGAAAGTTCTAACATATAATTTTGTATATTTCTCCCACTCTCCCGAATGCCAGCTCAATCTAAAAATACTAAACCAGCAGTGACAATGTAGTGGATGTCATTTTTAAGATTATGATTATATCGTCTCACTTGGCACAGAGAGATACATCAGCCTGTACAGTGTAAACACTGAAGATCAAAGGGAATTGAATCACTGGATTGGTTCATGTTTTAATTCTATTTATTTTAATTTAAATTACACAATACAGCTAGCAACATGGTAAAAAAAGAAATACAAAGCTGTTTATGAAATATCAACTGACTCTATGTCGATAAATCATGGTCTATTTTACAAGCGTCAAACTCCAATAGCTAAATAATCTTTGTTAAAGAGGAATGTTTCGCTGCTTCAGTTTGTGGAAAGGAAGTTGGGAGCAGCTCAATTTTTTGTGGTACTTGTAAGCATTAGGTACACAAGAAATGCAGTGGAATTATAGATAGGTTGATAGAGCATAATCATTTGGTGTGCAAGAAGTGTAAGACAATGGCGACGGATGACAATTCAAATGTGGAGAAAGTATATTTGAATAGCGAGGTTATTGAGGTTATCCAGAAGTTTTGTTACTTTGGTGATACCATTGGAGCACAGGAAGGAGCTGATGGTGTGATTGCAAGAGTTAGAAGTGGATGGAGTAAGTTCAAGGAACTTCTGCCATTACTGACCAGCCAGCAAAGTGGTACAGTTGTCCATACTCAGTCAAATTGGGGTATGGAATTGAGTGATGCATAAGAGCTAAGCATGGAGATAAGGAATGGTTAAAGTAAGATGCCATGTATAGGAAGTTTATAAATGATAATAGTTAATGGTGAAATAAAAATAAGATTAGAATTAAATCAAAGATTTAATTAAAAATTGGGAAAAAATTGCAAAAGTTGAAAAAACTACATATTGAATATAAACTTATAGAATATCAGTAAGGGGTTAAAAAAAAGCTGAATGGCGCAAGAATCTAAGAGAAGTGATAGTTGGCAAAGTAGGAGATTCTTGACTAAAAGTGCAGGTAGGGAAGTATAGAGTTAAAAGAGTGACAGGGTAGGTGTGTATGTGTTTGAAAATGTGCTGAGTGAAGGGAAACTGGGAGGTGTGAAAGGTCAGTTTTACTTTTTTCTGTTGTGGGCATATATGTGTAAAGTTATACACAAATGCACGCGCACACACACACTCACATCTGTATATGCAGAAATACACAGTCCTATCAAGCGCCACAAATAGTACTGCTATATCCCAGAGACCCTATGGCATGTAATGGTCCTTTGGGGTTTGAATCACAAGTAAGTATTTTCTGCAGTAGATCAATTCTTAAAAAATTCAGACCTAATGTTTAAACAAGTTGTTGGTATAGAAATAACTTGTAAGATTCTACGATTTTCAGTGATACACAAGCTACATTTCTTGGAATATGTAGTGGATAAATCATGGAACTCAAGTATTTTCCATTTGATATCGTATGGAATATGTTGATCTTTCAAACCCCAGGCATGCCTGACCATTGCTGTCATAGTTCTTTTATCAGGATGTTGAAAGATGCGTTGAAAAGAGTGTGATTGGATTATTTAGATTATTTGAACTACTGTTCTAATTTTGGATGTTATTCTCACAATGTTTCAACATGTGTAACTTCCGACATTCTTCTAATGTCTTGTTGAACTCAGAATCTGTATGTTGAATCACGAATCTGTACAGAATTTTAAATGGAACCCTTTATTTAATCCATGGGGGTAGCTTGCTCTCATTCTGTCAGCCATGATCGGGCAGAAGTCTTAAGTAATTTGTAATTCGTAGTATTGAATTTTCAACCTCCAGAAGACTGTCACTCAGACCTGATTATTACTCAGGACTTATATCCGTTTGGCCACTGGTCCTAAATAATCCAAATAATCCAAATAATACAAATAATCAAAATAATACAAATAATACAAATTATCTTCATCTCAAAAGTTCCGAAATAGTGTGTAATTGTTTAATTGAAATAAAAGTAAAACATTGTTATTTTTTAAGCTTTTGTGTTTGAAGATAAGCGTTCTAAATTCAAACGATCTCATCAAATATGGAAGAAAAGTCAATTTGCGAGGGGCTTATGTATTATGATACATAAGCCCCTTGCGAATTCAAATAAAGGGGAAAAGTATGTATGTATGTATGTATGTATGTATGTATGTATGTATATATATATGTATGTCTGGAAAAAGCTCCCAAGCTACTCGACATTTCTCATAAGGTTGACATTTTTTTAATCCTCCAACGTCCAGTCCCATAATATCGAAAAATTGGAAAAAAACATCCATATCTTCGTGCCGAACCGACACGGAACTTTTTGGGAGGGGGGGGGGTACCAAATTTCATCGTTTTCTTCCACATATTCATGTTGTATGCATATGCGTCGAGCCGAGCCCGTTTAATTGACCTATTTTCATCAGTTTTTATACTCTGTCCGTATGGAGGTTGATGGTTCGATCCCCACCGACTCCCAGAAATTTTTTTTTATAACAAGGACCTAAATATACATCGAAGGAGGAATTACACTTTTGCCTACAGGGGTGGGGAAGAGCCTCGGGCAACGCCGGGTACCCCTGCTATGACAAACTTTTGCCTACAGAGGGGAGCAGAGCGTGGAGATTGTGGGCGAGGGAGAGGGGAGTTGTCCGTCGGTTAGGGTTAGGGGATGAGGGGGTGACTGGGAAAGACAGATTTTGCCTGAGAAAAGGAAAGATAATTACACTTTTGCCTACGGGGTGGGGGCAGAGCCCCAAGCAACACCGAGTACCCCTGCTAGGACAAACTTTTGCTTGCAGAGGGGGGACAGAGTGGGAAGATAGTCGGGTGAGGGAGAATGGGGGGTTGACCGTCGATTAGGGTTCGAGGATGAGGGGACGACCGAGGAAGACACAGCTTTTTCCCGGGGGAAGAGAGAGATAATTTCACTTTTGCCTGCAGAGAGGGAGGGGCCAAGGGCAACGCCGGGTACCACTGATAGTCTATTATATAAAGGCGAAACGTCTGTGTGTTTGTGTTTTAAACGTGATACTAGGACACTAATGTTACAAATGTGTAAATCAGCCACAAATGTTGATAATGTGTAAGGTTTGAAACCCCTACTCCTCTCACACCACACGTCTCATATCCTTTATGTTTAAATTGGGCCTGCGGGTCACATGTTAGATTCGCTGTTAGTGAAAACGACTTTTATTTATTTATATATATATATTTTTCATTAAAACGATGAAAGGGAGCCAAGCAAGTAATCATGGGAAAGAAAAGAACGGGACACATTAATACCACAATTTATAAACATAAAAAAGTAAGACACTTGTAAAAAGTAACAAAGGCGATATTAGCAAACATAACAAGTGTTTATTAATTCAAAATGACCAACTAAAAGTTCTGCTCTGCTCAATGGGAGTTTTTGATAGAAGGGCTGGTTTTGTTAATACCAAGAAGTGTTGATCAGTCATGAGTTAAAAAAATTGGCAAATACGAAAGTTCAAATTAGGACGAATTAAAAATATGTAATTTGTTCCTTTTTTCCATAGGGCACATAACTTTTATAATGTTTTTTCATGTGATAGCTGACACGCTGAGTGGAAGATATTATCACAGAATTTTTTTTTTATTCTGATGTCCGTCTTTCTTGGATATTTTTTAGGGTGGTGTTGTCAGCTACATGAAGGATATTATCACAGGATTTTAGATCTTGAAGTCTGTCCTTCGCGGATAGCTTTTTTATGTGTGACGAGTTATAGGTACTCTTGTAAACTTTGTCTGACTGGGGTTTTCCTTGTGATTTCCGATAAACAGCAGTAAGATCCTCGCTGTATTTTTCTCAGCTGATAAATTTTGAATTCCACTTTTACTTGTATGTGGGGATATATTGAATGGATTTGAAGTGCTGGGTGGGCACCAAATCTTGACATGACTTCACTCGTCCGCTCCTGAAATCTGACTGTCTTGTTTTCTCTTGCCCGGGGTTTTCCCGCTATTTCTCTTGTCCCTTTCTTGCCTAGCAACAGGTTTTCTTCCAATCTGATTGGTTGCCCTACTTCCGCCCCCGCAAACTGCGCAGGCTGATCTACCTGCTTGGCGAATTACACCATAGTTTTTTTATTGTAGAGGAACATGTGCTAACAAGTCCCCTACTCTTGTTTCCATGCTTTATGGGGCAAAATATGTAGATATAACATTTGTATGTCTGGAAAAGGCCTACGAGATGCTCGACAGACCCAAAAAGTCGAGATTTTCAGAATAGGCCAGCTTCCGGCCACATAATATCCAAAAATTGGGAAAAAACATCGATTTCTGCGTATAGAAATCGCCCAAAACGTGTGACGGGGGAGGGGGCACTAAATTTGGTCACCTTCTGGCAGAGGTACGATCTATGCATACGTGCGCACATTAAATGCATATCAGCTTTAGACTTTGTTTAACTGACCTATTTTTCGATGTATTCTATACGCACTTTCGTGGTCTTATGGTTATTTACGAAGGTCCGAGATCTTAAGTGTTTAGAGTTCGATCCTAGTCGACTCTCAGGATTTTTTTTTAATGAAGACTTAAATATGCATCGAAGGCAGGAGGGGGGAGACAGGGTTAGTAGTTATTTTTGCTCCGGGCAACAGGGATAGGGGGTTGAAGGGAGGGCGGGGAGAGCGAGTGGGAAGACAGTGGGGCGAGGGAGAGGGGGGCGACCAGATGAGTGGGCGACCGGGAAGACTCACTTTTGCCTGCAGAGGAGGAGGAGGGTCGAACGTCAGGTTAAAGGATGAGGGTGCGACCAGGGAAGACAGCTTTTCCCCAGGGATAATTAAACGTTTGCCTGCAGAAAGGGAGTGGAAACGGGGGTGGAGGACAGCCCTGAGCAACGCCGGTACCCCTGCTAGTCTTCTATGTATGTGAAAAACTCACATTGTATGTCTGTCTGATTTTAATGCTTACCGTATCCAACTGCAGACTAGAAACCTAAACTAATTATTAATCAGCGTACTTTGAATATTGATTATAGCAAAATAGAAATAGGGTTAACTTGCTTCACATTGTGACTTCGATATTTCAACACTGGACACTGACTTTAGGATAGATCCAGTGTAAGAGAGATAATTATCTCTTAGCAACTCAATGCAGTAAATATATTTTTTAAATTTTTTATGAAGCAAATACTTGATTTTTTTCATATTAAAATTTGTAAGTTATAAATATAAAATTTGTAAGTTATAACTATAAAATTTGTAAGTTATAAATATAACTCGCGGAACCTGTGGAAATTCCACAGTTGTATCTTTCTTCTGTTGTATATTGCTGCTGTGCTTTAAAATATTCCCATTCTATGAACGTCCGGTGTGAATGCAGACCCCATATTATTATTGTTCAATTCCATAGTGAAAAAAAGTATAAATAAAAAAATTTAACAAATATACATCAATTGGTTACTCATATATGCTGCATCTTTATCTTTAGTTAGATAAAATCCCTTTTTTTTTATGAATTCGCATTTTACTTTTTCAAAAAATTCTATTTTTTTAGTAAATGTAATTTTTATTTTCAATGAAAGTAATATTTATTCCTATCTTAGTTGTTACTTTCACAATGTTTTGGCCTATGTAATCCTCGATCTTCTTCAGGTGCGTCTTTTGAACGTGGGAATCTTTATGTGGAACTTGGTAACCTATATAGAATTTTAAACTGAATCCTTTATATAGTGATACTGGCAATTCAATATTCCTAATTAGCATAGAAGTAGCAAAGAGCCTATATAATTCTCTCTCTCAGAAGAGTGTCAGAAGAAGTTTGACGAGACACTAACGAGGCTAACTTCACACTTCACAACAATAGCGTTGCCAATAGGAATTCAAGTGTCTCCCGCGGATTCTGACTTTGTCGATCCATGGCTACAGTGTTTTTATGCCTGTGCAAAAACTAAAAGGTTAAAAGACAAGAAGGAAACTGGAGGAGAAAATGAAATAACGGATTTATTTTTGGCTACAACTGGATGTGATGCCATAATGAAAGTATCCACCATGGCGCATCCCACAAACCTAGATGACCTGACTTTCGAAAAACTAAGTCAGGTCATAAAAAGAAATATGAGATCCATGAAAAGTTTTGTCGTGGCAGAAAGAACGAAGTTCATGCCGATTAAACAAGAAAGGTATGAACCGATCATAAAATATTTACGCCGTCTACAAAATGTGAGTATAGATTGCGAATTCGAAAAACTCGGACAAGAAAAACAGACAATTAAAGAGTACTTTATTCAATTAAAGTTAATTAAAGGTATGAGCAATGCATCACACCGATATAAAACAATGGAACAACTATGAATAGGAAATATGTATTTAAATACCTGCATTGACTTTATACAACAACAGGAACTAATGCAAAAATACAACCAGTAAAAAGTCAATTCAGTGAACAAATACTCACCAATACTTATATGTTAAAAAAGATTTTAAAAAGCTGGTATTGTGGAACACGAAATAAAAACGGAAAAAATGTCCAGCATTTGGAAAGACTTGTAAAAACTGCTTAAAAAAGAACTATTTTCAAGCAGTATGAAAATTCAAAAAGAAAAACGTTGAAACAGTTAAAGAAAGTAAGACAAATATGAAAGTCTTTTCATTAAAAAAAATGAAAATGGAGAAAATTGAACAACAAAAAAATGATATTACACGAAAAGTTAAAATTAACAATATCGATTTGGATATAAAAATTGATATCGGCAGTGAAGTAACGCTTATGGCAACAAAAAATCTGGGAACACATTGGAAAGCCAACTTTACAAAAGAGCAATTTACAACTCCGCCAATTTGATGGGTCGGTTATAAAAATGTTAGGGTACTTTGAAAGTTCCTTCGAGTTAGAAGATAGATTTCAAGCAATATCTATAATTGTCGCATTGTGTAAAAAGAACAACAGACTTATTGGAAACGATATACTTAACATAAATTCTACCAAATTAATTAATGAGATAAAAATGAAAATAAAAAATTGAAAATTTAAAAAACACTATGAAGTGAGTTTAAAATTAAAAGATATTACCCTCTCTTACGGCGCGAAAATTATCAGTACATTCGTTGCCATTAGTAGTAGCAAAATTCCGAAAATGAATAGAACCGGACCTCTTGAACATGTTCCACCTTGGGGGTCGCAAGTGGGCATGAAAAATATGGTCTGTTAGCAAGACGATGTATGCATAGGAGCGACTAACGAAAATGAATTTTAAAAAAACCCACATCATCTTGAATAAATTAAGAAACTCTGCAATAATGAAAAGAAAGGCATAAACAATAGCAGTAAAATATCATTTTTAGGTTATTCCATTTCCAAAGAAGGTATATCACCAGACCAAGCCTTAAGAGAAAAAAATAGAAAAAATATCTATACCTACAAATAAAAAAGAACTTGAATCTTTTTTTTGGACTGGTAAATTTCTATAGGTGATATTTACAAAAATATACGGACCTGACTGAACCATTTGCAAATTAAAGAAAAAAAAAATGTTGAATTCATCAGAGGAACAAAAAGCTTTTGATAGATTAAAATAACTTATGGCAAAGAAACCAATAGTCAAAATCTTTTATCCCAAAAAGGATATTACTTTAACTACAGATGCAAACGAACATTTGATATCTGGAATATTATCTGATAACATAGTCAAGAAGACTAACGAACACTGAATTTAATTATTCAAATATAGAGAAGTCAGCTATGCCTATTGCATGGACGACAAAGTTTTAACTAGAGAAAAATTTCTTTTCAGAAGTGATCCTAGACCCTAAGAGTTTATATTCAATCCAAGAAAAGAATTACTGAAAGTCACGACAACCAAAATACTAAAATGGGCAATAAGATTAATGGAATTTGATTTTGATATCGAATATGTCAATGGAACTTCAATTCCACACGTAGATGCACAGTCAAGGTTGCAATTTTGCAAGGAGTCAAAAGATAAAACAGAAGAAGCATTTGAAGATACATTCTTACTTATGTGTTGTCTTAGATAGAATGTCTGCAGAAACACGACATGATCCAGTGCTAAGTAAAAGAACATCTAGAATAAGAAAATATATATGGGGACATTGTTGTTCATGGTCAGAAAAACCCTACAAAAGATACGACATGAATTAACGATAGAAAATGGTATGATATAATTTGTAATAGGGATCTGATAATTCCACTAAAAAACAAAGAAAATTAGTGATAACAAGTGTACACGATGATATGTAAAACGATGATTTACATAAACGATGATTTACACACACGATGATTTACACACACGATGATATACATACACGATGATTTACATAAACGATGATATACATATACGATTATTTACGCACACGATAATATACATACACGATGATTTACATACACAATGATTTACATACACGATCATTTACATACACGATGATATACATACACGATAATTTACACACACGATGATATACAAACACGATGATTTACATACACGTTATTTACATAAACGATGATATACATACACGATGATATACATACACGATGATTTACATAAACGATGATATACATATACGATGATTTACATACACGATGATATACATACACGATGACTTACATACACGATGATTTACATACACGATGATATATATAAACGATGATGTACGTACACGATGATGTACATACACGATGATATACATACACGATAATATACATGCACGATGATGTACATACACGATGATATACATACACAATGATATACATATACGATGATGTACATAAACGATGATTTACATACACGATGATATACATACACGATGATATACATAAACGATGATTTACATACACAGTGATATACATACACGATAATATACATAAACGATGATTTACACAAACGATGATTTACATACACGATGCTACACATAAACGATGATTTACATACACGATGTTATACGTTCACGATAATATACATATACGAGTATTTACATACACAATGATATACATACACGATTATTTATATACACAATAATTTACATATAAGAGGATATACACACACGATGATTTATATACACGATAGTATACATACACGATGATATGCATGCACAATGATATAAATACACGATTATTTACATACACGATGATATACATACATGATTATTTACATACACGATGATTAAGATACCCAATGATTTAGATACACGATGATATACATAAACGATGATGTACATAAACGAGGATTTACATACACGATGATTTACATACACTATGATATACATAAACGATGATTTACATACACGATCATTTACATACACGATAATATACATATACGATGATTTACATACACGATGATTTACATAAACGATGATTTACACACACGATGATATACATACACGATGATTTACATACACGATGATATACATATACGATGATTTACACACACGATAATATACATACACAATACTTTACATACACAATGATTTACATACACAATGATTTACATACACGATGATATACATACACGATAATTTACACACACGATGATATACAAACACGATGATTTACATACACGTTATTTACATAAACGATGATATACATACACGATAATATACATACACGATGATTTACATAAACGATGATATACATATACGATGATTTACATACACGATGATATACATACACGATGATTTACATACACGATGATTTCCATACACGATGATATACATAAACGATGATGTACGTACACGATGATGTACATACACGATGATATACATACACGATGATGTACATAAACGATGTTTTACATACACGATGATATACATACACGATGATATACATACACGATGATTTACATAAACGATGATTTACACACACGATGATATACATACACGATGATTTACATATAAAAATTATTTACATACACGATCATTTACATACACGATTATATACATACACGATAATTTACACACACGATGATATACAAACACGATGTTTTACATACACGATGATATACATACACGATAATATACATAAACGAGGATTTACCTACACGATAATATACATACACGATAATATACATACACGATGATTTACATAAACGATGATATACATATACGATTATTTACACACACGATAATATACATACACGATGATTTACATACATAATGATTTACATAAACGATGATTTACATACACGATAATTTACACACACGATGATATACAAACACGATGATTTACATACACGATGATTTACATACACGATGATATACATATACGATAATATACATAAACGAGGATTTACATACACGATGATATACATACACGATAATATACATAAACGATGATTTACACAAACGATGATTTACATACACGATGATATACATAAACGATGATTTACATACACGATGCTACACACACACGATGATTTACATACACGATGTTATTCGTACACGATAATATACATACACGAGTATTTACATACACAATGATATACATACACGATTATTTATATACACAATAATTTACATATAAGAGGATATGCACACACGATGATTTACATACACGATAGTATACATACACGATGATATACATGCACAATGATATAAATACACGATTATTTACATACACGATGATATACATACATGATTATTTACATACACGATGATTAAGATACCCAATGATTTAGATACACGATGATTTACATACACGATGATATACATACACTATGATGTCCATACACGATGATTTACGTAAACGATGATTTACATAAACGATGATGTACATACACGATGATTTACATACACGATGATTTACATACACGATGATATACATAAACGATGATTTACATACACGATAATATACATAAACGATGATGTACATAAACGAGGATTTACATACACGATAATATACATACACGATGATTTACATACACTATGATATACAAAAACGATGATATACATAAACGATGATTTACATACACGATGGTATACATAAACGATGATGTACATACACTATGATATACATACACGATGATATACATACACGATGATGTACATACACGATGATTTACATACACGATGATATACATATACGATGATTTACACACACGATAATATACATACAGGATGATTTACATACACAATGATTTACATACACGATGATTTACATACACGATGATATACATACACGATAATTTACACACACGATGATATACAAACACGATGATTTACATACACGATGATTTACATACACGATGATATACATACACGGTAATATACATACACGATGATTTACATAAACGATGATATACATATACGATGATTTACATACACGATGATTTACATACACGATGATTTACACACACGATGATATACATACACGATGATTTACATACACGATGATATACATAAACGATGATGTACGTACACGATGATGTACATACACGATGATATACATACACCATAATATACATACACGATGATGTACATAAACGATGATTTACATACACGATGATATACATATACGATGATATACATAAACGATGATTTACACACACGATAATATACATACACGATAATATACATACACGATGATATACATACACAATCGTTTACATGCACGATGATCTACATACACGATGATTTACATACACAATTATTTACATACACGCTTATTTTTATTCACGAAGATATACGTACACGATAATATACATACACGAGTATTTACATACACAATGATATACATACACGATTATTTATATACACAATAATTTACATATAAGAGGATATACACACACGATGATTACATACAGGATAGTATACATACACGATGATATACATGCACAATGATAAATATACACGATTATTTACATACACGATGATATACATACACGATTATTTACATACACAATGATTTAGATACCCAATGATTTACATACACGATGATTTACATACACGATGATATACATACACTATGATGTACATACACGATTATTTACATACACGATAGTATACATACACGATAATATACATACACGATGATTTACATAAACGATGATATACATATACGATTATTTACACACACGATAATATACATACACGATGATTTACATACATAATGATTTACATAAACGATGATTTACATACACGATAATTTACACACACGATGATATACAAACACGATGATTTACATACACGATGATTTACATACACGATGATATACATATACGATAATATACATAAACGAGGATTTACATACACGATGATATACATACACGATAATATACATAAACGATGATTTACACAAACGATGATTTACATACACGATGATATACATAAACGATGATTTACATACACGATGCTACACACACACGATGATTTACATACACGATGTTATTCGTACACGATAATATACATACACGAGTATTTACATACACAATGATATACATACACGATTATTTATATACACAATAATTTACATATAAGAGGATATGCACACACGATGATTTACATACACGATAGTATACATACACGATGATATACATGCACAATGATATAAATACACGATTATTTACATACACGATGATATACATACATGATTATTTACATACACGATGATTAAGATACCCAATGATTTAGATACACGATTATTTACATACACGATGATATACATACACTATGATGTCCATACACGATGATTTACGTAAACGATGATTTACATAAACGATGATGTACATACACGATGATTTACATACACGATGATTTACATACACGATGATATACATAAACGATGATTTACATACACGATAATATACATAAACGCTGATGTACATAAACGAGGATTTACATACACGATAATATACATACACGATGATTTACATACACTATGATATACAAAAACGATGATTTACATACACGATTATTTACATACACGATAATATACATATACGATGATTTACATACACGATGATTTACATAAACGATGATTTACACACACGATGATATACATACACGATGATTTACATACACGATGATATACATATACGATGATTTACACACACGATAATATACATACAGGATGATTTACATACACAATTATTTACATACACGATGATTTACATACACGATGATATACATACACGATAATTTACACACACGATGATATACAAACACGATGATTTACATACACGATGATTTACATACACGATGATATACATACACGGTAATATACATACACGATGATTTACATAAACGATGATATACATATACGATGATTTACATACACGATGATTTACATACACGATGATTTACACACACGATGATATACATACACGATGATTTACATACACGATGATATACATAAACGATGATGTACGTACACGATGATGTACATACACGATGATATACATACACCATAATATACATACACGATGATGTACATAAACGATGATTTACATACACGATGATATACATATACGATGATATACATAAACGATGATTTACACACACGATAATATACATACACGATAATATACATACACGATGATATACATACACAATCGTTTACATGCACGATGATCTACATACACGATGATTTACATACACAATTATTTACATACACGCTTATTTTTATTCACGAAGATATACGTACACGATAATATACATACACGAGTATTTACATACACAATGATATACATACACGATTATTTATATACACAATAATTTACATATAAGAGGATATACACACACGATGATTACATACAGGATAGTATACATACACGATGATATACATGCACAATGATAAATATACACGATTATTTACATACACGATGATATACATACACGATTATTTACATACACGATGATTTAGATACCCAATGATTTACATACACGATGATTTACATACACGATGATATACATACACTATGATGTACATACACGATTATTTACATACACGATAGTATACATACACGATGATATACATACACAATGATATACATACACAATGATATAAATACACGATGATTTACATAAACGATGATGTACATACACGATGATATACATAAACGATGATTTACATACACGATGATATACATAAACGATGATTTACATACACGATGATTTACATACACGATGATATACATAAACGATGATGTACGTACACGATGATGTACATACACGATGATATACATAAACGATGATTTACATACACGATGATATACATTCACGATGATTTACATACACAATGATATACATAAACGATGATTTACATACACGATAGTTTACATACACGATGATATACATAAACGATGATGTACGTACACGATGATATACATAGACGATGATATACATACACGATGTTTTACATACACGATAGTATACATAAACGATGATGTACATAAACGATGATATACATACACAATGATGTACATAAACGATGATGTACATACACAATTATATACGTACACAATGATTTACATACACCATGATATACATAAACAATGATTTACATACACGATGATATACATAAACGATGATGTACATACACATTGATATACATAAACGATGATTTACATACACGATGATATACATAAACGATAATTTACATACACGATGATATACATAAACTATTATGTACATACACAATGATATACATAAACGATGATTTACATACACAATGATATACATAAACGATGATTACATACACAATGATATACATAAACGATGATTTACATACACGATGATATACATACACAATGATTTACATACACCATGATATACATAAACAATGATTTACATACACGATGAGATACATACACAATAGTGTACATACACCATGATATACATAAACGATGATTTACATACACGATGATATACATACACAATGATGTACATACACGATAATATACATACACGATTATTTACATACACGATAATATACATACACAATGATTTACATACACCATGATATACATAAACAATGATTTACATACACGATGATATACATAAACAATGATGTACATAAACGATGATTTACATACACGATGATATACATAAACGATGATGTACATACACAATGATATACATAAACGATGATTTACATACACGATGATATACATAAACGATGATTTACATACACGATGATATACATAAAGTATGATGTACATACACGATGATATACATACAGGATGATGTATATACACGATGATATACATATACGATGATATACATACACGATGATGTACATACAGGATGATGTATATACACGATGATGTACATACACGATGATATACATAAACGATGATTTACATACACGATGATATACATACACGATGATTTACATACACGATGATATACATAAACGATGATTTACATACACGATGGTATACATAAACGATGATGTACATACACTATGATATACATACACGATGATATACATACACGATGATGTACATACACGATGATATACATACACGATGATTTACATACATGATTATATTAAATTGCTTTAAGGTTCTGTAAAAAAAGAAGCTGTTTCATCAAACCGTTCCATGACATCAGGTGGACACTACTACAATAACAAAAAGACTTTACTAATTATATAAAAAGTAATACTTGCACTTATATGAAACAATTCCTGTCTCTGATCAAAAATTTAAGAAAACGGTGAAAAACAAATATTTTAAATACAATATATTTGCATCTTATTCGTTGTTTCTAACGGCATTTTGCCCAATTGTCAAATTCAAATCCTAACAGATGCTTTAAAGGAACCTTTTCCATTTTTACTATATTTTTTTCATTTTGATAAAATGTTTACGATTAAAATAATAATTTTTTATTGTTCTCATCACAATTTAAATTTAAAACATTTTTTCTAGTTGAGGTTACGTTCTAAAAAGTTAAATTTGAGAAGCTTAGGTCAGACAAGTACTTCAGCCAGATGTGTATAGTTTGTATGAAGGTGTTTCTCATTTCTCTTTTGCTTAGTTGCAGAAATACATGATCCTACTTATATCTCCTATGTTGAACACGTTTATGCTGAGATCTTGGTGTTCAAGGTCTCCACATGTTCTTTGGATCTTTATCTGCAATTGGTTTATTTTCTCATAGCTAAAGACTAAGACCACTCAAATGGCAAGATGGTTAGCTGTGCCTGCTGCGGGCTCTGCAGGTTGAGTTCAAGTACTGTCAAAATCAGTTAAGTTCACTTGCACTTGGGAAATGCATGATGACTCTATCTCTCCTCCTCCAGTCCTATGAGTGAAATATTAAGGGAGACTAAACTTTGAAGCCTTGATAAAACTGAAGAGGATCTCCAAAGTAACAAAATATGTGAAAGTAATGTTAATAGCTATATTTCTATAAACAATTTGTTACTATGAAAACCAAAGTGGTATACTGTGTCCCTATACTTCTTCCCGTGGGAGTCTACAGAAACACTATACACCTCAAATAAATGAGACACAATTCCGGATCTCCTTGGATTTTTGGTTCAGAGCAAAGTTTAGGATCTGTTCTGCTACTACACTTCAACTTTTCTGTCGTCGGTCAGCAAAGGAGAAATCCTTCTAGATTGAGACAATGTTTACTTTTGTTCCAGTCCAGAGTTTTCCTTTTTAGGGAGCTGGATTTTCTACACATTGAAAACCGACCTTGTGTCTTACTCTGCCCTCGGAACAATGAGACAAACTTTGAATACAAGAAAGAGTAAATTTATTTTAGCATTTTGATTTAAACTTGGTAGTAAACTTTTTATCATAACCGTTTTCTTAGTACGTTTTTGTTCACTTGTGAGAGCATTTAGAATGTTTGGTGGAGGATATGTTATGTTTGATTAAACATTGAGAAAATTGGTTCAAAAATCAAATATCTACTGAGCTAACCCAACTTCACTACCGATGAACTGCATATAAAAAAAAACTATAACATATCAAAGAATTGTAGAAAATGTTTGTTTGAAGCCAATTTTTATCAATCTTTTTCCTATTGTCATCAGCAAAATTAAATTATGCTAAAACCAGGACTTTTCCTTTAGTTTAATGTTACTTTTTAATACTAATGCATCACCACTTATCGAGGCCAAAAGCCACTCAAGGATAAGAGTTAATGAAATGGAAATATTGTTTGTTGACAGATGAAGAACCTTATTAATGGAATCGACGGTTCATGAAAGGAATCTGTTGACCTTAGATTTCAAGACGACCATGTTGTAATCTGCAGGGAAGCAGTCCTATGATAATGTGTTTCACAGGCAAAAGAAGCCCTTGCAAAAGAAGCTCTCTTTTTTTTTAAATTTTGCCTGTCACAAGGCACACAGAGGAAGGAAGGAATGAAAGTTTTTTTTCGCTGTGGTAGAAAAACGAGTTCTTGCTGTGAATGCCTTACAATGAGCAATCAGAGATTGGAGATCAGTCGAGCACCTTCCATGGAAATAATGATAGAGTAAAGAGAGACTAGCAGTGTGTCTTGTGTGATAAAGTGAATTTAAGAACCAGAAGAGATCATCCGCCACTAGATTTTAGAGTCAGTTTTAAACTGTCTAGGTAACGAAGAGTCCCCTGAGCAGCACTCCCCAAGATGTGACAGCAGTACTACACCTTAGGACCCATCTGACTCATATAAGTAGAGGATTGCATCAGGAGTCAGCCAACTATTTTTCCAGTGACCTTAGCAGCAGATTGAATGTAAGTCTTCCATTTTTGATCTGGAGTGAAAGTCAGTTCTAGGAGTTTAAGAAAGCAAGGGTTTTATTGGCAAACATACACCAGTTCAAGTTCCGTCAGGGCTACTGAGTCATTTACACTTATACCCTTGGTTATGAATCCATCTCTTCTCTTCAACTGTGGGTGAAATTGTAGGATCAATTAGACTCTCAAGCCATATTGAGGCAACTAGTCTAGAATCCTTACTAAGAGTTAAATATTCAAACTCCTCGGTCTAACATTCACAAACAACATGAATTGGAATAAATACATAGACGATACTGCCGAGTCTGCTGCAAAGAAGGTGGGCTCCCTCAACCAGGCTAATAAAATGAATGTGTTCCAACAAACTTACTGCACTTGTACCCCCCTCCAAACGTAAATAACCCTGACTAACGCGAATAGCAGCAAAATCTCACCCCTTCACTGTGAAGATCCCAAGATGTAGAAAAACTTTCTATTCAAATAGCTTCTTTCCTCAAACTGCTTGCATTTGGAATTCTCTCCCTGATCAGTGTTTCCCTGATTGTACCAACATGCGGAAATTTAAATGTAATATGAAGAAACAACTTGCTGCACAACTCCCCACCTAGGATGCCCACTGGCCCCTAATCACAGTAACCCCATACGTCTCAGTGGCAATATGCCTTGTTTAGGGTGAAATAAGGTTTAAAAAAATAATACAAAAAGGAGAAGGAAAACTCTGACATAACACGTGTGACCTGGTAGGTCTATGTCACGTGACAGAAGCATTCGCCACAATGAATGCACAATTTATTTAGAATAAATTCCTGTATGAAGGTTGTCTGCTAATTCAGACTGCCATCCTCTTTATCAAGGAACTACCATACAACTAGTAATTAGATGGGTGACCCTTTGTGAACACCAAGTGCTGTATGTAAAACCCAGTTCTAGTAATCTGTATTGATCAGAAACTGGCTGGCGATTACAGATCGATTTCAGATTTCACATATTTTATAGTCTTGAAACGATAGATGATATTTAACCGATAGATGGGAGCTTGGCAGTTACTACGACTCTGGTTCAGAATGGACCACTTATTATAGGGAACTGAGAGGTGACGCCACACTCCTAAAAGCTCCTAAATTGAGACTTAACCAACAGATGTAGTTTAAGATCATCACACTGAAGACTGAGTGGGGTAGAGACAGTTTGAGTAGTTGATAGGGTTGGGAAGCAAGGTAGGCAGAAGAGAACAGAAATGTAAGCATATAAAGATAGAAAGTGCTGGGAAAGATGGATTTCAAGGTGTGGCGGTTGTAGGGGTGAGGGTGAACACCGTTCCCAAGTATCTTATATCTATGTAATAATAAGCTATGGCAATTTCATGTTCGTACGTAGGTTATCACTCTCCACCCTTTTTTTTTAAAGATGGGGTCGTCCGATCGCCAAATATACAATGCAAAAAAAGTAATTAAAAAAATTTCATCTGATGCCACTATGGTATCGAACATTAAACTCGAACTAAAATACACTTTCATGGCCTTTGGCTAGGATCAAACTGTAGTATCTGTTCTGTCCAACGATGGTGCAATAATATCGTGGGGTCTGCAGTCATGCCACACTCACACAGAATGGAAATATGTCACAAACTCCTACAACAGTTTTGGAGATTGACCGTCACAACTACATATATTCTGAAACATCATTAAACAGAATACTTAGATAAGTATGTTTCAGTTCAAACAAAGGTGGTACAATAATAGCGTGGGGTAAATTTTTCAACACCGCATCAATATACAATAGATGGAAGATACAACTGTGGAATTTCCACATGTCCCGCAAGATATATTTATTGGGCTTTAATGCTGATTAGGTGGTTCAATACTGATTATGTAAACATGAACCAACTTAGAAAATATTAAATATTTGTCTTATTGTTACAATGATAAATTTGTTAGAAAAAGATGCAGCTATATAAGGACTTTAAAAGAAGAAAAAGTAATTACAGACATCAATTATTTTAAAAGAAAATACCGTTTGGAAATTAGCCAAAAATAATTTATTTTGTTTAACCTATCATTTGTGACCTTTTTGTGTAAAAAGATAAATAGTTAATATTTAATAGCAGTTATAAGCCTTTACAGTTTCATAGATATCGGATCTGTGGAAAGTAGCCATTTTTGTTTCTATTACTTACTGACTAAACTTATCTTAATGAAGATTGTTTTGGGTAACAGCTTTGCTTGCTTAGTTTCGACGATTCTGGCTCTTTTCTTCGTGGGGGGAGTGGTTTTTGCCTGCGAACTGACTTCTGGGGTTTCCATCGCAATGCAGTCAGACTGACGTCAACCAAAATAGAGTACTGGAAAAAAAAGGATGGAGCGCTAAGTGTTTTAGTTTATATAGGCTAAGAGCACGTGACCCCTATTAGAGCAGTAATTGGGTTAGCTTTTGACCAATCTATGCGACCCTTAAGGAGACAAGGGAGACAACCACTGACCAATCTATCAGTGTCTTACCAATTCCAATAGTTGGTATGTTTGTTAGAATTCTGCAAAGAAAGAATAACAGCACAAAAAGGCATAAAATGTCGATTTTATTTCATGAAATATGTTTGCAACGAACTTACAATTAACCAAATTAATTATGAAACATATGAACACATTATTAAATGCCTTTCATAGTATATGGAACTTTAAAGTAATAATTTGATCCAAAATTATGTCATATGAATGTTAATATATAGTCTAAAATTTCTAATTGTAATTCAAAATGTAACTGTAATATAATTTTACAAAGACAATTTGATATATAAAGATTTGGTTTTGTATATTTGTCATAATTTATCTTATTATAATACCCTCTTGAAGTGAATTCAAAAATTGTGTTGATAATAATTCCTGAAAGAATTGAAAGTACTTAGCCTATCGTGAATTTTGGAACATTGATCAATTTTTCCAACAATGACGATTAAGAAAAGTTGTCAGAAAGATCAAAAACTAAATAATCTTAATTAATAAACTTAATCAAATATGTTGAAATGAAAAATGCTGCCTAAATATATATATATATATATATATATATATATATATATATATATATTCATTTCTCTCTCTCTCTCTCTCTCTCTCTCTATATATATATATATATATATATATATATATATATATATATATATATATAACAGTATTCATAAATAAATGTTCAATTAATTATACCTACATATGACGTCGTTTCAAACTTATGCTCTCATCAGGGCCACAGCAAATTATCACGTGATACAGGATAAATTAAGATATATTTATGCCAAATACAGCGGGCTGTAAACACTTCTAAAGGGTTCAACGAACTTAATTGGAGCCTTGCATATATATATATATATATATATATATATATATATATATATATATATATATATATATATATATATGTATGTGTGTGTGTGTGTGTGTGTGTGTGTTTTCATATTGAAAATTTATTCCCAACAGTATGTTATATTTTATGCTGTTTTTTAATGCTATTGGATGATAATTTTAAGAAAAGGTCATGCAAGTACGTGGAAATATTGGGTTGACATGATGGGTTGACGAGAAGAAGTAGTAGCCACTGCTGGGGGTGCAGGACCGAGGTCCGGGCTTGGTGAAGTCAGTAGCATGGAATGAAATAAATGTGGATGGTTCTGACTGAAAAAGTGGAGGGGTGGGGGTGAACGGAAATAATGTGGCTGGCTGTGAGTGAAGAAGTGGAGGGGTGGGGAAAGAGGAGGGGAGAGAGTAGGCTCTTTGATTTTGGTGAGTGGGTAATGTCATGGTTTTAGAAAAGATTTGAAAAAATGAGGTGTTTGAGAATAGGAGGGATGGGTGGGTAAGAGTGTGAGAGAAGTAGTCGAAAGGGTTAAAAGGGTGAGGGGGTAGAGGGGAGATTTTGTTGCGGTTCGGTGTGAAATTTTTAGAGAGTGGGGGTGTTTGACCAGCTGGCTATGTCGGGAATGTGTGGAATGAGTAAGTTAGAAGGTTTGGATTCGTGGTGAGGGAGGTTGTGTGTGTGTGTGGGGGGGGGGGTTGTGTGTGGGTGTGTATGCGGAGACATGCGTGTGAGTGTAATAGAGATTGAAGAGAAAAATAAAAATAAAGGTTATCCGTGATCTAGGATGAGTTTTTGTTCAGTCAGGATAATTTTGCTTATTAAGGAAGATAGATTATAGAAGCCATTATGTTGTTTGATGGTGTTGGAGGCTGTGATTATTGCGGTTTCCAGTAGTCTTCACCGAGCTTTGGTGTGGATGTATTTGGTGATTTTGGCTTGTTCAAATTTGAAAGCATGATCGTGCTCTAATGCATAGGAGAAAAGTGCACTGAGAGAGTTATTGTTTTTTGTCCCTTTTGTGTTCGCTCAATCTTTTTTTCAATTCACGTTGTGTTTCTCCCACGTAAATTTGATGGCAGTTGATGTGTTTAATGTTTGTTTTATGGATCGTGATGTAGTTTGTACTGTTGGAATGCCTAGTTTGTTAAGTGTTTTTCATATTGATGTGTTATTGGAATGCGTGGGTAAGAGAAGAGAGAGGTGTTTGGTGTTTGATTATTTTCTGTGTTGTTTTTGGAGAATATTTGAACGGCTTTCTTCTTGGCATTTAATATAAAATGTGTGGGGTATTGCAGTGTTTTTAAGGAATTAATGATGTATTTTATTTCTTCATCTATGTATTGGGGACTACTGATTCTAAGGGCGCGTAGGAAGAAGCCTATAATCATACCTGTTTTTATCTTGCTATTGTTATGAAAGTAGAAGTGTATGTAGTCATTTTTGAGAGTGTTTTTGCTGTGTACCTTGAATTCTAGTTTGTTGTTGGACTTAATTATAAGAGTGTCTAGGAATGGTATCGAGCTGTCTATATATATATATATATATTAATTGATCAAGTTAAATATATAATAAAGTGAACATAAAACCATTTTTTTCAAGAGTACTCAATACCAAGTAGAGCATTTATAAAATTACATAAACAATATTATAGCCCTACGTTAATCAACCAACGTTTCAATGCGTGTTGTAGCATTTTATCGGTAGCACGCATTGAAACGTTGGTTGATTGACGTAAGGCTATAATATTGTTTATCTAATTATATATATATATATATATATATATATATATATATATATATATATATATATATACATGTTTGATATTTCACAGTTCAAGTTAAGGTCCCCTGTTTTTGTTTCACTGTCATATACTTGAATCCCCTTTTTCTATTTGTAAATTTTCCAGCGGTAAGTCGGCTTATGCAAATGCTAAGTCTGCGATATTTGGAATTTAGTTAGTATCCCTGGGAATTTAAACTGCATTTTCTTTCTTTGTTTAAAATGACTCAAAGCTTCTTTAGACTATATATATATGGAGTTTTTGTGCTCGTTGTGTCTCGGCAGACTGATGAGTTCCTATTTACTTGCCTCTTCACGGGGGGGGGGCAGAGTTAGGTAAAACGTCGGATTTAATGTGGGGAAAATCCAACTCTCATGTGAATGACTATATATAAAAATATTTTTAAATATTTTTAAATATTTATTATTAAAATAATTATATATATATATATATATATATATATATATATACATATATATATATATATATATATATATATACTAACTGCATGTACATACATATGCTCACTGCATATGCATATATCTATATGAATTTTGTGCAAATTATTTGAAAATAGCAAACAGAAGTGTACTCAATATTAAAATAATATTTGTATATGTAGATGTATTTGCATGTATATAGGCCTCTTTTTAGTCCCAAGAGACAATGGATACACTCTTTAAGGATGCCTTTCTGTTGTAAAGTAAGGGTTGCACAATCTCAAAGCGCATCTCTCCTGAACAGGTATTGCTTGAATCCAATTGCAAGGAGAAGTCTGGATAAACCGAGAAAGACTGGTGTTATTTTAGAGTTTTCCTTCTCTTAGATTAGTTACACAACTAAGGCTTCAGAGTCTAATCTACTTTACTATTTAATTCATAGCTGAGGAAAGATATATTAATTCGTATCTTTACCAAGAGTATTAGTGAAAGTGATTCAGCCCTGATAGAGCTCGAATCTGGCACACCAAGGCCACAGTCGATGCCTGTAATCGCATCACACCACTCTGTGTGTATAATATTACGTATGTAGGTGTACGTGCGTGCGTTTTCTTTGTCAAAAATTAACTAACAGTGAAACATTTAAATATACTCTTCATTTCTAAGTTATACTATATTCTATGTAGTTAACTATGATAAGCTCAGCGTATGAATATGTTTATGTCGATGTAGATTTTTGTATGTAGCCATAACTTCAATCCCAAATTCTCAAGCAATCAAATTATGAAAGTACCATTTATATGAGTTGTATTTTACACATCCATAATTGTTAAAAGCAGTTCACAGTATGAAAAGATTTCAAGAGGAATTGAACTTGAGATTACTCTTTTAAACGATGATTATTTTCTATTTTTCCTTCCTTTCGTCTTTCTCTTTTTGATTTCTTTATTCATTCTTTTATTTCCTTTTTTTCTTTCCTTTCTGGAATGGAAGTAAGAAAATAAAAGAAAGAAGAATAAATAGACAAAGAAAAAAGAAAAAGTAAGAAAAAAATAAAAGAAATACAAAATGAAAGAAATTTAATT
The DNA here is from genome assembly GCA_963556195.1 of Sepiola atlantica. Lineage (NCBI taxonomy): Eukaryota > Metazoa > Mollusca > Cephalopoda > Sepiida > Sepiolidae > Sepiola > Sepiola atlantica. The sequence continues at coordinate 60,799,067 of OY744541.1, forward strand.
TTCTTTTCTTTTTTTCTTACTTTTTATTTTTTTCTTTGTCTATTTATTCTTCTTTCGTTACTTTCATTCTTTCTTTCTTTATTTCTCTCCTTTTCTTTACTTACCTTACTTTTTCTTTCGTTCTTTCATTTTGTATTTCTTTCATTTTTTTCTCTATATTTTTCTTTCTTTTATTTTCCTTTCTTATTTTCTTCGTTTCTTCATCTCCTTTTCTTTCTTTCTTCTCCTCTCTTTTTTCTTTCTTTTATTTTATATTGCTTTCCTTTTTTCTTTCTTTATTTCTTCTTTGATTTTCCTTTATATTTCTTTCTTTCCTTTCATTTCTTCCCTTCTGTTTTTCTTTCTTTTATTTTGTACTTCTTTAATTTTTTGTTTTCTCTTTCTCTATTTCTACTTTCTTCCTTTCACTGTCTTTCTTTTTAATTTTTCTGTCCTTTCTTTCTTTCGTTGTCTTCTTTGTATTTCTCTCTTTAGTTCTCTTTTTCTGTCTTTTTTTTCATTTTGTATTTCTTTAATTTTTTTCTGTTATCTGATTCATCTTCTTTACCTACTACCTCTCTTTCTTTCTTTCCCCCCTTCCCACTTCATTTTATTCTCTCTCTCGTGTTCCTTTCCTTCTTTCTCTCTTAACTAAACTACTCCATCATTCTTTAAATACTCTCCTCTTCCTGCAACAAAAATCATTTTTTTGCTATAAAACAGATAAACAAATGTCTACGACCTGAGCCTTCTACTACATTTCCACATGTTGTTTCTATTATTTTCTCGATGTGAAAGTCATGTGTGCAGTTAGTCTGCACCATCTGCTGTTATTTGATGCAACATTCTGTGTTTGTCTTGGGCTTTTAAACATCTTTTATTTTCATACAGTGGATGCCAGTATTAATTATATTTCATGTGACATGACAGAATTAAAGTAAACCCTTCTCACGTATACAGAGAGGTAGATGACAAAGCTTATCTGCTAAAGATGTTGTTACTTAAACCAAAGGAGGAAGTGCGTGGCTGGTATAATGGATACTTTTGCAGCATATGGAATTAGATATGCCGGGTTCAAATCCTATTAAATCTATCATAGTTATTTATGTACTAATACTTTTAACTAATGGGTCACCGCTTATCAAGGCAGGGGGGGGGGGGCACTCGAGGATAAGGGTTAAAGAGATTGTCAGTTGGGCAATAAACAACACCAGAAGAGGATTGGAAACGATCAGTGGAATTGGCAGAATTTGATTAACCAAAAGGACGGCTCAACAATTATTTGTTAACATTGAACTTGAATACACCATGTTATAGTCAGTTTAGAAGCAGCCTCGTTGTATTATGTTCCATAAATGGGATGTTCTAGGAAAGAAACTTTGTTCATGGAAGTTCCGTTTGGTTTTTGGTAGAAAGGGAGAAAGAGAGAGAGAGAGAGAGAGAGAGAGAGAGTGGGGGAGAGGAAAGTTTTTTGCTGTGGGTTTTGCTAGACGATTTTTTGCTGTGAATGTTTTACAGGGGAAAACCAGAGATTGGAGCTCAGTCGAGTACCTAACATTAACATAACGATAGAGTAGGGAGAGTCTAGCAACGTGTCTTCTGTAAGAAAGGGGCTGTAGAGAAGAGATCTATCCCCCACGAGATTTCAAAGTTGATTTTGTACTCTGTCAAGGCAAGAAAGAGTGCTCCGAGCGGCACCTCTCCAGATGTGGCCACAGATTTGATGTAAGTCTTTCATTTCAGGACTAGAATAAAAGTCAGTCCTAGGAGCTTATCTAAGATGTGGGCATTCTCAATGAGAAATCCATTCATTTTAACTAGGGAGAAATGAGGATCCGAGCGTTGGTGGTGAAAAGAGAGAAGCTTGGTTTTAGAGGTAGTGTTGTATTGGTTTGTTGTGGCATTTATCTTGAGCGGATCAGCTAGTTTCCTCCTTCACCTGCATGTGAGTTAAGGAAGAAGTTTCTAGAGATATTGAATTGACAAGTGGTTATCATAAGCCGCATGTATATCCCAGTCAGGGGAAATGATTTTGACCTGGCACAGTTTGGTGTTGTTCATACCAGTCGAGGATACGTCTGCAATAATCAGTTCGGCAGTGGCCTTGCTGAAGTATAGTTCTGTTCAGTCCTAGGAGATGCACCCTCCCAGACTTTACCGACTCTCTTTGAGAATCGCCTGAGGCGTCCCTAATGGGGAATACCCACGGGGCTGGTCACACATTTTTTGTAGGCCATAGTGCACTTTACCTAGTACACTGACTTTTTAAAACATCACCTGACCTTGTGTCTAATCTCCTCGCCAGATGGTGAATAACCAACGTTAGTTTTTGTAGGCGGGTATTGTCGTTCTCCCACATGCAGTGCCTGGTATTCCCAAAGTGTCACCAATCTGGTAGTGACCAGGCTCCAAATTGCTTAACTGGGGTGATCTAACGAGAACCAGTGTGTTAACATGATTATACTTTTGGGAATTATATGCACCTGCACCCCTACCCCAGCTATGGGGAAATAGCAACTTATTTTTAATTAATCGTAAACTATATATCGTTTATAACATGTATTGTGTTTTAGCAGTAAATAACTCAAAAAGGGTCGATGTGCTGTAAACTAAGGGACTTAAAGATTGAGTTTATAATAAGTAGAAAGAACTCTAATATGAAATCTATTTCTTTTCCAGTAATATTGCATCCTTTAAATGCTTATTTAAATATTTAAATAAATATTTAGATAATTTATTTAATTGTGAGTTAGTATTTACTCATCTTCGCATGAAAATAAGTTTGACAAAAGAACTGGTTCAATGTTTTAGGGATATTTTCATATATCCGGTTGTACTCCCCCCCCTCCTCAAATGCCTCAGCCCTTTCACCACTTCTCTATCTGTGAAGAAGTTGTGGAAGTTATAGTTGTGCAGTGGTTATTACCAATGTTGGCCCAGCATCCTGCACTCGAGTTCTGTCGAGAGGGAGGGGGGGGGCATTGCATCACTTTCACTAATACCTTTGGGAGAGGTATGCATCCATCTCCTCCTCTCTAGCACTGTTTGCAATTGTAGAATAGACTAGATTCCCAATCCTTGGTAAGAACAACTTGTTTAGGAGAAGGAAAACTCTGAAATAGCAACTGTGAGAGGTTAGCTCCATGAAATATGGCACATCGTGTAAGTGTACAAACATTACTCTTCCTGGTGGAGAGAGTGGATCATGTTTTCTACAATGATCAAATTCATCTGAGAAGTGGGCATTTTATAACCAGATGCTAATACATGCTAGAATTTTTTCATCATCTGTACAGGTGCTACACATATCGGGGATTGACCCTACCATTCATAGCAAAATGGAGGAGGGGTTTCCCTAGGGTTGCGCTAATAATTTGTTTACAAGACAGTGTATATGAATTATGTAATTATGATTAATTAATAGAAATTGATAAATCTCTGTAATAATAATATTTTTAAAATTGAGCTTTGTCTTTCTCATAAGAAAAGTGGAGGTGGTAAGTCAACTGAAAAAAAAGCAGGCTCACAAATTTAAAATCTGTTATATAAAAACCCAACTCTGACTCCTGACTCCTTCAAGAATTGCTGACTACTAACCTCTGAGTAAATAAGTAGTTGGAGTCAGGAAGCAGCAAAAACACCCACCTCTGATTAATAGGCTATCAATCGGTGCTTATCTAAAGTAAAACTTACCCAGAGAAGTGAGGTCTTTTTCCGGTTTTTGATTCAAACAAGACACTTGCAGGCACATAAACAAAGATTCACATCAATTTATATGGATAAATCTTTGTTCTGATTGAAGAAAACGATATTTTTGTATGTACATACACACTCATACACACATATATAGAGAGAGCCTGACGTATCTATGTATATATGTGCATGTATGTATATATATATATATATATATATATATATATATATATATATATATATATATATATATAATATAGACGCTTGTGCATATATAAGTATGCATGTAATCAGTGCATACACACACATACACACGCGTATGTGTGTTTCATTGTAGAAGACACACAAAAATTGCTTTTGACTTAAACAAAATGGTATCACACACTGTGGCTATTAGAGTGGTTCGTTATGGGACACTGTTTCATGATTTTCCAGGTTGTGGGTTGTTTCCATGACTGAGATAAATGTGTGTGTGTATATATATATACATATATATAGCAATCCAGGTAAAGTCATCATCCATAGAATAAAAATCCGATGAATTTCAACGGGGCTTATAAAGAGTGCTCAATATTAAATAGAGCCGTTTTAAATTACAAAATTTAAATGCAATCTATGTGGTGGAAACTTTTGACTAAATACTTATAACGTGCGACCAGAGCACACACACCACTTGTGGACATTATTATTACACAACGAGCTTCGTTAACAACTGAAGCACAAGATCAAGTGACACCATGTCGTTTAAAAAAAAGGAAGAAAAAAAATATTGTCTATTATCCTGATGAAGATTCCTGCGTGAATCGAAAATTTGAATTTAAATAAATAATATGTTTATTTAAAACAAAAAAGCCCCTGCATTTTACTGGTTTCAAAAACCGTTTCAAATTACAAATATAAAAAAATTATTTAAAAAATATTCATAAAATGTCCAATGCAAAGAGATGAGGATGAAAATATAGGAAAAAGTTCACCGTATCTGTTTGGTTCAATTGTAACTTAGTATTATTTAAATTATTTAAATACAACTTAATTACTGATTATGGAGGTTGCATGTTAATCTGTTTCTATTGCCTGACATTTTAAAAAAAGAAAACGCTACCTGAAGTAATAAACTACAATATAATAACCTCTTTTCACACAAACATCAGCATCCACCCTAAGAATAAATATATGAATATTACGCATAATTCTTTAAATAACATTAATACATCCCTATTCTGTAAATAAAAAAAAATAATACTTCACACCATCAACTCTAAATTCAAACACACAATAGAAACATATATATATATATATATATATATATATATATATATATATATATATATATATATATAGAGAGAGAGAGAGAGAGAGAGAGAGCCCTGGTCACACTTCATAGAAGGCTTGAAGAAGGGAATGGTCCAGAAAATTTCCTACAGACTATTCCAAAAGAACAAAAAACATAAACTTAAATTGGGATTTACTTTACTTTGTTTCTAAAATCGTCCAATAAATTCGGCACAAAATTGTAAGTTGCACGTTTATTTTTTTTATTCATTTTCAGTCTTTTACTCAGCATTATTAGTTTTTCTCACACTTGTGTGCTTATGATTTTCCATTGACTAATTACACCTATATATATATATATATATATATATATATATATATATATATATATATATATATATTAAACACAAAGTATCATTTTTTGTTTATATCTCTATTTATATAAAGTTAGGTATATGTATATGTTTGCATATTTGTATGTATAGGATTTACTCCTAAACTAATTAACCGATTATTATGATTTTGAAACAATGCAACTAGTCGTAAATGGGTGGTAATGAAAGGCTCCATTTAATTTAATTATTTTGTGCAAAGAGGTAAAAATGGTGTGGAAGCTCTACATGAAAATACAGATAACTTCGATTTTTGTGAAATCTTAACAATAGCTACTAGAAATCAATTAATAAATATTCTCCAAATTCCAGTTTCTTTGGGGTATTTTAAAGAGTTTTTAGATGGTATAATACAATGCAATGGGATATTGCTGTTTTATCAGCCTGATGAGATTACTTGTGACGGTAACAATATTCACTGATCAAATTTTTTTTTAAATTTATTGAATTTGAGCATCAAGGGAACCGCTTAGCGCGCCGCTTATAGCACGTCTACCTAGAAACTGACTTATTGTACGTAATTAAGTATTCTTTAATACATTTCTTATTCCTGCTATTCCTGTCTTGTGTTCTTATTTATTTATTGTTATTCCTACGATATAACAGTTTAAAAGTGGCAAAAACAATTGTTTGAATTAAAATGTTGTTTTTTTTAGACAAATTCGGAACATTTACTAAATTATTAATATATTATATTTTGAGCTCGGGTGGTATATACACCATTAAGCTACTATCCCAACTTTTGTGTGAATTTAAAGGAATAAGAGACATATTAGGACCTATATATATATATATATATATATATATATATATATATATATATATATATATATAAGAAAATTAAATATGATTTCTAATCGTCTCTGAAACGATCGTATGCCAGACCATTGTTGACTTTGAATTCTTGGAACTGAAGTAAATAATGTTATAAATATTTTGATTTATTTATTTGCCACTATTCATTCTCTCTCTCTCTCTCTCTCTCTCTCTCTCTCTATATATATATATATATATATATATATATATATATATATATATATATATATAATGTGTGCATCATTGTGTTTGTGTGTGTACATATGCATGCAAAAAAGATTGAAAATCTTAATATAAAATTGTGTATATTTTTCATATTTCCCTATGTATATCTGATGTAGATCTAAGGTTTTTCATCATAAAAGTAAAGTTGAGTGATAAGTTCAATTTTTCAAGACAATAAATCAAGTTTATGAAAAAAATGACAAAAAATTGTCTTTTCTTATTCTTCCCCATACACTTCTCATAATTGTGATTCTAAAAATCTTAGGTGCAACTATTCTACTTTTTAGCAACAATTTTATTTCTGTTTTTTATCTTTTTATTTTATTTATTCTCATTCTTCCCTATACCTAACGCCCATCCCCCATTTATCATAGCTCTGACTTGATATAAGTCTTCCTACAGGGGCCAAACACAACAAAGGCACTTTCTTACTTTAGAAGATAGCAGCTCTATAGGGACTCTCCCCACACACATTTAGACACCTACATGAAGAACAAAAGAAAAAAACCCTCAAAAAAACAAAGAATACAAAATTTCAAGAAAATCTTTACTTCTTCTACTTCGGCTTGTGAAAAAAATTAAAAGAGAAACTTGATGCAAATAAACAATCCATTTTTTACCTCCCCTTGAGAGAATATACAGATAAATATCACTAATTATTTCATTCTTCAAGTTATTTTCTTGTTTTCATTTCTTTCTCCTTTTTTGGCATACATAACTTTTCATGACAATTTCTACTCTTTTTCTGCTTTAAATATTGCATTGGGGAAATATGTTTCTCGCCGTTTACTGAGATGATATTTAAACTTAGATAAGACATCTATTATTACAATATCTAAATATTGTAATAATGCAGCTCATCTGATAAAAATGACGGCTCTTTAACCAATTTTAAAATTCGTTTTCAGGTTCAAAGCAAAAACAAGTTTAGCTGACTTGGACTCAATATAGTTGTGCAATTTGACTGATTTACACGAGTCATAAATAACATTTTGCTAACTTTACAACAGAGAACTATTCATGGGCCCATGGCGCAATGTATAAAGTGCTAAATAATAATAAGTTTTAAGTGCCAGTCTTCTGAAGGTTGAAGGTTCAATCCTCAGTACAGGCGATACTAAGAATATAATAAAAATTAATTAACACTTCATGGTTGACGGAACGAGAACAATCTACCCCCGTGGATTATATAAAAAGTTCAGTTTGAAATTCCGTACAGATTCCCGAGTTCAACAAAGTGCACCTGAAAAAAGTTGGAGGTTACATCGGCCGAAACGTTGTGAAACTTTTTGAAATGCGAACATTACATCTCTATTACGGGCTTCCAGTTCCACTAAATCTTGTATTTAATCTTTATTTTGAAAGACAGTAAAACGTAGATTTTCTTTTAATTTTTGGAAGGAAATAAACTTATATATAAAAAATAATAACTATAACAGAATGGTAAACGTTACTACTGGCGACATGAATTATTTTAAAGTAAATACAGTTGGGTAATTAGTCAATAACATTTTATTTGGGGTTACCTATTCATTTGTGACGTATTTGCATTAAAAATGTATATTAAATATTTAATAGAAGATATAATCATGTTAAATTACTATAAATATTGGTTGTGAGTAAAGTAATAACGTTCAGATATCTTGTTTTTCAGGAAGTAAGGTACCAGATCTCTTATTACTTTACTCACAATCAATACTTACAGTAACTTCACAGGCTTATATTTTCTATTAAATATTACGTTTCACAAATGAGTAGGTAGGTAAAAGTGTTTTTAACTAGTTTCCCAACTGTATTTGCTTTAAAATAATTTATGTTGTCAATGGTAATGTTTAACAAAGAAATTATCTTTATTCATCATATGAGAAATAAATTAAAAATCATGTGATTAAAATAAAATATTTTATTAATCATAGTGACTTTTAAAACTATTTTTTATGGACACTGTTTTTATTAAAAGATTAGGAAGACATATATAAACGATTCGCTTTGTCACTTTAATGAATCAAATTAAGTTTTTCAATGAAGATAAATACAGAGTGACCCCCTCCCCCTAGAAAAAACGTGCCACCCATGGAATCATTCATAAAATTCACAATTCTTTCTGCAATCCAACCATATTTGGTACAAATACGTCTATGTTGAACTTGTTCAACAAGTTTCAGTCATGGATTTCAAACAGTCTTTGAATATGTCAAGTGATCAGTTGAATCCAGAAAACAAAAACGAGATGGTAAAAAAATAACTTATTTACATGGAAAACAGTAAAAAATAAAAATTCCAGGGTGAACTCCCCAAAATTTCACCCTTGAATCGTTAATAAAATTCACAATTCTTTCTGCAATCCAACCATATTTGGTACCAATAAACTTCAATCTATGCCTGACTTGCCCACTAAGTTACAGTTTTGAATGTCCAACACTCAATGTTTGTAACATCCTAGCATGTAGTCCTAATTGTAAACTTTAAATGTTCAATGTAATTTTCCACTTTTTTATTTAATCATTATTTTCACACACATCTAAATATTGCTACATTCGTATAACTATTGAGATTGTCGAGAAGTTTGGTTACCTTGCTGATACCATTGGAGAACAGGGTGAAGCAGGTGCTAGTGTGATTGCAAGAGTTAGGAGTGGAGTAAATTCAGGAAACTTCTGCGATTACTAACCAGCAGAGCATTACCACTGTCGACCAAGGAAAGAGTATATCAGGCATGTGTATGCAGTGTGATGATGTATGGAAGTGAAACCTGGACAGTGAGGGTTGAGGACATGTGTTGCATAGAGAGAAATAATATGAGAATGGTACAATGGATATGTAATGCAAGTTTTAAAGACAGGCTTAGATCTGATGACTGCAGAGGAAGATTAAATCTGGACAGTATAGGAAGATGTGTGCAGAAAAATAGACATTGATGGTATGGCCACATTAAAAGAATGGATGAGAGTTCCTGGGTTAGTAGATGTGGAACAGTTGAGATAGCAGGTTCAGTTCACAGGAGAAGGCCAAAGAAAACATGGGAAGAAGTGATAAAAATGGAGTTGAGGGTATGAGAGTGACTTTGGAAGTCAATTTCTTAAAGCCGTCCAACCCATGCAAGCATGTAAAACGGACATTTAACCACTGATGATGATGATGATGATGATGATGATGATGATGATGATGATGATGATGATGATGATGATGATGATGATGACGAGGAATAATAATAATAATAATAATAATAATAATAAGAAGAAGAAGAAGAAGAATAAGAATAATAATAATGTTTTCAAAATTATCAAACCAAAAACGACGTATGTTGGTCCAGAATGTCAAGTACAGCCCCACGTCCGACAGGGGATCGAAAGAGGCTTCCCAAAGTCGTCATCCAGCGAAACCCTCAAAACACTAACACTAAAACTAGAACTAATTGGACAATGCCTTAATAGAATTGTAATAAAATGTTACTTGAAGAGTGATTCCTCCAAGAGACGATATAGACAGCGAATGCATCGAAGCTGGAATGAGCTAGGTCTTTTTGAACCATCAGAACAAAAACTCGCAGGACAAGCCCGGGTAATTAGAACTAATGAATGATTATCTGCTATTGAAATTGAAGAACTAAAAAGAGAAATTGCGAGAGAAGACTTAGACAAGCTTGGGGAAATAAATAAACTTGATGTAGTTGAAGAAAAGTCTAGGGTAGAAACAACAACAAACTCTGAGAGCGAAAATATTGTAACTAACGGTAATTCGGCTGTTTCCACAGATGCAATCGTAAAACATGATAGAACATGGCATGATAGAAAAAGATATTGATATTTTCAGATTGTTAGACGAGAAGCTAAGAGCTGTCAATTTAGAACAGCTGCCGAACCTGAGATTTGTCAATAGGAAAAGACTTAAAACTGTCACGACCAAAGTGAAGATGTCTTGCCATTTTTATTAGTAAATAATCTTGATCAGTGTAATAAAGTTATTAAAGCTGCTGCCAATACTGTATCAAATCTACTCGGAGTAAGAACACGGAAAAAGAAGTAAAGAAAGCGCCCTGGAAACGTTTAAATGGTCAGATAAAACAACTTAGAAAGGATTTAAGTAAAGTACAAGATATTGAAAATGCCAAATTCAAAAGTCAGAGCGCTTGTGAACGAACAATCCATAAGTTTTACATACACCAAAAAGGTTTCAAGTGTGTCATTGAAGAACTGAAACAGTGTGTTGTAGCTAAAACTGCCAAAGTTCAACGTTACAGTGACAGAATTGAGTAGTATCGACAAAACAGACTGTTTGAGAACAACCAGAAACTCCTTTTTGAACAACTAGAAGGAATTGAAAGAGGGAATGACGTTATACATGATACTGACCAATTTAGTGCATTCTGGAAAGGCATTTGGGAAAAGGGAGTAAAGCATCAAGATGATGTAGAATGGATCAATGGTATTGAAAGAGAGGTATCTTCTAGAGTAGAAAGACAAACAAATATAACAGTCACTGTTGAGATGCTGAAGGAGTAGGGTTAAAAAGCTTTCAAATTGGAAAGCACTTGGACCTGACAAAGTCCAAGGATACTGGTTTAAAAATCTTCCAGGTCTTCGCCCACGTCTTGTAGAAATGATAAACGGCTGTTTGACGACAAGTAGCTTCCTTGAATGGCTGATAAAGGGCACCACAGTCTTGATCATAAAAGATAAGACAAAAGGGGGTGAAGTGACAAACTTTAGAACAATCACTTGCCTCTTAGCTAAGTGGAAACTTTTCACTAGCATATTGTCGGAAAGTATTTATGGTCATTTGGACCAAAACAATTTGCTGCTTTAGGAACAGAAAGGCTGCCGAAAAAGATTATATGGCACCAAAGATCAGCTTCTGATCGATAAAATGATCCTGAGAAACTGAAAATGAAGAACTAATAACCTTGCCATAAGATGGGTGGATTATAAGAAAGCATTAGACATTGTGCCTCATTCATGAATACACAAATGCTTGGAGATTTTCGAAATAGCCCCCAACATTCAAACAGCTTTAAAGAATAGCATGAAGAATTGGGAAACCAATTTAACTTCAGAAGGTGTTACCTTAGGTAAAGTGAAAATCAGGAGAGGGATTTTCCAGTGCGATAGTCTTTCCCCTTTGCTTTTTGTCATTAGTTTGATCCCAATGACATTTATCTTACATAATGTGAAGGCAGGATATAAACTTGGGAAAGGACTTCCTACAAGTCAACCACTTACTATTCATGGATGATCTTAAGGTTTTTGGAAAGAATTAAAAACCCAACTGGATACCCTAATGAATACGGTTAAATTATTTAGTGACGACATACGAATGGACATTCTTGTTGTAAAAAGAGGTAAACTTGTCCACTCAGATGGCCTTGAACTCCCAACAACAGATCTGATAAAGAATGTTGACAGTGAAAGGGGCTACAAATACTTGGGAATACTGGAGGCAGATAAGATTAAAAACAAGGAAATTAAAAACCAGGTAACAGCTGAGTACAACAAAAGAGTAAGGATTATTCTTAAATCACACATCCACAGTCGAAATACAATCTATGCTATCAATGCCAGAGCAGTAGCTATCTTTCGATATACTGCCGATATACTTGACTGGAATGTAGACAAACTAAAATGTCTGGATACTAAACACGGAAAATGCTTACAATTTATGGAGCTTTTGCAAAGAAAAGAGATGCAGATCGATTGTATCTACCTAGAAAAGATGGTGGTCGATTTCTACTTAGTGTTGAAGATGTTGTGAATATAGAAGAAGGTTGTCTATATAAATATATTTCTAAAAGTAATGAGATTCTTCTTTATGAAGTGAAAAGAGAAGAAATACTAAGAACTAGAGTGAAAAAGAATCAAAGATTTCAAAGGAGAGGGTTTGAATTATTTGCAAAGAAACTACACAGTGTATTCTTTAAGAATACTGCATTTAGAAAAGCACCTTAATGGCAGCTCATGGACAAGTCACTCGCACTTATATATTTAAACATGACCTGCATATATCTATATCTGTTTAAACTTGACAATCTATGTGCATATATATGCATATATATTTAGATGTATGACTATGTATCTGTATGTATATTTAGAAATATTACTATGTGTATATATACATGTAAATATATTTTCAAATGTATGACTATGTATCTGGGTTTATACATATATTTAAATGTATGACTATTTATCTGGGTTTCATATATATATATATATATATATATATTGAAATGTATGACTATTTAAGTGTGTATATATATGAAAAAGCATGACGATATGTATATATATATATATATATATATATATATATATATATGTGTGTGTGTGTCTGTAAATATATCAGGATGGAAAGAAATTAATGTATTTTTTACTTCATCACTTTGCAGCCTCCTAAGTTGTACACAGTTTTAGATTTTTTGATGAATTGGTGTCCTAATATCTTGCTTTGCCGTTCAGATATAGTAATTAGTTGGAAATTATTAAGTTTAACTGTCTCAGCCGTCAAAAAATGAATATTAGTGAGGAACATCTGAGACATCGCAGCTCTATGAATTCAAAAAAAAGAAAACTCAGTTGCAGAAGCTACAAAGAATATTGGAACTGTCTATGGGATAAATGTTCTGAATGATCGAAAATGTCAACGGTTGTTTGCAAAATTTTCTTCTGAAGACTTTAACCTGTCAGATCAGCGGCGTTCGGGAAGGCAAAATCAATTGATAAAGACGCTATTAAAGACGCTGTGGAGGCCAATCTAAAGTTAACCAGCAGAGAATAAGCTCAACAATTCAATACAACACATACAACAATTATTTCATGACTTCACGAGTTTGGAAAAGTTTCAAACCTTGGACTCTGGGTTCCCTACGATTTGACCGATGCTCAACGAAATCAAAGATTGACTGTTTACACATCTTTGCTTTCCAGAAATCACAGAGAACCATTTTTGCAAAGAATTATGACTGGAGATGAAAAATGGGTTATTTACAAGAATGCCCAATGCAAAAGACAATGGTTAGACCGAAACCAAAGTCCACAGCCTGTTCCAAAACAAGGACTACACCCAAAGAAGGTTATGCTCTCTTTATGGTGGGACATGAGAGGACTGATTCATTATGAGTTACTAGAGCCTAATCAACCAATCACAGCAGTAAAATATTGTTCTCAGTTGGATGATCTAAGAATTGATCTATCAAATAAAAACGACGAGCATTACTCAATAGGAAGGGTGTAGTGCTTCAGCATGATAACACAAAACCTCACACAGCAAAACTCACTTAGGAAAAGGTCAAGAGTTTAAATTGGGAAATTTTGCCTCATTCGCCTTCTTCACCTGACATTGCTCCATCCGACTACCATCTTTTCCAGTCGTTGCAGCATCACTTAAACAATAAAATTGATGAAAATGACAACCAACTCAAAAATGACCTAAATTTGTTTTTCTCTCAAAAATCAGAGACATTTTTGAAGAAGGCATCAAGAAGCTAGTTGATCGTTGGGCAGAAGTCATAGAAAATGAGGGAAATTATTGTAAAGATTAAAAATGCCCTAATGTGAATGTTTCAGATGAAATAAATGTGTTGGACTAAGATGACATTACTTTCTTTCCAACCTGATATATATATATATATATATATATATAAAATATTTGTTATTGTTTATTATCTATGTACGTATACGTTTCGTCCCTTTTCAATCAGGACTCATCAGTATAGAGATATGACTATTCACTACCGGTCGTACGATTCTAAACCCTGGATTACAAGTATTTTTCAACTTAAATCCAACGTTGTTAATCGCGCGGCCAATATTTGAATAGCCGATAAACAATGATAATTTAACACATTTATAAGGAGCACGATATCCAGGCATTCTACTTCTATTAAAGGAGGAATGATGCATATAAAGCAAGTGACGTCATGCTGTGTTTGTACTACCATTTAGAGTGCTCTACTTATTTTACGAGTAGCGACAAAGATATTTACATATACACACATGCATAGACATATTTTTAAATATATATACAAATTTATATTTACACACACACACATATATATATATATATATATATATATATATATATATTTAATCAGGGCTATATATGTGTGTAAATATAAATGTGTATATATATTTAAAAATATGTCTATGTATGTGTGTATATGTAAATATCTTTGAACTCATAACAATGTATGTATATATATATATATATATATATATATATATATATATATAGATGTACACATTTGAACTAATGACTCTCTTTCTCTCTCTCTCTCTCTCTCTCTCTATATATATATATATCTATATATATATATCTATATATATATCTATATATATATATATATATATATATATATATATATATATATATATATATATATATATATATATATATATATATATACTTCCCTGTCTTCTTCGGTCTGAAGAGGTTGACTCTCTGTGAAGAGTACAACCGAAATATGTATGCACATATGTAACCAATAATGTTTGTATAAATAAAAATGTGTACTAAAGAGCAACTCTACTTGTTATTGAGCACTTTTTATAAACACTGGAGTTTCAACGGATTTACATTTACAGAAACTAATACAATATGTGTACTATATATATATATATATATATATATATATATATAGTGTTATACGACTATACATATCTATTCCTTCTTTTTGTAAATTTGGAAATGCCCACCCTAGTAGTCGTGTTTGCTGTGTGCAAGGGCGATTGGGATAATCATGTATAGCTTTGTGTCTTGTAGGCATCTCATCTCACTCAAAACTCTTCCCATTGTGGGTGGTCTGTTCATATGATTCTCTAATATGCAATACTTGACTGATATTAATATCAATAACAATGACCTCTGGAATCAGATTTACTGATGCATTATTGCCATAATACATCGCCTCCTCCCCCTCCTGTTGTATTGCAACTCATCTTCTTAATGTGTCTCCTCTGTCAATATTGCGATTACACTTTTCTAATGAATAAAATAAAAGCGTGATAAAAGACAATCTTGTTTGTTATCTTCATCGTGACTTACGAAAATTATTTTTTGCTATTACTTTACTCGAATAAATCTGACTTTGGACTAAATACTAGTTCAAATGTTGATAGAAATGTAGAGCATTCAATAAAAAAAACTTTTTTATATAACGTATTTATTTTACATTTATGTAATAATAAATAAATAAGACAGAACAAAAAATGAATAATCAATTTGAAAAAAATAATTAATAAAAATAACAAATATAAATAAATAATAAATAAAAGTAAAAATGTAAATAAAATATAAAAATGTAAATAAAAATAAATGTATAAATAAATTAAATAATAAAAATATCAATAAATATACATAATGAATTTAAAAATGTATAAAATACGTAGTGAATTAAAAAATGTATAAAAAAGAACGAATAAATAAATAATCAATAAAAACTCAAAATATAAGTACATAAGAAATAAGAACATTTAAATAAATAAACAAAATAATAAATGAAGAAATATAAATAAAATATAGATACTTATATAATAAATTAATAAGTACCTATGAAAAATAAAAAAATAAGATTAAAAAATAAATGACTACAAAGTAATAGATGTTTGTATTGTTTCTCTTTGAATTGTTGGTACTATAGGCATGGCTATCTAAACGTAATATCAATATATTGTGTTAATTGGCCACCATATTTTAAAAAGAAAAAAAAAAAAATTGATAAGGCCTTTAAATAGTACAGTTCTGTCGACAAACTATCCTTAATATCCTGAAGATCACTTACGTAAGACGAAAGCTTGGACATAAATAAATCAACACATGTTGAATTTGGATGTTTCCTGTAAACTTTATCTGTACAAAATAGGTCTCTAGAAACGAAACCGCTATGAGTTGTCTGTTTTTTCCACAATGTTTGTATAAAGTCATAATTATTAATTCAGCACTTGATCTTGGAAATCAGGAAGAGCAGTTAAGCTACTGCAGCTTTTTTGGTAATTTTTGTAAAATTTTTTAAAAAATAACGTCTTCATTCATTTCTGAGGAAGCCCTTTGATTATAAAGACAACATATTAAACATTTCATCATATGAGTTTGATTTGATTGTTTTTATTTATTCACTTCTCCATTTATCTCAACATACACACGTGTATATATATATATCCTTGTATGAGATCCTACCGTTTTACTAGGCCCGGAAGTAAATCAAAAAAATGGCCTGTTTTCCTCTTCTCAGCCTCTTTTAAGTGCATCTGGACTTATCTACTTTTGAGCACCTTCTCCAACCTGCTCCCATGCAAAGAGTTTTTCTTCACTTTCTACAATTTCACCGAACTTTTTCAACGGAAACTTACCACCCGGACAATTTGCATATCTTTTTCACGAAATTTTCTTTTCATTCAATACGTTTCTTGACAAAAATTATTTTAATAATTTTTAATAATAATTCTCATATTTTTCAAATATTTGAACTTTGTTTTTTTCGAAAGCCAACTTATCCATCTGTATTTCTCCTCTGATGATAAGATTTCGATCTTTGAAAAGCCTTGGCTTAGGAAAGAAAAATAAATACTAGTTTATTACTGACAACCTTGCATTGAACAATTGAAATTTGAAATAAATTTGGACAATCGTCGCATATTTATCACTCTTTTTTCTTCTATCTCTCTCTCTCTCTCTATATATATATATATATACATAATGACAGAGTTTTTCACTAGGTGTGGCTAGACAGGCAAGTGCTAATAGAAATAGGATTGCTTTTGCAACAGCTCTATCTTCTATCCACTGCGATTCCCAACATCACAGTGCATATATATATATATATATATATATATATATATATATATATATATATATATATATATAGTGTGTCAGGTTGTATATGAAAAAAAATCAAATAAAGTGCTCGATCATATAAGAGAGCTAATATAATTTATTTAAATACTGTATATTACATATTTCAGAAATGTACCGCGGTTTCATCCAAAAGGGTAGATTTAGACATCTTTAGTAAATCTCTGTGCCAATGGAATCGTCGGCATGCTGAAATGATTGTAGTCACGGCCCGATGGGGAATGGCGTCAACAATGACAGAAAACAATGTATCTCTGAGGGGGCCCCTAAAAACCCATGTGGGACAGTGGTTTATTAAGATTTGAGTGTGTTCGATGTTAGTTCGTGCTTGAAAGGCCTTCATGTTATTCCCTCGAAAGGTTTATTTATTAATTTATTTATCTGTTCGATTATGGATTTGTAAATTTTATTGTTTTACCTAGTCTGAAAAAATACGAAAGGGGCGGCTTTGAAGTATGCCGTTTGGGTTTGTGAAATTAGGGTGCTTTTTTGTTGTCGTTTTTAGGTTTAAATTTACGTATCGGATTAATTGTTCGATATAGGGGTGAAAAGGATGATGCAATAATATCTCTTTTAATTTAAACAAACAAAGAATAAAAATTGTACAAAGTATAATATGTATTAAGTCATCAGTTGTTCAAGACAAGGGGTTTTAAATATAATTTTTTTTATTATTCCTTCCTTAAGCCATGGCTTTGCAACGAATGATATCTTATCGCCTAAATTTGGTCTATGTGGCCTCCCCAGAGTTTCTACTCTATGAAAAAAAGAGTTGAATAAGGTAGAGGTTCTTAGGGGGTCACATGGACGAACACCTCGAGTTGTCGATATAAGCCAAAACGAATACACCAGCCTTACTGATAACTACTTTAGTATAAAACACTTTTGGAATGGATGCATACAAACTAAAGCCTAAACTCATAATATATATATATATATATATATATATATATATATATATATATATATATATATATATGTCTGTGTGTGTGTGTGTGTGTTTGCGTATGTGTGTATGCATATATACGTACATCTACAGTTGAGTTAACATTGTAAAGTAAGTTCAATAATCTTCTCTGGATTGTCACTGTGCTGGCCTCCTTCGGTGTTGAGTCAGCTTACATCCTGGAAATCTGTATACATGAAAGAAGATGCCAATTTTAAACGGGAGTTTGCGGTGGGGTGGGCGGTGGTTGGGGTGCTCAATATGCAAAGATGTTACTTTGCTTTGTGAGGTCTGCTCGGCATTGCTACTTACAGATTTCAAAACAACAAAACTTGCATGACTGAGCGTCAGTGCAGCCACCCATGAAGTAAATCAATTTTTCGTTTTTTCTTTCGTTTTTAGACTCACCATCATTTTAAACTATTCCCCTAACATCTTAACAAAGTATATTATAACAATAAGAATCATGAAAAACTTGATTAAAGTCTATGGGACTGCTGACTATGTAACTTTCCCTGCCACTTGGGTGTTCATTAAAACTGATTCTTGCTCTCAGAAATATGTAATGCTCCTTTAAAAACATCTATATATTTACAGGTTTGTTGGATGTGATGATTTTGTTTGCTTTAGTATTCATGTCATCAGTTTCACTACAAAGACATTGTTTACTATTAGTTGTTCGAAAGAGACATTTATTTTATCATCAATTTCACTACAAAGTGAATGTAAATTATATGTTACTCAATAGAGACATTGTTTATTATCAGTTTATCTACAAAAACATTGTTTACCATCATTTGCTCTACAGAAACATTTTACTGTATGTTACCTTAAAAAAACATTGTTCTGCTGAAATTGTCGACTACTCTACAGAGACATTGTTTACTATCAGTTTCTCTCAAGAGACATTTTTATCACGAGTTTCTCTACAGAGACATTGTTTACTATCAGTTTCTCTCAAGAGACATTTTTATCACGAGTTTCTCTACAGAGACATTGTTTACTATCAGTTTCTCTCAAGAGACATTTTTATCACGAGTTTCTCTGCAGAGACATTGTTTACTATCAGTTTCTCTCAAGAGACATTTTTATCACGAGTTTCTCTACAGAGACATTGTTTACTATCAGTTTCTCTCAAGAGACATTTTTATCACGAGTTTCTCTACAGAGACATTGTTTACTATCAGTTTCTCTCAAGAGACATTTTTATCACGAGTTTCTCTACAGAGACATTGTTTACTATCAGTTTCTCTCAAGAGACATTTTTATCACGAGTTTCTCTGCAGAGACATTGTTTACTATCAGTTTCTCTCAAGAGACATTTTATCACGAGTTTCTCTGCAGCGGCATTGCTTACTCTTAGTTGTTATAAAGAGACATTGTTTATCATCAGTTTCTTTAAAAAGACATTGTCAATCATATATTACTCTACAGAAACATTGTTATCATCAGTTACCCGAAAGAAAACATGGTTATCAGTTACTGTAAAGTGGCATTGCTTATAATCAGTTACTTTACAAACATTGTTTATTATTTGCTCTAAATACATTGACATTGTTTATAATCAGTTGCCCTGTCGAGAGTTTATCAGCTTTTTTACAGACATAAACTTACTTATTATCAAGTTATCTACTTAGACACTATTTATTACGAATTGTTCTGTACTCTAGAGAAATTGATTACTGTAATTTTTGTAGCCAGTTTCTCTACATAGACTTTATTTATTATCAGTTATTTAATCAGAACACTGTTGATCTTGGGAAATTTTGTTATCAGCTGAACTTTATACAGATACATTATTTATTGTCAGTTGCTCTACAAATAACTCTTTAGTATGTGTTGGTCTTCATAGGCAATTTTTATGCTAAAGAGACATTGTTAACTGTAAGTTATATTATAGAGACATCAATTTTTTATCACTTGAAATTATTTTAGAAATTGTTTATTATAGGTTTTTCTGTAGGACCATCGTTTACTATTAGTAATACGCTTTTCTAGGGGCACCAGTGCAACTTCTCTGTATTGGTTTACTCCTCTCCAAGAGTTAGGCACAATGCCAGTTCTTATCTTACTCCCACAAGTAAGATGTGACCCAAGGTCGTGTCGGGACAGTGGGGTTTAAAAAATTGCCTTGGCAGCCCCGTCGGCATTCCCCGGTAGGGGCGCCTCAGACATTAAGCAATAAACTTACTCCTCCCCAAAGACGGGAAGCAAAGTCTGGGAGGGTGGACCTCCTAGAACTGCACAGGACAGACCCATTGACCGGCATAAATCAAGCCCCGAAGGACAAGACAATACCAGTATGGGGTGCAGTATCCATCAGAACAGATACTACACTTTGATCTTAGCCAAAAGGCAGTGCAACTTCTCTGTATATACGTTGATTTATAGAAACATTGTTTATTAAAACTTGATTTACAGAAACATTGCTTATTAAAAGTTGATTTACAGAAACATTAATTATTATCAGTTGATTTACAGAAATATTGTTTATAAAAAGTTGATTTACAGAAACATTGCTTATTATCAGTTGATTTACAGAAACATTGTTTATTAAAAGTTGATTTACAGAAACATTGCTTATTAAAAGTTGATTTACAGAAACATTGTTTATTATCAGTTGATTTACAGAAGCATTATTTATTAAAAGTTGATTTACAGAAACATTGCTTATTAAAAGTTGATTTACAGAAACATTGTTTATTATCAGTTGATTTACAGAAACATTGTTTATTAAAAGTTGATTTACAGAAACATTATTTATTATCAGCTGATTTACAGAAACATTTTTATTAAAAGTTGATTTACAGAAACATTGTTTATTATCAGTTGATTTACAGAAACAATATTTATTAAAAGTTGATTTACAGAAACAATATTTATAAAAAGAAACATTGCTTATTAAAAGTTGATTTACAGAAGCATCATTTATTATCAGTTGATTTACAAAAATATTAATTATGATCAATTGATTTACAGAAACATTATTTATTATCAATTGATTTACAGAAGCATTGTTTATTATCACTCGATTTACAGAAACATAATTTATTATCAGTTAATTTACAGAAACATTATTTATAATCAGTAGATTTACAGAAACATTTTTTATCATAAGTTGATTCACAGAAACATTGTTTATTAAAAGTTGATTTACAGAAACATTGTTTATCATCAGTTGATTTACAGAAAGATCATTTATTATCAGTTCATTTGCAGAAACATTGTTTTTTAAAAGTTGATTTACAGAAATATTATTTATTATCAGTTGATTTACAGAAACATCATTTATTATCAGTTGATTCACAGAAACATTGGTTATTAAAAAGTTATTTACAGAAACATTGCTTATCATCAGTTGATTTACAGAAACATTGTTTATTATCAGTTAATTTACAGAAACCTTGTTTCTTAAAAGTTGATTTACAAAAACATTGTTTATTATCAGTTGATTTACAGAAACATTGTTTATTATCAGTTGATTTACATGAACATTATTTATTATCAGTTGATTTACAGAAACATTATTTATTGTAAATTGATTCACAGAAGCATTATTTTTTATCAATTGATTTACTGAAGCATTATTTATCATCACTTGATTTACAAGTCATTGTTTATCATCAATTGATTTACAGAAACATTGTTTATTATCAGTTGATTTACAGAAACATTATTTATTATCAATTGATTTACAGAAGCATTATTTATCATCACTTGATTTACAAGTCATTGTTTATCATCAATTAATTTACAGAAACATTGTTTATCATCAATTGATTTACAGAAACATTATTCATTATCAGTTGATTTACAGAAACATTATTTATTATCAGTTGATTTACAGAAATATTATTTATCAGTTGATTTACATAAACATCATTGCTTATCAATTGATTAACATAAACATTATTTATTATCAGTTGATTTACAGAAACATTGTTTATTATCAGTTGATTTACAGAAATATTGTTTATAAAAAGTTTATTTACAGAAACATTGCTTATTAAAAGTTTATTTACAGAAACATTGTTTATTATCAGTTGATTTACAGAAACATCGGTTATTAAAAGTTGATTTACAGAAACATTGTTTATTATCAATTGATTTACTGAAAATTATTTATCAATTGATTTACAGAAGCATTGTTTATTATCAGTGGGTTTACAGAAATATTATTTATTATCAGTTGATTTACAGAAACATTATTTATTATCAGTAGATTTACAGAAACATTTTTATTATAAGTTGATTCACAGAAACATTTTTATTAAAAGTTGATTTACAGAAACATTGTTTATCATCAGTTGATTTACAGAAACATTTTTATTAAAAGTTGATGTACAGAAACATCATTTATTATCAGTTGATTTACAGAACATTGTTTATTATCAGTTGATTTACAGAAATATTATTTATTATCAGTTGATTTACAGAAACCTTGTTTATTAAAATTTGATTTACAGAAACCCTGTTTATTATCAGTTGATTTACAGAAATATTGTTTATTATCAGTTGATTTACAGAAACATTGTTTATTATCAGTTGATTTACAGAAACATTATTTATTATAAGTTGATTTACAGAAACATTGTTTATCATCAGTTTATTTACATGAACATTATTTATTATCAATTGATTTACAGAAGCATTATTTATTATCAGTTGATTTACAGAAACATTGTTTTTTATCAGTTGATTTACAGAAACATTGTTTATTATCAGTTGATTTACATGAATATTGTTTATTATCAGTTTATTTACAGCGATATTGTTGATTATCGGTTTATCTGCATGTAGATATTTCTAAATGCAGATAAAGAATAATAAACTAGCTTTTAAGTTGCTTAACAGAATCTTTTTATCATGAGTCGCTATACATACAGAAATTTTCATTATAAGCTGCAGAGATTTTATTTACTGTCAGTTACTTAACATATATATTGTTTGTGCCTCGTTTCTTTAAAGAGACATTGTTTATTGTTACTGGACCAGTATTTACTATCACTTTCTCTACAATGCTATTGTTTTTCTCAGTTAATTTGCATACAGAGATATTGTTTATTATCTGTAGCTCTACAGAGGCATGGTTTAATAATAGTTTCTCTAAAGAAGCATTGTTTATTCTCAGTGATAGTGTTTATTATCAGTTGATGTTAATTATCAATGTACTGCAGATACATTTTTATTATTAGGTGCTCCTATTGCAGAGACATTGTTTATTACTGTACATACAAAGATATTTATTATCAATTGCTCTATAGATAGATTATGATCACTTCTTTTACATGCAGGGATTGTTCATAATCAGTTGATGTGTGTACAGAAACATTGTCTATTATCAGTTACTCTTGAGAGATATTGTTTATTATCACTTACTCTATATATGGGGGCATCACTTCTAGATAAGCTCAATAGCTTTGCCATCTAAATATATTTCCTCGATATCTGAGTTTTCATCCCTTTCCATTGTCTTATATTTCTTGCACACAAATTGGTTATCATCTCTCAACCTACCTGTAATTCCACTGCACTTCTTGGATACCGACTGCCTTTTCCACAAACTCAGCCGGAAACTTTTTTCGTTCTGTGGGATTTCCTACACTACAATTACTGATCATCACTTTGGTCTTGGTAACATTCACTCTCAGAATGTTACTTTCCATAGCCTTCCTCAAAGTGTTTAACTTAACAAGTAGGTCATCCATTGTTTCACAGGCAAGTACTAAATCATCAGCATACAACATCTCTTCCGGGCAACCTGTACAAAACTCCCTAGATAACATGTGTAAGACACAAATGAAAAGCAACAGACTCAGTACAGTTTATCCTAGTTTATGGATGAAAGTGTAGCAACTGTTTGGTCTCAGGACACAATCCTCCCAGACATTACTTTCTCTGAAAGTAGGAGGGTTGGGTTTATTTCCTACCACACGAGGTACCTTCATTCATGATTAAGTGATGACTGGAATCTACAGGTCATTATTATACACAGGGTGTCCCTCTTTGAGGAGCTTCATATTGCCATATTAATAACAGCCGGGAAGACAAGTAAATAGAATCTTTATTTCTTTTTTATGTAAACTAACAAAAAAATGATGAGAACTTTTAAGATAATTAGAAGGCTCACCCGGTGTTACCTGATAATGAATGAGGACCCCTGTGTATTACTGCTCCCAGCTCTGAACCCTATATTAACATTTTTGTAATGTTCTGCAATTTTCAAGTTTTCTTTGCCTTCTTTATGGACATCATTTGTTTATTTAGGCTATTCTTTTAATCTCTTTCTTTTATGTTCCCACTGCTACTATTACTTTAGTCTTTTTTCTTCTTCTTTATGTACATCATTTATTTATTTATATCATCCTCTTACTCTCCTCTCATGCTGCTACTACTACTACAACTTCACGCTGTATCCCCTTCCTCCAAACACTTTAAGAGTCCTACCACTTCTCGTCTCATTCGCTCTTCCTCCCACTATCTAAAACATTCAATATACAAACAAGATAATCAGAGGTTTAGTATTGTACTTCACCCGCAGATGTCTTAAAAGTTTGTCTAGTAGACGACCATTGAGCCAAAGGTTCACGGGTCATCTAGATATAATGTAATAAGGGATTTCTTCCTTCCACCTCTCTCTGGTTTAATGGATGACGTCATAATTCTATGACATCATCTACTGTGTACAGTTATCTCCCATCTCTGATTTAATAAATTTACTGACGTTATCCACTGTGCACATTTATCCCCACCTTTGTTGGTCCCCCGATTTATAAAATCGGGGGACCTATGTTTTGAGGCATTTCCGTCCGTCCGTCCGTCTGTCCGGATTTTTCTCCACAACCATCCATTGAGTTTCTCTGAAATTTTGCATGAAGTTGTAACTTTGGTCAGGTTAGAAAGTGACGTTCTCTGATTTTTGAAAAAACATCTGGTTAACCCCCAGGGGGTCAAAAGGCCCCGAAATGGCAAAGGGGGTCAAAGGAGGGTAAAAAATGCCCTAAATTGCCCAAATTTATTGCATTTTACACTCGCCACATCGAGTCACATACAGAAGGAGAACCACGCATGCGCAGCTTGTTTTAATTGGTGATATCACAAAATGATGATATCATCCAGTGTGCTCGGAACAAGCAACCAACAAGCATACAGCAAGTAGGATCCACAGAGTTCTAGGAGTATACTAGAAACTCCAAGGTAAACTATCGTCTCATATATATATATATATATATATATATATATATATATATATATATATATATATATATATATATATATACATACAGTCACTGTTCACAAAATGCCTATGTTCTTTGTTTTAATAGATGGAATCATCCTTTTGTTATTTCATTATTTCTGACGTTATCAAAGATCTCTTTCTGATGTCTTCCATCTTCTGTGTAATGGATGAAGTCACAAAATGATAATGCAATCCATTTACAAGGTCATAAAGGTTATTCCTGATGTCTTCCATCTGTTTTAGTGGATGATGCCACCTCTTTGTGACGTAATCCTTTTGTGATGTCATCCAGTGTGCATGGGGACAAACAAACATAAAGATAACAAACATATCCACAGAGTTTGAGTAGTATATTTTATATAAATAGATAGATGAATTAAGCTTGCTGAGTCTTTACATTTGTAGAATATGCTCAATGGCAAATGTAGCATCATTTTTCATCTTATAAAAAAACTCGGAAGTGAATTGTCAAAGTTTATGGTCAATTTAATTTCTCATATTAAAATGTCTGACTGGCAGCAACAAAAATAATATTGAAAACTTTTGTTCATTTTTGTTTATTGTACAGTTTTAATTAAAATTTAATTTTGAATATTAATTTTTATTTTTAATGTCTTTCTTCATGTTTTAAATTTCTTATTTCTTTGTCTTTGTGAAACAATTGTCTGAAAGTATACAATGCAGAAACACCTGTGCATTACTGTTTATATTTGTTGTTCTTCGATTCCCATCTCTTCATTTATTTTTGAGATACATTGTCTGCTAATCTGAAATATATAAAAATGGCTGTTGGCGCTGAAGATAGTAAAGCCACCTGCTCACCTGGAAAGAGTTACATAAAAATCACAACTTTGCTGTGACCCCAACTTGAAAATGATAGCTAATTAAAAGAATTGGTACTTTTAGAATCATACAAGGAAAACAATCTTGGATACAAGTTGAGATGCTACCACTCTTGTCTAACTTTTGCTTTCTGACCATTATCTTCTTGATACTAAGAAACAAGGCAGCTAATTTATATACAAGTTCAACACCGATTTTCCGGCACCACTGGTTCCAGAGACTTTTTTTTTTTTTTTTTACTTAAGTTCGCCCAAAACAAGACACAATGCTACTGAGACATAGAGATTACTGTGAATTAGAAATGTCCTATATGGGGAGTTGTATAGCAAGATGCTTGTTCACATTACATTTAAATGTCTGCATGTTAGTACGGTTAGGGAAACAGGAAGCAGGAAGGGAATTCCAAAGGCTAACAGTTTGAGAAAAGAAGCTATTAGAGTAGAAAACTCTCCGGCATCTGGTGACCTCAACAGTGAAGGGGTGGGATCTTAGTGACCAATGGGTTGATCAGGGGTATTTATATAGAAGGGGCACCAGTGCAGCACATTCGTTGGAGCAACAAGCACAGGAATGCAACATTGCGGCGATGAGACAGAGGCTAGAGCTTTCACTTGCCGGATAAACCATTTTGTCGGATAAACCATTTTGCCAGATAAACCATTTTGTCGGAAAAATCATTTTGCCGGATAAACCATTTTGATTTCACCTTAAGAATAATTCATTAACACATCACTTAGCCGTCCTATTAAGCCGTCAAATTTTGCTCATTCAATCCATCGTTTTCAAGTCTCTCGTAATATTGTTCATCATCCTACTGACAATCTCATTAACTCTTATTTTTGAGTGGCTTTTGGCCTTGGTAAGTAGTGACTCATTAATATTTACAAAAACACCAGGAATTGCTATAAATTTAACCTGTTTTTTTAATGGAAATAGATCAATGTTTACGTTTAACACTACAGCTGCCACTTTAATTTGTCTGTGAAGCCATGGTGAAGCTTGGGTTAAATTTAAGCAAAACAGATATAATCTCAACCTTAAGTGGACTACCACCAGCAGATGCAGTGTAAATAAACAAAATGGTGGCGTGCTACACAAAAAGACATTTTTTGGCCGTCCAGTAAACTAGTCTGGTGGCAACAAGGTTATCAAGTTCCTTATTGTGATTTTGTCCAAATTAAAAGTGGTGCTGGACCATCAGTTGCCGTAAAATCGGTGTTGCACCCGTATATAGATTTACGTTAAACATACTTTACACTCAGGCATTCATTCGGTAAATACGGAAGTGCTTTTACAGAAAAACATCCATTTATTTTGTTTTGCTTAAGGAAAAAAAGAGCCAAATATTTTTCACAGATTTGAAACTATTCGATATGTAGTCTTTATGACCGTCTCCTGTTACTTGGAGTTTTTAATGATAAATAAAAAAAATTTAATAAGTAATCAATAAAACCAATAAAATATAACTGACGGATATTAATAATAGTTGATGTAACATAAATAAAAGTCATTTTTACTTTTTTTTTTAAACTGTCCATTTTGATAGTATTCTTTCTTTTTTTTTTAAGTTCACCGATTCAGACGTTATTTTATATGAATATTATTATTGGTGCAGACACTGGCGAAGCATAATTTTGTCCGTCATTTTTGACTGAGGGTGTACACTCGTATACATATAAACACACACATCTTTTTCTCATTTAATAGCTAGCTTGTTAGATAGATAGATGGATAGATGGATGGATGGTGGATGGAATACCAGGTGCTGTAATGAAAACATTCCATCCAGATGTATAAATAAATTGCTGGGAGTATAACTGGTGACAGACTAGTGCCCTTAAATACACAATATATATATATATATATAATAATGGTAATAATCCAGGTGAAAAATATCCACAGGGTGGTAATCCAGAGAATTTTAACCGGGTTTATAAAAAGTGCTCAATATCAAAATAGAGCTTTATATATATATATATATATATAGTATGTATTTAGGTAGCATTTTATCATTTATGCAAACATTATAACATAATAAAGGTATAATTAAAAATAACAGAATTCGTCTGTTTAATTATACCATTATTATTTTTTCAATTTTTCTAATTGCCTTTTTTGTATTAAAATGAAAACAAATAAAATAAATGGTCCATAGGTGTCACGAACGCTTTCGATTATTTGTTGAATCATCCTCATGTGCCAAAAGCAAATGAACAAAAAAGCTGGAGAAGGAGGAGAATTTTAAAAGGACAGCGGAGAAACGCGCACGTAAAAGAACGTTTTCGCATTGTTCCAGGTAAACGTTGCCAATTTAAATGCAGCGACGCCGAAGTGACATCACAGAATAAAATCGCATCACGTTAAGCATTTTTAAATGTTGACACTGGTTTCATATGTGATGTTATTAATTGTAGGTTGCTGTGTTTTTATGTAGATAGCTTCCGGTATTTAAAAAAATTTTAAATTTAAATTTAAAAATTCGACATGATAAAAACAATCCAATTCATTATTGAATTCCTAATCTAAAAGATGCTGCTAGTGAACTCCACAACCATCCAAATATCATAATAAAAAAAGCTGACAAAACAAACACATTTGTAGGACTTAATAAATCAGACTATTACACTAAACGTCAAACAATTCTTGATGACTACACTAAATTCAAAAGAATTAACAACAATCCTACCACCATATTAAAGACACAAAGTAACAGACTTATCACTGCCAACAATGCACTAATTGATGATTATAAACTTCCCAAAATAATTGGTGATTACAAACCTAGATATTTATACGAAAAGGTACATGAACCTAATTCCCCTTGAAAAAATAAAAAAGTATAATTAAACAGACGAATTCTGTTATTTTTAATTATACCTTTATTATTGCATAAATATATATATATATATATATATATATATATATATGCAAACATTGTTAAAAATCCCAAAGGACATTTAAACTCAACCAAGAAAAAAGATATACATAGGTGTGACTACCACGACTTTGTCAAGAAGATTGACGGTGCATTTGTCTGATACTAGTGCCATAGCCCAACACTTAACTAACGACCACTCCTGCCCCCAATCGGAATTCAGAAAACTCTTAGTAAAAAACACCAAAAACTCCATATATTAGAAGCCCTATATATAAAAACCAAAAAACCCTAATTAATAGAATTAACAAATAAATTAAAAATTAAAAATAAACAAACTTTTTTTGTTTTTTGAATGAACGACCCATTTTCTTAAACTTCGAGCATGCCAATGCTTTCTTCGTTCTACAATCAGAATTTGAATTCATAACCGCCAACAACATCTCCGAGGATATACCCATGACAAGGACATTATATCAAAAAACAAAAAAAGTTAATTTATTTTTATTTTTTGAAAAAAAATGACACAATACTTGTCAACTCTCGTGATGGAATATTATTCCGATATTAATAAGATTAAATTAAAAAAAAAATTATTC
>OY744541.1:60833782-60913782 GCA_963556195.1 Sepiola atlantica
ATCAAATATTGATTTGTCAAATGTAATGCTATTAGGTCTAAAGTTGAGAATCCGACTGACTTTTCTTTATATACTAGATATATATCCCCAGTTTATAGATTGAGCTTTCTGATAACGGCTTCCACTTAGCATAAATCAAGAATCTTTTGTAAAGAACATATTGATCATGTTATTGATTGCATGGTAAAAATATATGTAAACAAAAAAGTGCATATAGCGCTATATTTTCTTTTACTGTTAGTGTCGAGTGTGTTGGGCAATAGATACGTCACTTGACTGTTAATCACATTTAGATGTTCCGTTTTATTAAAGCTATCCTGAATTGGTAATATTTAAATTCCCATTTGTGTACTAAACAAAAAAATATTATTTCAGATATTTTATTTCGAAGGTTAAAATCTATTTTAATTTCATTTCAGCCACACAAAGATTGTAGTATTTAGGGCTTTTGATCATTCTATAAGGTATTGGATCTGTCTATGTTTAAAGTCACAAATACGTTTAAAAAGAGAAGTGACATTAGCATATCTATCATTGCCAAATGAAGTATAATGTGTCGAAATTCTGTGTTTAATTTGTGTTGAAGTAAACCCGATATAGGTAAAAGGATACTTATCCTTACTACTATATATATTATTATTATCACAGTTATTATTATTATTACTATTATTACTACCTGACAGCACACCTGCAAACACCTATATATATATATATGCAATAATTATCAATTACAAGACGCGTTTATTGTGTTAGAGTTTTTATAAATTAAGAGTGGATTTAACAACATGCTTTTTTGCTCTTATTTCATTTTTATATTGAACTGTTTTATGCACGTATTCCTTTTGAAAAATGTTTGTGACTCCCTTTAACTTCTCTTTCTTTGTTGGCTACAGGTGTTTTTTGTCGGCTTTTGGATAATATTTTGTATTTTCTGACGAAGGGCGACTTTACTTAGAATGGTCTAAGAAAGAACTGATCGCTTTTATGTAATATTCTGCCTTGTATCAGTCTTGCAATAATAAATTAAGCTTCAAAACATGTAAACTAGCCTGAACTCTTATTTCTGAAATGCTATTTTAAATTCATATGCACATCTATATGAAGCTCTATTTTAGTGAATGACGAAATAATGAGCTTTCTCTTTTTTCTGCAAGTTGAAAACATTCGTTTAGATAGCTCCATGTGGAATTTTTCTAAGTGAGTTTTAAAAAAATAGTTAAATACTTTAGACACTTTAGCTGCCCCTACCTAGCGTTGCTCAGAGGTAAACAGTTTTTTATAAAATAATGTCAAAGAAAGTTTTATTTTATTACAAATAGTAACGTGTATAGAATATATTGATGATCAGCATTTTAAGAATTATCCTGAAGTTATTTCCTTAATGTTAGAGGGCATTATTGATAAATTAATGTTATTGATAAAAGTCTCCATTTAAAAATGAATAATGGCAATGTTCTGTCTTCAGTCAGAGTGGAAGAAGTCCTTAGCGACTGGGGCAGGTTTTATGTTTTGATGCCATCCAGAGAGGTCCTTCTGTGAAAGTATTTAAAGTGAAACGTTTTATTCATAAAGATCAGAGTACATAACCAAACAGACAGACAGACAGACGGATCTGTGCTGTCCTCAGAGTAGGAGAAGTACTTCACAACTGAGAAAATATTTATTTTTGTCCCCATCTAGAGAGCTTTTTTAGAGCACTGGATACTTTAAGAATTCAACATCTAATAAGATTATCAACGGAAAAAATATATACTTTTAACATAAAAACGGTATTTGTTAATCACAAAATCGAAGTAAAGAAACAAAGAAATCGATAGATAGATAGATATATCTGATCTGTCCACAGTCAGAGAGACAGCAAAAAAGGAAATATACTTGTAACTTAAAATGTACGGAACGAGGAAACAAGCCATGCGCCGCTGGTTTGGTATACAAGCGACGGTGTGGGGAGCATTTTCCTTTCTACTTAAATTGATAAGAAAACGAAATGCATTATGGTTGATTTAATTTCGTAATTATCTTTTTAAAATAAGGTTTCCAAAATTTCGTTTTATAAGCTATTGCATTTTTGATTTCAATAAATATTCTATTATTAGTAAAATAAAAAGAAATCATTCAAAGTGTAATTATCAAAGTTAGATAAATACATAAATACATAAATACATGCCTACTTGAAATTGTCCGCTAAATGTATTAATAGAAGGGTGCAATTAATTATAGGTGCACACCAATGAAATTGATTGCAAATTTAATGCTTTAAAATATTTGTTGTCCATTCTTATAGCAAAGCAAATATTTGTCAACCAATCATAATGGCTATTATCTTTATTAGAAAAAATTGGAAACAAAGTTTGTTAATAAAGGTTCTATTTTTACTTCCATTTGGTGCAAGAAATTATAAACTCTGAAGAGTGTCTTAAAAACGGTTTTTGATAATCAAAGACAAAACACACAAACATTGATAGTAAATGTCTAAAACATTAAAACAGTTTCATGAAAAAACTAATTTAAATTATCTGATTTAGAAGTAAATTGCAAGCAAAAGTAAACAATATACATTAAAGTTTATTTGAATAAATTTATAGCCTTAGCCCTGTGTCAATGAAAAAATGGAAAAAAATGAAAGCGAGACACAACAATATTGATTACACGTTTTTTCCTACACTATGTGCTAAAAAATATTATATTAATGTTATATAGAAAATGAACCCCACATTCATAATGTCTAATTAAAATGTTTTGTATAGATAATTTGTAGAAGGCTATAACAATGTGGAAATATATCGAGTTGTCAGAAGGAAAACAAAAAGTTGAATAATAAGTTTATATATATATATATATATATATATATATATATATATATATATATATATATATATATATATTGTGTTTGAGTGAAATAAATTCCAGAAGGAAATCCGGGTATGAGAGCTCAATGTAATAAACAGAGCAAGAATAAAATAAAATAAAGTAACACGAAATCACATAACCACCAGTGCAATAATTTATTTCGACCCATATATATATCATCTGGTTGCTTCCAGATTTTTCATCGATCACTAAAGTTGTATGTATGATGCCGGAATATCACAATACTTCAGGGATATTACCTCTTTATCAAGTGTTTCTATTTCTTTATCCCAAACTACTCTCTGTCTAGTGTGTATATTTGTTAGTTGTTTTGTGTTGTTGTTTAAATTCAGGTGCTTCCAGCGTGTTTACATGTAATCACAAAAAGGGATTTTCATTTTTATTTTTACAGTGATGGGCTTAGGATGTATAACACTTGTCACTTATAGACGACCTAAAACACAAATGCAGATGAAATGTAAAAAGACTAAAAATATGATTGTTATAGACAATAAATAAGGCAGAGAATCTTTTTTTAAAGTTGTATAAAGAATAATAAAACCGTTTTGTACTTTATAGGAAGTCGTTTTGTACTAAGACAATTATAGAATAAAGAAATTAACTGAAATGAATATTCATAAAAGTTAAATTATGAAAAAGAAATATATACAATATTTGTTTATCAGCACAGCTGAAAGTTTTGTAATCAAACCCTGTTTTAGAAGTAAAAATATGTGTGGTAGTAGTAGTAGTAATCGTAGTAGCAGTATCAACATCATTATCATAAACCAATTTTATGAAGCATCAACATAAGATGAATTTAATAGAAATAATATTATAGTCGAATAAGATTCCGATGTAATGAAATCATAATGTAAAGCAAGCAACGAAAACTTTATTGTCGAGTCTATGTTAATTGAATGAATAGACGGTTAATTTAATAAACCATTTTTTGTAAACAGTATTGTGACAACGTTATCACTAAAAGCATATATAATAATAATTGTTTTCCATTGATGATCTTATTAATAGTAGCATCATAGATGAGGAAGGTGTAAGCGTTTTTTAGGAATGAAAATACTGCATTCTATTTTGCAGTTTTAAGAAGTTTGATGGTGTTATTGAGGCTAAATAATATCATGAAATCATAAGGTAAATAAAGCAATGATAACTGTTTATTTATTGAGTATACGTTATTTGAATGAGTAGATGCTTAATTAATTATGTTTATGTCATAGAAATGACTATAACACATAGTAAGTAATGGCCATTTTAGAAATGAGAGTGGTAGATAAGATTCGTATCTAGTGAGTTTAGCATCGCAAGGAAATAATTACTTAGAAATAGATTAACTGCCAAGTTCTTTTTCCTCTTCATTATATTTTTAAAAACAAAAAAAAATATATATTCAGGTTTTGATCTTCATTTTTAGAAAGAAATGAAAAAGAAAAGCATCTGACTGTGGTTTGTGTGCATGTTTTTAGCATCCCAAATGTAATTGTCAATCAGTCTTTCAGGGAAAATGTGTCTTGTGAAATAGGGTTGATTTCTTTCGACTAGGGAAATATAAACGTTAACCAACAGCAAGAAGAAACTAAATTCTAGAAGTGATACTTTTTAATCTCTGCATCGGTTTTTGGATTTACAGGTGGAAAACGAATAATAAGGCCATAATTGACACCGAATGCTGCTTATGTCATTTTCCTAAGACAAAATTTGAAGTAGGTTTTCAAAATCAAGTTATTTCATCTAAATTTATGATATAGCAGTAATTTAAAGAAAAAATAGTTTAATTTTTCTTCTAAACATATGTAAATGTAAATCCTAGAAATGTAGAATTTTGTTTTCTTATCATTATAAATCTAAGCAGCTAAAGCCGTGGAGGGGTTAGTAAAAAATGTCTTCATGTTATCAAAGTTCTGAGCCGGAATAAGTATTATTTAAAATTAACTTAAGAGAAATACAATTTTTTATTGCAAATATCATCGTTAAGGGGGAAAAAAGTTGCTAGGCAGAATGAAATATTGATTTATCAGATTTATTGCTATATGACAAACTCTCAAAATAACGACAAAATAATTTTATATATTTTAGATATATAAACCATTCAAAGGGCGCCTTTTAGTGTAGCACCTGCAGGTGGGTGTTGTGGTTTTATTTAAGCATTATAAATTAGTATTCTTTCAGTACGCAATGGGCTCTTTATGTCGAATCTAATGCAATTCTAACAAATAGTTATGGATCCTCTAAGGGTTTATAATAATTATTATTAGCAATTTTACCCCCAACATATCCGGCATCCTAAGGATTGTTCATGTCAAATTTAGTACAAGTCTTTTGAATACCTTTGGAATTTGTGTTTATTATTGGTAGTAGGAGTAGCATACTTTGGTTTATTATTGATAGTAATATTATGGGTAGTAGGAATAGTATAATTTAGTTCATTATTATAGGTAATAATAGAAGTAGTCGTATAAATGTGGCATATCAAGACTTAGATTTCATATACTGCTCAATTATTATATAAGTATTTAATTATCACAGTTTAACTATAAGAGGCATAATAAAAAGGATCCATAAATGTTATTTCTCTTTCAGTTAATTTCTATTCGAAGCATGCCATGCATGTTTAACAATGCTATTCTGACCAATGATTTTGGAACCTATATGTATTCATTGGTGTTAGTGTTAGCAGTAGTATTAGTAATAGCAATAATTGTGTTAACAGTTTTACACTCTTGTGACACACCTCACATTTCAAGGATGTTTAATGCCAAATTTGGTGAAATTCGGCTATGTAGTTTGGGAACCTATAAGTGACAAACGGACAGACAAAACATGCTCAGATCATATAATATGTGTGTATATATATATATATATATATATATATATATATATATATATATATATATATATATATATGTGTGTGTGTGTGTGTGTGTATAATTTTTTCACATTTTAACTATGATGTGATTAATTAAAAAGAAAACAAAAATGTTATATAATAATTTCCATCTCTATTATTTCATGTTTAAATCAAATGCCAAATAAATTATCTACTAAAGGGATTCTTTAAACGTGAATGACTGGACAACAACTTTGCCCATCGAGTCTTGTTTATTCTCTTCCAATGTCTTAGACCTCCTATGTTAGGTGGTGACTCATCCCAACATAGAAAATGCCAAAATATGAAGCTTTACCAATGCCTGTCAAATTCATGAGTCATTAGAAGAACAGGAGCCCCAAACGTCACAATAAATAACACAGAATGATCGAGGGGGGTACTATAAATAAGGCAATAATCTCAGTTTCATTTTCTCAAAATAGATTTGGTATATTAGTGTACATTAGAATCA
The DNA here is from genome assembly GCA_963556195.1 of Sepiola atlantica. Classification (NCBI taxonomy): domain Eukaryota; kingdom Metazoa; phylum Mollusca; class Cephalopoda; order Sepiida; family Sepiolidae; genus Sepiola; species Sepiola atlantica. The sequence goes on from OY744541.1 coordinate 60,839,989, forward strand.
TTAGTGCACAGTGCCCGTGTGCCTATGCGTATCTCAATAATCTAAATGATTTAAAATAATGATTTTGTTCCTTGGCCTTTTGGCTAGTAGCAAAGTGTAGTATCTGTTCTGTCCTCGGTCAGTGAAGGAGAAATCCTTCTAGACTGAGGCAATATTTATTTTTGTCCCAATCCATTTTGGGGGAGCTGGATTTTCCCACATTAAAAACCGAACTTGTGTCTAACTCTGCCCTCTGGAAAACCAAGGAAAACAGGAGGAAGTGATGAGAATAGACTCGAGAGAAAGGGGGATAAATAAAGACCTGGCCAGAAATAGATTAGTTTTGAAGTCAATTTCTAAAAGCCGTCCAACACATGCCAACCTGTGAAACAAGTGATAAACCAAATATGATGATGATAATGGTAGACGGCTCTCATTCTACACTCCATATCTTTTAGATAACTCGGGTTAGCTAATTAAGTTTTCATAAGTTCCTTCACCAAAAATTGCACTCTCGACCAACACTTATATAATTCTCTTGTCCTGTACGTCAATCTAGGATCCTTTTATGAAACTTATAAATCTCTAATATGTGGTAACATTTTTTTAACTGCTAATCAGATTGCATTTTCTATACTTATATCATAATTAATTGGTTAATTTTATTATCTATTATATAAAGAAAAATTTTTTTATGTCTGTCTGTCAGGCTGAAATTCAGAAACTACCAAAGATACATTTATAAACATTACATATTCTGATTTATTATGACCTCCAGTAGGTTATGGTAAAAAAATGCTGTAATATTCATTGATTTGAGGACATCCGGTACAAAATTAGTAATTATTATTAACCTTGAAACAATTAAACTTGAAACCTATAGAAAATAAAAAATAAGAATAAAGCTGGTGATATAGAGGATAAGGGCCGAGATTAGGGGTACACAGTACTAACGCCTATTAGTTACTATTATCGGAGTGTACAATGGTCAAAATGTGGCAGCAACCGAAATTCGGAAGACACATAAATAATGTAAATAAAAAAAACTGAATCTGAGAAATATCTTCAAATAAATTATATAAGAACATAAAATGAACATGATTTGAGTGCGTTTAAAAAAGAAACTGGCTAGATACATGTCCGACAAACAGTGTCAAATTATCGTATATGTAAGTCAGACTTTCCCATATTTCATTGACAGGAATAGCTTTCTTAATAGAAGGTACATAAAACAATCTGTTTTGTCAGACTTATATGCCAAATGTTGGTCCATGTTGTTAAGAAAAACACAATTATTTTCAATCGATTTCATCGATTTTAATATTTAATCCTGATCGATATTTTATTTTTTAACAGACATTGATAGAGGAGGTAATACTGACTCTCACAGTCATATCTAGTATGCCTGCCGCCCATAACACTTGGAAGAAATTTAACAACACAACGTTTTTCTATATACACCATTTCATTTTAGCCTAACGATATATATATATATATATATATATATATATATATATATATATAATGTTGTGACCCTGTTTAGGGGCCGAAATGAATACACAGAACAAGAGAAGTGGTATATCAGTCCTGATTGCCAGGGTAAACTGGAGTTCAATCCAATTACAAGAAACCTAAATGCTTCCAGTATTTTATTAGGTATGGACGAGTCCAACTACTCGTCATATAGGTACGGCACCATAACATTATATATATATATATATATATATATATATATATATATATATATATATATAATGAGAAAGAACGAGAAAAGGAAGGAAGAAACAAAGAAAAAATAAGCGTAATTTATATTATTAACAACGTCAAGATTTCCTACTTTCCACCTTGGATAAATTGGTTACCATGCTGCACTAAAATACAGAGGTTGTCAGTTCGAACCTCACACACGGCATAATCATTTTTACTCTGATTTATCTAAAAAAAGAACTTAGACATTTAAAATTACAGTATTAAGAAGATTGTTTACTTTTACTTTTATCTGTAATCGACATAATTTACGGAAATAAGGGCACTGGGCGACGCCATGTAACCCTTCTAGTTGATAATAAAAAATCTTTCTAAAAATAAAATGTATAAAAATATAAAAATGTCACTGTAAGTCAGGCTTTCGGCTAGTTACCAATACTTTTTATTTATTCACATAATATTGCCTTAAACATAGCTTCAGAAACGAAAATTATTTTCTTTCAATTCAAATACACTAATATTAAGTTTTAAGTTGAAAGTTAAGAATATGATGACTGAATTTAGAGAATCAAAATAAAGTTATTTCTGTATAAACACAACTTTCAAAAGTCTTTTTCCACAGAAACATTTTTTATATATAAATATTTTAAAATAATCAAATTCAAAATAAATAACATAACACAAACATATATTAAACCTAAAAATACAAATTTGTACATGAATTAAGTGTCAAAACTCTATTGTAAATGTTTGTGTATTAAAAGGTTGTAAATAAAAATCAAAGCATTGAAGAAAGATTCTAAATGGGGCCGGTTTTGTTCTAGTGGTAGAAGGTGGGGATATATAGACAAAAATTCTTCTTTACCATAGATTATTGTTTACAATTTTTCATAACATATATCTAGATCCAGACTAAGATTCCAAAATCTTTGGGAAAATATAAATATTGTCAAATTTAATCAGCAGCAGTGTCACTTCTTTTTCTGGTTTCACTTCTGTGCTGAATGCTCCAAGCACAACCTGCAAAATCTCCCTTTTGCTTTTTTTTTAAAAACTATGAACTATTAATGCTATATGGAATATTTTATTTTTAAGATACCATATACACAAAGAAGTAAAATTTGAAAGATCTAGATTATTAAATGTATGTTTATGTTTCGAAATCCTTGGCCCTGTGAGGCCTGACTCCGAGGTGTTTTTTATACTATATGACATTATTAAAAGTGGAACAAACAAAGATTGGTTTTCCATACCATGGAATTTTTCTGCCTTGGAATTTTATGGCGACCAGTTGATAAAAATAGGTCTTAAAACAAAAAGGTTTGAGAGCCAATTAAGGCAGGAGATGCCAAATTCTGTCTGTCATTATATCTGTCTGTCCATCTATCTATCTGTCTATTTAAATAATTAAGTAATGTAGTATATTCGTCTCACTCCATTATAAATTTAAGTGACATTGTATTTGTAAAGCGTCAATATTTCTCTCTCAAATAAATCTTCAACCTCCGATTGTAATTTTAATAATTCTTTTTGTTACATAAGATGTTATCGATGAACAGCTACTAGGCAAATGACGACACGGCCATGAAAAAAGAAAGAGATAACAATAAAACGCAGCTACCGGTGAAAAAGAAGGAAACGACAAAGAAACTAGACGACACGGCGAAGAGAAAGAGAATCGCACGGCTCACATACATTCAATGAAGAGAAAAAGAGGTAAAGAAAAGAGTATATACACGCACACATTTATATGAAGGACACATGAAGCTTGTCGATTAACTATGAAAACAGAAAGAGAATTAAGAACTAAATTAATGTGCAAATAGATCACAATTTGAAATGTTTAATTAAAGGGATATATAACACAATGATAATTATAATAATGAACAATAATAATAATATCTTAATAATCTTAAAGAAAATCCTTGAATGCTGAAACCAATCCACATAAGCTACGAATGGTAACCAGTCCCATTGAGAACTAGAAGAAAACAAAACCATAGGAAAACACCACTGCATGAACAGAAACGGCAAGAAACATTATAAGCCCCCCCCCCCCAATAAGAAATGGCGCCGGCCTAGGCTGACACCACACAAAATATTTGTAGAGGGTCAAGGAGAATGAGAAGACAGAGGAGGGACAGCACAAACTAGACCTCTGGAAGAGTGCAGAGAATGCTGGAACCTTAGGGAGGCTTATTTCCACCCAAATCCCAAAGAAGAGCAATGGTTCTTACCAGTGAGAAATTAATAGTAATCGGCTGTTGCGATACCGCAAGCTCATTTGCGGTGGTTATCGAAAAGAGGCGGAGAGTACTGGAAATCGGGGGAGGGGGGGGGGCTTGTTGTCACTCAGATTCCAGGGAACACCACTGGTAGTTGTCGGTGCGAAATCACTGACGATGACCTTTGTAATAACTCCTAGTGAGTACAAATAATAATAATAAACAATGATAATAATAATAGACTAGGGAAATGCAATACAAATAAAACCAAAACATAAAAAGAACACTACCACATGAACCGAAAGGGACTGAAACTGCAAAAAGTGACAGCGCTAGCCTAGGCTGATACAACACAAAATAGTCATGAAGGGTCAAGGAGAATTGAAAAACCTAAGAGAGAGACCACTAATCAGATATTCAGTGGAAGGGTGCGGAGAATACTGGGGCCTTGGGAGAGGCTTATTGCCACCCAAATCGCAGAAAAAACTAATGGTCTTTGCCAGTGAGAAATCAATGATAAGCAACTTTTGCGATAACGTAAAATCATTTGTAATAGTTATCAGAAGAGGTTAAGAGTGGCGCATCATCTACTAGTCTCTCCCTCCTTGACAAAGTCCAAAAAAGAGTAGTCAACCTAATAGGTCCCTCACTGTCAGCTAAGCTCCAGCCCCTGTCCCATCGCCGCAATGTGGCATCATTGTGTTTGTTTTACAAATGCTTTAATGGATTATGCTCCGATGAGTGTGCTGCTCTGGTGCCCCCTCGACGTAAATTCACTAGACTAATTTGACATTCTACTAAATCTCATTCATTCACTGTGGAGGTCCCCAGATGCCGGAGAGCATTCTACTCAAATAGCTTCTTTCCTCATGCTGCTGGCCTCTGGAACTCCCTCCCTGCCCCCTGTTTCCCCGACAGTACTGACATGCAGAAATTTAAAACTAATGTAAACAGACATCTCGCGGCTCAGATCCCAATTTAAGCTGAACCACCAATCCTTCTCCCCTTTTCCTTTTTCTCAGTAGCCCCTTACGTTTACAGTGGCGTCCTGCCTTGTTTGGGGTGAATCATGTAAAAAAAAAAAAAAAAAAGAAGAGTACTGGAAATCTTGGGAGACTTGTTGTCACTCAGACTCCAGGTAACACCACCGGTTATCATCAGTGAGCAATCATTGATGATGATCAGTGTGAGAACTACTGAATACTGAATAATAATGAAGATTATAGATAATATAGGGTAAAACTGATGTGATAAATACAAAAGAAGTGGAGTATAATGTTAGGGCAACCTAACAAAACAGAGTTATTCCCTTGGACAAAAGAAAGATTAGGATAAAGGGTCGTCTGCTATGACAGTTGAAAATGTAAATACAACAGCCTCACGATCAGACTAAAGCATCTCACATCCAGCAGTTTCTACATTTCATTTGTTAAATAAATTTGTTAAAGGTTCTACTTCGTCCTTCATTTTTGAGTAGTTATCAAACCGATAACAACGAGAAAACACAAGACATAGCATTTGGCAACAGGAATTGTTTAACTAGAACGCAAATTTACATTTCAAAGATGGATTGCACCATACAGCAATTAATGCAACAACAATTATGTTTGATGGAATTATTTTCAGAGAGATTCTCAACACCTGCACCATCACTTTTGGAAACAAAACTTACGACATCAGCAGAATCCGTTGCACAGGCAATCATGGAATTTCATTACGACCGAATGGCTAAATCGACGTTCTGTATGTGGTTTTCACACTTTAACGACCTTTTCTGTGTGGAATTCAAGGAAAGTCAGACTTTTGCTACGGAAGCTTGGGACGTTGGAACATGATTGGTATGCAAACTACATACTACCTAAACATCCACGTGACAACAACTTCGACGACCCCGTGGAGACCCTGAGGCAGATTTTGGGTAAGCAGATTTTGTTATTAAATATGCGTTTCAATTGTCTCAACCTAACGAAGTCTGATTCGACCGATTTCTCAACTTATGCAGGCATTGTGAACAGAGAATGTGAACGTTTTGAAATATCTTCCATCACGGACGCTCAATTCAAATGTTTTATTTTTGTGTGTGGCTTGAGATCGGCAGGGGAGGCAGATATTCGCATACGGATTTTATCAAAAATAGAGCAAAATTCAAAAATTACATTGCAACAAGTCACCATGGAATATCCAGCATCTATGAATCTAAAGCATGATTCAACTATGGTGCAACAAACAACAGCATCCATGGTTAACACATTCCAAAAACAACATCGGCCCACCTCACTGACTTCAACATCGGTCAAGCCCCCAACCACTTGCTGGAACTGTGGCAGCTGGCATTTTGTACGAAACTGTACATTCAAGACACACCACTGTCGAAGTCGACTGAGGCATAAAGAGGGATATTGCACCTCTCAAGGACAAAAACCAACCCATAATAGACAAACCTCACATAACAGACACCGACAACATCACAAAACAAATACAGTCTGGTAGCAACTTTTCTTCCAAATCAAAAATCAAACCGAAAATATGTTGCAGTACAATTGAATGGCCATCATGTTTAGCTGTAAATGGTTACTGCTTCCGATATCACACTTGTATCACAAAAACTATTGGAAACCATTGGCTAGCCTTTGTTGACACCAACAAGTCAGGTAGCACAGAGTGCTTCCGGAGACTGTATTCACATCATGGGTCAATTACCCGCTACCCTTAAAATGAAGAACAAAATGGTGTCGAGTACCGTATACATAGCAAACTCATGCCATAATTTGCTTGGACTTGACTTTATCGAGTTACTAGGTCTTCTCGACATTCCACTCAACCGGATATGTGAGGTGGTATCAAGATCATCACCTCATAGCAGCATTATCAATCAGACCAAAGACATCATGAAACAATTTTCTCTAATCTTCACAAACAACTTGGGACGCTGCACTCAGGCGGAGGCCACACTGTCCCTTAAACCATTTTCTAAGCTTGTTTTCTGACCCAAACGTCCAGTGCCATATGCTGCATTGCCACTGGTGGACCAGGAACTAAAACAACTTGAGGAAATGAAGGTCATATTCACGGTGGGGCGCACCCATTGTAGTAGTAAAGAAAGCCGATGGTTCAATTCGGTTGTGTGCTGATTTTTCAACTAGTCTCAACGCAGCACTAGAGGATCATAAGTACCCATTACCAATCCCAGATGATCTCTTCACCATACTTAATGGTGACACTTGCTTTGCAAAATTGGACCTCACAGAGGCTTATTTGCAAGTGGAAGTGGCAGAAACCTCCAGGAAGCTGCTTATTATAAACACACACCATGGATTATTCCAATTCACTCATTTACCTTTTGAGGTAAAAACAGCCCCTGCAATATTGCAGCAGATCATGGACACAATGCTCACTGGCGTGGAAGGTGCAGCTGCATACTTAGATGACATCATTGTTAGGAGTCGACAAAACGGATCAGCAAGGTCCTAACCCGCATCCAAGACTTTGGTTTCCAGCTCCGGCCTGAAAAGGGCCATTTTTATTTACCTTCCATAAAATACTTGGGATTTATGTTTGATTGTCAGGGTCGTCGTCGAGATCCTGCTAATGTGGCAGCCATTCAACACATGTCACCCCCATCAAACGTTAGCAGTCTACGCACATTTCTTGGACTGGTTAGCTACTACGGTAGTTTCTTGCCTTCACTCCATCAAATCAAATCACCACTCAACAAACTGTTGACAAAAGATGCAAAATGGTTCTGGCCCGTGGACTGTCAGAAATCATTTGATAAAATTAAGCACTCATTAACTCTGACCTACTGCTCACACATTTTGATCCAAATAAGAAAATGCAGCGGATGCATCAAATAATGGCGTAGGAGCAGTGATCTCACATATATTCACAGATGGAACTGAGAAAGCTATCATGCATGCAGCCAGATACCTGACACCTGCTGAATGCAATTACAGTCAAGTGGAAAAAGAAGCATTGCCACTGATTTTTGCTGTAAAGAAATTCAATAAGATGTTGTTTGGGCGTCACTTTACACCTCTGACAGACCACATTCATGGCCTCCTAACCTCACAGTTTAAACGCTGCAGTGGCTCTCTTTCTGTCATTGATGGTTGTTTGATGTTTGCAGATCGTGTTTCTGTTCCCACTAAGCTCAGACAGGCAGTCCTTAAACAACTACATTCGGCCATCCAGGCATTAATTGAATGAAATCACTAGCCCACAGTGTGGTCTATTGGCCTAACTTAGACACAGACATTGAACGTACTGTCAAATGTTGTATCCAATGTATGGAAGCGCAGAAGAATCCACCTCGGATTGTTGATTCTTGCTGGACATACCCAGAGCGACCATGGTCCAGAATACACATAGACTTTACTGGCCCTATCAATGGCCTTAGTTTTCTGGTGGTTGTGGATGCCCATTCCAAATGGCCAGAAGACTTCTGATGCAACAGACTGCCACTTAGTCTACGGTAACAGTACTCAGGCAGCTATTTAGTCAACTCGGCTTGCCCGAGACTTTAGTCTCAGACAATGGGTCACAATTCACATCTGAGTTATTCCAACAATTCTGCTAATCCTCAATCCAATGGACGTGCCGAAAGGTTTGTAAGCACATTCAAACGGACACTACTCAAAGCAAAGGAGGAGGGAACAACAGAGGAGATACTACATGCTTTCCTCCTTTCATATCGAATAACACCAAATGATATTGTGAAGAATGGTCTGTCACCAGCAGAGGCACTCATGGAGCGAAAACTCCATACCACACTGGACGCTTTACGGACCCAAACGACAAAGGCAACAACCAAGCCTTGACAAAACAAAAGCATTTTCAGTTGGCACACCTGTGTTTGCTCGGAATTACAGACCTGGAAAGCCAAATTGGGAACCGGGCAGCATCCGTAACATAAATAGACAATTTCTGTATAATGTTCAAGTTGGGAGTCAATTCTGGGCAGGACACAAAAATCAGTTACATCTCAGATACACTGGAGACAACTTAGTTTACAACAGAATAACCATTCTGTTCGTTCTGTTAATGGAAACATTCGAACTGCCATCTCCATCATCTCCCATGCAGACAAATGAGAATTATGAAAGATTTCACAGGAGTTGGCCAAAGCGCAGTCGCACTCGAGTAAAACACCTCCAAGTAAACCCCAAGTGTGCACGGTACAGTTAAAGACTAAAACAGGGAGATGTTAGGGCAACCTAATAAAACAGAATAGAATTATTTCCTTGGACAAAAGAAAGAGTTATCGCCCTTAGGATAAAGAGTCGTCTACTATGACAGTTGAAAAGTAAATACAACGACCCCACGATCAGACTTAAGCATATAATTAACAAAACAATATATCAATTTGATTGCGTGCTTCAAAGGTGCATACGACCAAATACACCAGTAAACATGTGAATACATTTATATGCAAATCAATATACACATATACATTTAACTATTAAGAAAGGATTAGATTATGGTTATATACTCACATCAATCTAGATGATAGTAAGCCACTCTCATAAGACCATTCAAGTATATACATACATCTTACATTTGTAGAATATGCCAAACATATTTGTACACAACCTGAAACACACACCACACCCCAACATATACTCACACCTATACCAATATACCTATATGCATACACATATTAACATGTAGAAATCTACAAATAACAGGTACAATCCTACCATGGGTACATCCAATCAAACAAGCTACAAATCGGGTGTGATTTCCTCAGCCCCTTATGAACTTGTGTGCATATTAAAGTGTCACTGTGTTCGTTGAAGATTGATTCTGATGATCCAGACAGACATATCGGAAATGTCATTCTTCCTTGTTTGATTCAAATATTTTAAGAAAATAAAATATCAAGGTAAGTTTAATCTTAAAATATTTTGAATTTATCATGTGACCTTTTAAAGATTGAAGCATAAAGCAAAGACATTCTGGCTTGAAAAATTCTGGCTTTTTATAGATGTGACTGAAACATGTTTTGCAAATATGTAGCACAATTCTTTATTACCAGTAAATAGATCTATTTATTATTGAGTATTATTATATAAACACAGTAAAATTCTCTGGATTTTTTTACCCTGTGGGTACAAACTTTACCTGGATTACTATATATATATATATATATATATATATATATATATAATTTTGTCTCCTATTTTAACTTGTTGGCAAATGTGATGTGTCTACGTGTTTAATAATTCTTATCTTTTTTATATATTTTCATCAACTTAATTTTATTTTATTTCATACAGCCCATCTTATTTTTTGTCTTTTCCATTGCTTAACATGTTGTCTTAACAACACATGCTATCGTCTACTTTATTCCACACTCTCACTGTGTGGCTCAGATGTTCGGTTGAAGTACACTTCAGGCACGGAACGTTCATCTCTTTATAACCAGAGATGTTTGAGAGTTTTCCCCATGTATGCTTTATGTCATGTTATATTCATTTTGTTTCTTTTGTTTAATAGATATGTATGTTTCTTTCATTTTTAACTTTTCAAGCTAAACATTCTTATTTTATTGTTTCGTTTTCTTTGAGTTTCAACTCTTCAGCATACTCTTCTTTAGTCTCACACTTCTGGTAGAAAAAGACTTTATTTGTCCTCACTTCACTTAGAAGATTATCACTCCTTTTCATTATGTACGGACAGATGCCTCATCAATGGCAGAAGAGGGACGACCAGGTCTGGGAGCTGTTTCCACAGACTTCCTTCCGGCCATGTTTGAATTCACGATGTCAGCGTTTTACAAGATCATATGATGGGACATCATCACCATAAGTTTCTTTCATTTCATCAAAAATCTCCTTTGGCGTGCGTCCTTTCAAATACAAAAACTGGATCACGCGCGACACTCAACTGGCTCCATTTCACACCTGATTCAGTTCAAACACCTGTAAATAAGAAACCACAATTAGTTCAGAGCTGTCTTTTGCAACATAACCCGTACAGATATAAATCATTACACATGCAAAATTTCATCTAGATCAGACAACTGGAAGTTGGTCAGTGGCATTACTTATTGAACGCCCCTTGTATTTTCATCTCTTCTTTCATTACAACAATATTGGTCAAAATGGTCTTTGACATCCTTTACTGTTCTGTTTGGTTCAAACCTGTATAACCTAGTTTTTATTTGATCCTTTTCTTCTTCTGGCCCATTTTGTCCGAGTCTTTCTTGCACCTTTGTCTCATCCGGTTGGGACCTTTATTCTTGTCTCATCTGTTCAGACTTTCTTTCTTGCACCCTCGTCCCATTCGACTGGACCTTTCTTCTTGCACCCTTGTCCTGTCTGGCTGGACCTTTCTTCTTGTATCCTCCTCCAGTCTAGCTGTATCTTTATTCTTGCACCCTTGATCTATATGGCTGGAACTTTCTCCTTGTATCCTTATGCCATCTGGCTGTACCTTTTTTCTTGCACCCTTGTCTTATATTACTGGACTTCTCTTGTAACTTTGTCCTGTCTATTTGGACCTGCTTACCCGTATCCTTGTCCCATCTGATTTGGGCCTTTTTTTGTTTTGTTGTGTCCCAATCTTTATTCCTTCTTTCTTCCATCTTATTTCGATCTTGTCTCGTCTATTCTTTTATTTTATTCAAAACTTTTTCTTTTCCTCTCAGAGAATATTTACTATCACTTAATATTTACTTACTTGTTATGCATGATCTATAATATTGGCAGTATGTTGGAAATGTAAGTACTTGATTTTTTGTCACAATTTCCCACTCTGATAATTAAAATAAATCTCATGTAAAGGACAAGTAAATATGTTTATATATTTGGATGTTGATAATTGCTCCCCCCCCCCCCACCGCCACAAAAAGTAAGCAGATAACATCCAATATCAGAAGAACATAACAGAACTGAATCATTCTATCTTTGTAGCCATGAATTGGAGTCACCCCACTTGACAATATCTAATATGGCACCATCATAGAATGTAATGTAAGTTTTGGTTTTTCTCCCACCACTTTTAACTCGGCTTTTATGGCTGGTTATTCTGGTAGGGAGTAGCAGGTGATGGTGGGTTATGTCTTCTTTATTTTGGCCTGACAGATGATTTTAAAAAAGGGAAGAAAAACGGAGATAGAACAGCAATCTACTGCTCTCTTCTTTTGCCAAAAAAAGAGAGTATTTAATGATAACGGTGTCTTTCTTGAATTTTGTTGACTTACACCCCCAATTAGATTATTGTCAGTTTTGCTCCAGTTGCTCTACTACTTGACCTACATACGCACCTGACCTCTTTCCTTTTGTCCTTCTCAGAACTATTCACTTCTTACCAAGGCCATACTTATAACAGGCCTAGCAGACATGCAAATAGGGTCCACTACTGTAAGCAAACATGATTATCATCATAATTACATAAATATTTCTTCATCTTCTGTGAAACAAAAGCAATCATCATCATCATCATCATCATCATCATCATCATCATCATCATCATCATCGGTTTAACGTCAGTTTTAAATGCTAGCATGTGTTGGGCGACTTTTAGAAAATGACTTTCAAACTAATCCATCTATTGCCAGGTCTTTATTTATCCCTCTTTTTCTTAAGTTCATTCTTATAACTTCTTCCCATATTTTTCTTGGCCATCCCCTGTGAACTAATCCTGCTACCACAATTGTTCTCTCTCATCCATTCTCTCAGCATGGCCATACCATCGAAGTCTCCTGCACACATCTCCCTATACTGTCCATATTTTATCTTCCTCAGGGCTCATCAGATCTAAGCCTGTCTTCTTATCATTCTCATATCATTTTTGCCCACGCATCGCATGTCTTCAACACTCACTCATCAGGTTTCACTTCGATACATCATCACACGCACTGTGTACACATGTTGGTTGACAGTGGTAACGCTCCGGGCAGAAAGACCGCTACAAAAAATATCAGAAGAAAACTTGACAGATAATCTAAATTATTGTTTTTCTTCAAATATTTTCAGACTTTAGTGATACACTATTTTTTTAAATGTCAACTTTGCTTTCCGATTGTATTATACAGTTATATTTTCTATGCCTTTAATCAATTGGTAAAAACAAATTTACTCAATATTTCTGCAGTATAATCTTAAAATATTCCATAATTTGTAGTGAATTGAGTGATTTTTCTGCATTTAATTATTTTATAGTAGAAGAGATTATTTTAGTACTTACTTTGTACATTTGCATTTATGGAAGTCAATAATTGTGATAGTAGTAATGTGTTTCCTGAGACAAAAAAAAACTCCTTGTAAATTCTCGTTAACATAAACACAATGCATAACATTTATAAAAAAAGAATTAGCTTCTATATTAAAGATAGGCTTAGATCTGAGTGTGTCTGGGTTAGCAGATGTAGATCAGTTGAGGTAGCAGGATCAGTTGGCATGAAAAGGCAAAGGAAAACATGGGAGGAAGAGATAAGGATGGATTCGAGAGAAAGAGGAATGAATCTTGTCAGCGATAGGTTAGTTAGTAAGTCAATTTCTAAAAGCCACCCAACACATGCCGACATATAAAACAGACGTTAAATCAATTATGATGATTATGATGATTTGTAGAGTCTACTAATCTCAATAAAGCATAGCTCTATTGAAGAAGTGTTCAAAAACATTATGAATTAGTACAATATAGTTTAGATAAGAGCGGTTACAAAGTCACTGTATTTAAATTTAGCAAATCCATTAGAAAGAATAACATAAAAAGGCAGAGAAGTAGAACAATTATTCATCCTCCTTACAACCAACTAGTTAAAAGTAACCTAGATACTATATTTCCCATTGAATAATAAACTCCCACAAAAAATTAAACAAAAACACTAAAAAACTTAGCTAAAGTTGCACCGACAATTTAGAAAGAATAATATGAAAACACATTAATGAACTAATTGCCAAAAACTACTACAAAGAATGATATAAGTAATAGTAACGGAAATTGTAGTAAGGGAAACACTATTAATGACGATAGACATAAGTACATCAATAATGAAAGATGTCATCTTGCTTTTTACCAAAAGAAGACTTCTGCCCTATTTGAATGACATTTATCTAATTTTGTACATTGGTATAATTTCGTTATCTGGTCTGATTTAGAATCATATTAATCATTAGAAATTATAATTTGAAGAATGTTAATTGGACTTCTGTGGGCATCTTATAAACATTTAAGAGATTCTGTAATGGTATGTCTCTTGGTGGGAGTCATAAAAGAAAATTATATTTAACAAAAGTAAGTATAAATGTAAGCTTAGTTAAAAATATGAAAGGAAAACAAAATTAAAATATTTTAATCAATTAAAATGCTAGAAATGGGTTAAAAGAGACAATATAAGCAAATTCCAGCTGAAGAATTGTCATTAGAGTTTTATTAAACAAATGATAGAATTTAGAGAAATGGTTTTTGAAAAAAATCAGGAAGTTTTTGATGTGTAGCTTAGAAAGAATTTATATAAAATAGAGAAAGCTGAAAGCACTGCAATTACCCAGCATAAATGTTATCATCTTAAGGTTGAATTAGTTGCGCTGGTATGGTCATGTGGAGAGTTTTAGTTCGTGAATAAACTGTTTTAGGAGCATGAAAGTCTTGAATTGCAGGCAGGCTGACCAGTCACGGATGACTTGGTAGCAAGTGGTTGGACAAGACCGTAGAGAGTGGAATTTTAAGACAGTTGACCTGCTGAACCACTAGGACTGGAGAGTGAGTTGGCGAAATTGCAAAAAACGCCTGACACCTGAACAAGAAAAAAAAGTGACCCGGAATGAACAGAGAGAGAGAGAGAGAGAGAGAGAGAGAGAGAGAGAGAGAGAGAGAGAGAGAGAGAGAGAGAGAGTTTTAGATATTATGGATAGCGATTGATAATACAGCTAGATATATTTGAGAAAAAAGATTGAAGTGAGATAATTTGGAAGGTGAACCGATAATGAGTGACAAATAACACAGAAGATCTCACTTTTCAATTCAGTTTCAAAGTATTATTATCTATTATATAAAGGAGACTTATCTGTGTGTTTGTGTATGTGTGTCTACCTAAAAGTTAAAAACTACACAAGATATACCCACAAAGCTGATATAGTCTTTTTCAGCATTGCCTCAGACAAAATATAGGCACTTTCTTTTTAATATTCATTGTTTTGGGAGTCACCAGGAACAACATTAATTAGGGTGGCGACATTTAGAGCGATTTTTTAATGTTATTTTGTAGTAATCTGTCAACAATTTTTATCCAGTTGTCAGAGAAAGCAAAAGAGGAGTTGATAGAGAGGGGGGTGATAGAGAAAAAGGAAGGAGAGATATGGGATAATAGAGAGAGGGTTTGATAGAGAGGGAAGAGGAGGGAGGGAGCGAGAGAGGGGTAGAGAAATGGGAAGGGGGATAGAGAGGGGGAGAAAGGGAAGGGAAGGCATAGAGAGAGACAACACCAGGTAACCATGCTAGCTGTAAATAAATTGAATTAGCAGAAAACTCCAGTTTGGAAAATATAACAAATAATCCATGAATTATCTATACGGTGTCAACCTTTGTACGAACCAAAGGAGCACATCAACATCTTTTCGATAACTCGAATATCTCATCTCTTGACAACATTGGAGGAGTCAGAAATTTTCACTTAGTCTTATAGAAACAATAGATAATTCCTCGTATCATAATTATTCTGCAATTTTTTAATATAAAATTAGCTGTAGCTATTGGTTTTCACAGTTTTTTAAATTATATAGAAAAAGAAATAAAATTTTAGTTGTAAGGGAACCTAATCTTGTTATATTCTTCAATTAAAAAATGAATTGTTCCCCTGGCTGCTTTTGTAGCTTTCAGTGATTAGCTAAATATGTTTCATATTATCAGATTATCTCGTCCGACTAAGTAATTAAAAAAATAAATTGTAGCGAAGTACATTATTATATCATCAATAGGCACAACAATAACAAATGAAAATTGACTTGCCAGAAGCAAAGTTGTCAGTTTAAACGCTATTTGGGTCTGATTTTGAAAATCCGACAAGATAACTATATGTAATAAAAAAAGAAAGATATTACATAGCGATAAAAAATGTGCCTCAATTACATATTTTTAATCATGAAGTTCAACATTACGTAATTGAATTATTTATATAAAATTTACAGGAAAATCCAAAATTTACACCTGACAACTTTTTTTGCAGTTAGTGAGGAAAAGAAAAAAAACTTTATTAAAAAACGTCTAAATCTTTGAAATAGGAAATTTTTCAGAAATTCTGACACCTTCTTTAATTATCTATATTTTGTCTTTCATTTGGTTAATAACAGAAAAAAAACAATGGACATCACATCTCTACAAGAATTTAATTTGAAAAATTATTCATTTTTTAATTGTAGAAGATCCTAATAACCTATACTCATGTACGTTTCTCCAGCCCTCCTGAACATTTTCCCAGTCTAATAATACTATATCAACAGTTACATTGGCATATACGTATACTCTTATCTGATCATCCCCATTTTCTCTTGATTGAAACATGCATTTATGTAGTAAAATAATGTTTGTATAACAAATTAAAAAAAAATACTGCTCTACTTAGTATTGAGCACTGTTGAATAAATAATGTAAAGTTCACCAGATTGGTTTACATCTTCTTTGAACAAAAGTTTTTGTATAAACGAATGGAGCACTTTTTGGTGGTTAATAAAATTATATAAACATTAAGATTATACTTCTTTGTGATTTGTTGCTGAGAGCCTAACAGACACAAATGCAGATTGAATTTCGATCCCGTCTTCTTCTTTGCGTGTCTTTGAAGCATGTAGTCATACGATAGTTTCCCACTTTTTTACGCAGTCCTTCGCTTGTGTGTTGCATTCTGCAAGATCTTTCAAGCTGCACCGGTTGGGCAGTAGATGGCAGACAAGCCAGTGTTGCATCGTATGGTCTTCGTCTCCACATTCACTGATAGTTGGGTCAGTTTTGTAGCCCCATCTACTCATAGCAACTTTACATCGCCCCATTCCTGTTCTCAGGAGGTTGAGTGTTTTCCATTGGAGCCAGAGTGCCTCTGAACCGGGAGGGAGAGCCTCAGAAGGGAGGGATTCCAATATCAGTAGGAGGGGGGCTATTCTCTAACCGTTTGGTCCACAGCTGTAGTCTGGTCTCTTCCTGAGATGTTGTTAGGGGTCCGACATGGTTAAGAAGCTTCTTGACTTCAGTTGTTGGACCATTGGATACCGTTTGAATAACTTGCTTGTCAAGTAACACTGAAGAGCTATGATATAGCAAAAAAGTTTGTCTGTGGGATAAGTTCATGTTTGTTTGTTAACGAACACCACCTAGGGTTTTGGAGATAGAACCCCCATAACTTATATTTATATTATTTTGAATTTAGAAACCAAACAACTATGTGTTTTTCTTTCCTTAAAATAAATAAAATATTTATTTTAACTTTTTGAATTTTCGGCATAGATGCCATAAATCATAGAATTTTTCTTTCCTTTTTTCTTTCTACTTGTCAAAAGCATTTTTGTCTTCTTCAGTGAAAGTATCTGCCCATGTTAAAGGCTTGAGATGAAAAGTTCATCCGTGCGGTTGCACGTTGGTTCTTTTTTCTCAAATGTTTTCCTTGTAATTGATTGAAAATTGTAAAACGACTAAAGATTTCTTTCTTTTTACAAACAAAGCTGATTTGCATTAGTTCGTTGTTAGTTGATAAAATTCTATCTGAATTTTTTCATAAACAATTGAAAATAGTCAACGATTAGTATGCAAAATAAGAAACAGTCTAGGAACAGAATAGTTAACAAAGCCCTTCCCCATGTTAAGAATCAGTTTCTAAATAATAATGTCACTATTTAGAAAACCATTCTTAACATGAGGGGGGCTTTTTAAAACTATTCTGTGCCTTCCCTCTTTCAAAGAATGTTCATATTTTTATCCTGAATATAAAGATTTGGTCGGTTATTGCTACTGTCAATATAACAGATATGTAGTAGATTGATTTGTTTTACTGTAAAAAGAAAAACAAGATACAGATAATAATAATAGTAATACTACTACTAATAATAATGGCAAATTTGTAGATTAACACCATCAGCTAAATCACCCTCCAAAAATGAGATTCTACTTTCTTTAGATGATTACATGTGAACACATTGAAACACTTGGTGGAAAGAAAAAAACAACAATTATTTTGGAATTTCGAGTGGGAGATCAGTTTTATATATAAATTTAATGTTAAATGATCATTACTTCCAGGCTATTCTAACTTTTTAGGGATGTTTACTAAATTTGTTTGCCACTAACCCTAAGTCTTACTGGCAAGGTCTAAAACCATGAGTAATCGCTTAAAAAAGTAGTCCCCCCCAAAAAAAAACAAAAAAACTAAACGCACAGAATTTATCTCCCAGAGCAAAATAAACATTTTTGGTTAACAGCTCTAAAACGTTAGAATGTCTCGGAAATGGGAGATAATTTCACATTAAATTTATGTGTGAAACTGATCCTCCACTCTAAATTTTTAGATAATTGTTTTATTTCTTTCAGGGTGTTCACAAAAAGAAATAGAATCTCATTTTTTAGGAGAAGGAGCCGTGATGTAGCTATGATCGGACAAAAGCCCACCAAAATAATTCAAACATGAACAAAAGCCCACCAAAATAATTCAAACATGAACAAAAGCCCACCAACGAAAAAATGAACTAAATTTTTTTAAGATTAAAGAAAAATCGTTTCATATTTTTTTTTTTTTATAATTATCGATAAACGTTTATCAGTAATTATTTTTTTGACAAGAATGTTTTTATTTCATTTTTAACACTTTTCCCGGTACTTTGTAAATACTTTGTAAATACTTTGTAAATCCTGCATTTTCATGAAATTATCAGTGCTTGTTTTCTTTTGTTTTTTTTTACCAATTCGCTATTATAACTTTTTGTTGTGAAAGAAAATAAGGCACCTTTTTGGGTGAATTAACCCAAAAAGAAAATGCAATTCTCTATTTTTTAGGCGATTACATGTAAACAAACTGAAAAACTTGGTGGTAAAAAATAAAACAACAAAAATTCAGTTTAACATGATATGATCACACCTTTCAAACTAGATAGAGTTTTATAGACATGTAACCATGTTTTTGTTTCAAATCTTGGCCATGTTAATGTTTCTAATCAAACTTTAGTATAAAAGATGTTATTGTTAAAAGTCATAAAAACATACTTCCTTCCTACTACTAACCCTAAGTATAGATATAATTTATTTTTTTAATTTGACAAACTTCGAAATGGTTTTCCTTTATGTATTGTATCCAAGGTTTTGATAATTGTGCCATTATTACCGGTGCCATTTTTACCTAAATTCAGTGAAAATAGCTATTTTAGAGATAGTTTAGCAGTCATACGTTTTCAAATTCTCCATAAATTGAATTTCAAAGGGAAATAAGAATTGTAAACAAAAAAAATACAATAAAGCATTAATTATTTCAGAGAATGTATATATAGTGACCAGAAAACGGGCAGGGTTAGAGTGCAAGATAAAGAAAACTCGTCCTGAGCATTTAAATACTCAACTGTGAACTCTCTTGAAAGGCGTCATATAGACGTTTAGCAAATAGGTGCGAAAATAAATTTGAACATTTCAAAAGATTTAATAAGGGAATAAGCATAAGTGAACTCTAGAATATTTACTTTGTTTACCATAATTTACCAATAAAAAAATTAAATTAGACTCCGAGAGTTAATGCTAAATCTGGGAATGGGATTACTAACCTGTTTTATGTTGTAAATAAACAATCTTCTAATAAATAAATACCTTGTGTTTGTTTCATTTTTTATTGTCAAGAAAAAAAGAATGATTTTTGGAATCGGAAATGAGGCTTACATCTTTCCGATTGATTCCAATTCAAAAAGTTCCGATTTTTCCGATTCCCGATTCTGATTACTCGTCCCAACACTAATATATATATATATATATAAGAATATGCATCCCAAGACTGGTGAAATGAATAATTCCTGAAACAGAACAGGCTTATAGCACTTGTCTGTTCTCATTACAAAAATTAAAATGCTACTAAGCCTTATTTCTAGAATCCTTATTCCAATTTAGATCAAAGTCCATTACATAATTTTGATTCTAAAGATATCTAAAATTTAAGGTTGAAGCTTAAGGGGTCTTAAGAAGAAATTGCAATTCAGGGATTCTTTGTTAATTGGCATCTAATGACTATGGATCAAATTCAATGCAAATCTGAAATATTTGAATTTTCAAATTGGAGGTTATGGTAATGTTATGCCCTCTAACAACTCTTTAAAATACTCAAAAGAAACTGAAATTTGGAGAATATTTATTAATGTTTAATTCTTATTGTTAAAATTTCACAAAAATCAGAGGTATCTGAATATTCACAAAGGGCTTCCACCCTCTCTTTAATTCCTTTGCATAAAACTAGATTAAACTGAACATAGCCCACATGACTAACTCTTATGCCTAGCAGCTGTGTTTCAAAATTCATAATGATCATTTAATCACTTTAGAAGTTAATCTTTACATACAAATATATAAACATATACACATACCTAACTTTATATATATATATATATATATATATATATATATATATATATATTGGAGGGGGTACAGAAAATTTAGTACAGCATTAGTACCGTCGGTTTTAAGCTCAGAAGGGCTTAACCCTCCGGCTGTCTTCAGCTCATTCTGTCACTAATGTTTTGTGTACCAAAAAATATATATTACGCTCTTAATTTTGATTTTCTATTAATCAAGCACTCTGTTGGGATTTTTCCCACTATATTACATAGAAGTTATATATACTAGCCAAAATAGACGACCATAGGGAGGCTATTTTGGCTACCCTGCTGCATCAGAAATGAACGCTCACCCGTAAACCGATGGTGCCCCAGTCATATTTCTTGGGTGGTTAGACATTGATTTTCTTTGTTTCGGACCAAAAATATTTTTAGTTAAAAACCCTCCACCTAAAAAAAGAAAATTTTCATCCACACCAACCCTCCTAAAAATATTTTTTTTCTTGTAAGAAAAAAAAAAAATGTTTTTCATCCCCCCCAATTTTTTTTTACCCTCCCCCACCTGAAGAAATACTTTTAGTTAAAAGAAAAAAAAATTCACAGACCCTAGAAATTTTTTTTTACCCTCCTCCTACCGAAGAAATATTTTTAGTTAAAAGAAAAAAAAATTTTCACCCCCCACAAAAAATTTTTTTTACTCTCCCCACCAAAGAAATATTTTTAGTTAAAAAAACAACAAAAAAAACTGTTCACACCCCCTCCAATTTTTTTTCACCTTCCCCCACCCAAACAAATATTTTTAGTTAAAAAAATTTGAAACCCCCCACTGCAAAAACTTTTTTACTCTCTTTAAAGAAATATTTTTGCTAGTTGAAAGCAGAACAGGAACTACACTACCTCTACACCTCTCAAAAAAAGAAAGCGGTAATGCCACATGATAACAGGACAGATACTACACTACCTCCACACCTCTCAAAAAAGGAGGAGGTAATGCCTGGGAGGATGGTATCATGCCAACAAAACAGATACTACACTACCTCCACACCTCTCAAAAAGGAGGAGGTAATACCTGGGAGGACGGATCAGTACAACAGAGCAGATACTACACTACACTATTGACACTGAATTGAGCATTTAAAGATAGTACATTAGTCTGAAATAATATATACTATACTATTTCATAAGTACAATAGTCGTAAATAGTATGGTTTTGGCTTCAGACAGACAGATACATAAACTCCATCATATATATATATATATATATATATATATATATATATATGCATACTATCGTAGTTGACACTGTGTGTGTGTGTGTGTGTGTGTGTGTGTGTGTGTGTGTGTGTGTGTGTGTGTGTGTGTGTGTGTGTACACAAAAGAAAGAACATTTCATGATATTCATTCACTTAGAATTCAGCAATTTTCTTAATGGAATTGCAGTAAAATTAAAAGATTCCCCGAGAAACATCGTTCAACCCAAATAAGTGTAGATAATATTAATAGTTTTATTCCTTTTCATACAAGTGTCTTCTCACAAATCAATCCTTTATCTTCTTTCTTTTCAACAATTACCTCCCCTTTAACAGCGTCTGTTATTATCCAAGACTTTTAACAATTGTACATTGCCGACTTTTCAAACACGCACGCGTACATAATAAGGCAGCAGGCAACAACCGCAATACATATTCAAGAAAGCGTTTTGTTTTTCTCCGTCTTTTGGACACTAGTCTCCATATTCATGTCCTGGTTCACCACTGTGGCACGGCGAGGACAGGTGTTGTAGTCCTAAGCTTCTTTAGCCAGTTTCATGCACATATCAAACGTCTCTTTGCTGCACCTTACACCTATCAGTGTGTTGTTCTGCTTGACATGAGGGTCAGGTGTGCTATGAAGGCTGATGCCAGCCTGACTTTGAATAGCGATCATATTCACTGATGCTGTCAGTATAGAATCTCAAACAGTTCATTCCTGTCTTAGTTAGGCTGTCAAAGATTTCTGCAAAGAACAGTGATTCTCAGACCCTTGTTGCCAAGTGTTCAGCCTACTTATACGGTTCCTGTTTGGTGTGAATGATTTTGGGAATTTTGATAGATATATCTTTCAGGAACACAGACCATTCTCATGAAGATGGTTTGGAACAGTTTGGTCAGAAATTCTCACCCCGGTGTCAAAGGTGGTCTGAGCAGAATGGCGAGGTGCTTTGGAACCAATGTTGATGGGTTCCCTGCATCCGGAATCTGTCATATTGATGATTTGCAAGGAGTCCCCTCCATGTCTTCATGCTGCCGTAGTTTTGTTTCTGACTTGTGTCTCTGAAGATGGCTCTTTGGCCAGTGTCAGGGTCATCTGCCACTTGATTGTGTGAGGCGTTATTTTGAAGAATGCCCTCAAGCCAAATGACAGCTTCTTTGCTGTTTTCAAAACACTTTTCTTTTTTTTTTCACTTTTTTTATTCCTTTTTGAGTTATACCATATTTAACTGTAATTCTTTGTCGTCTTATTGAATATATATGGAAAGAAAAAGCATTGACCAAATATTAAATGGCTATTTGACCTCAGATTGACGTGAATCTTTGTCATTTGTTAAGGGATAAGAATGAGCTAGTTTGGAAAAGATTTATCTGTTTAAAAAAAATGTTCTAGATACACAAAAAGTGTTTTATCGAATATAAATGGGGTTGAAAATTATTGAGGAAGCAGATTATTATGCAACATTTTGCTGTCAAGTTAATTAAATATTAAAGCATTGTTTTCAATCTATATGTCTCTTTTATATAACACACACATTATATATATAACTATTAACTATTAACATTATATATATATATATTTGAAACTCCTCGTTAAAAAGTAGAGCACTGTAAAATGGTAGTAGTAACACAGCGTAGCGTCACTTGCTTTATGCATCGTTCCTTCACTAGAAGTTTGAATGCCTGTACGCTTTCGCCGCTGTTAATGTGTTAAAATTATCATTGTTTATAAGCTGTTCAGAACTGGCCTAGCGGTTAGCGACGTTGGACTGTAGGTTGAAAAAATACTTGTAGTCCAGGGTTTCGAATCGTGTGACCGGTGGTGAATAGTCGTACTTCTATGCTGATGAGTTTTGATTGAAAAGAGACGAAACGTATACGTCCATAGATAAAAATATAAACAATAACAAATATTTATATATATATATATATATATATATATATATCTATATATATAAAGTAAGGTATGTGTATATGTTCATATATTTGTGTATGTATAGGATTCACCCCTAAACTAATTAAGCGATCATTATGAATTTTAGAACATAGCTGCTAGGTGTAAAGATTCATAATGAAGGCTACTTCAAATTTATATGAATACTAGCCATACTACCCGGCGTTGCTCGGGATGCTGTAAATTCATTTTATTTTTTTATTTTTATTTTTTGTACATTTTAAAACTTAAGTAGACAACTCCTATTGTATTCTTCAATTTAAAATGAGTTATCCCTTTGCTGATGTTTATTTTTTTAAATGTTTCATATCATTAGCAGTAGTCTGAGCCGGACCAATTTTATTTTAGATAAATTGTAGCTAAGTACATTATTATATTACAAATAACATCGTACAACAATAACAAATGAAAATTCGCTAGTCAGAAGAAAAGTTTGATTCGTCAACTTAAATGCTATTTGGGTCTTACTTTTAAAATCCTATGAGATAACTTTGTATGTTAGATAATAGTTAAATATTACTGAAAGTACTCATACTAGTTGCGATTTCTTTATCAACTCTTTCCTTTTCACACTTTTTTCTCTTCATTCTATCTTCTGGATTCTTCACAACAATCACTGTTCCTTCCCTTCCTCTTTTTCTATATGCAACATTACAAACGCTTGTTTCAGCATGACTTATTCAAATCTATATTTTATAGTCTACGTGTATACCCTATTTTCACTGCTAGTTTAATATTATTAAATTTGGCTAATGTGTAGAAGAGAACTAAGAGAAATTACAGGTTATTTGGACTCTCCTCAACTATAAAAATCTGATTTTCTTAAATGCTTGTGAAATTACGAAGACCAAAATGTAACATTTGTACACAGATTTTAATTTAGGTTTACAATAATAATTATCTCTTCCAAGGAAGGTATGTATTCAATTGAATCTGTCACCATGTTTGTTTATGTACAGCCTAGCATCCACATCGCTTGACTAATCGTCACTAAACTTGGTCAAAATATCGGTCATGGTCTTACGTTGAACTGATTTAAATTTGGAATATCTAAGTCAAAGGTAATGGTCAAGTTCATAGAAAAGGTAAAAGTCACACTTTTGGTGATAATTCTGGTTCTGTTCATCATAGAGAGTCGCTACTTGGCCCATATTGCAGCCAATGAAGTCCCGCATCTTATATTACCTTGACCGAATCTAAAAAATCGGTAGCTGAAATTCTGTAAAAATTTAGACTATGACAGTCTAAATTTTTACAGAATTTCAGCTACCGATTTTTCCAAATTTGCTGTATGGATCTGATACTCTTTGATAATAGTAATCCCCATGCAAAAGTTTAGCCTGATCAGATAAATAGTTTTTGAGTTATCAACGGTTTCATAGCATAGCTTCAAGAATACATCATACAATATGGAGAAGTAAGGCCGATATAAGACTTTGACCCATCCTTACGTTGTCAGGTTGAGGTATGCAGTCTCACGACTGACTTATGTTCTTGTTTCAATATTGTAATGTGTAGATTTATGAGTTTAATCGTCAAATGAATACAGAAACTATAAACCTATCCTCGCACACATTTTCCTAGACTATTTTGTTCTTCTTCTCCGTTTCTAATAGTCTAAGAATAAGAATGAGAACTTGAAAGTGCTTAACATTCATTCTGCTGTGTGTATCAGTCTGTGAACCTTTTCATAAACAAGTATTTGCTTTATCTTCAGAAAGCAGACTGAAGCTCAGAACAACTTTATTTACCGCTCGGGTCACGCTAGAAATCACTCCACCTGTCTCACCTTCTCAATTTCCACTTCCTGTTCCCTTGACATTGTATCAGTCTTGCTCTCCAGGGAATCTTCAGTGACTTGTCAACAAATGTAGATTCATCATGATGACTGTCTTGGGAAATTTGACCTAATTGTCGCCATCATTTTGTACTTAGGCACCCCCAATCTATTTTTTGTTTAATAATCTGTGCTTAGCAAGAGGTGATTTTGTTACATATTGTGACGTCGTAGGTTCAAAACACATGGCACTTGATACATGTACTTTTGAAATCCAAGAACACCGTTCTTGTACAGTTTCTTACATCATTGTTCTACATTACCCTAACTTTTCTGGGTATAACATTAACTACATCCGATGAGAGTTTTGGGGAGTGTGGTGTCAACTCATAGTTACCATTAACTTCAGGTCTGCTCTGACCCGGAGTAGTAGGACATATCAGGGTTTCATCTATCGGTTAAATAGAATCTGTTTGGAGTATCCCATAAAACGGCATCCAGTGGTATACACATAGATTTACATCTTGAATAACTTACAACCACTTTCCTGCAGAAGACACGTTGCTAGTCTCTTTCTACTCTATGGTTATTTCCATGGAATGTGCGTGACATGGAATGTGCTTGACATGGAAGGTGCTTGACATGGAAGGTGCTTGACATGGAATGTGCTTGACATGGAAGGTGCTTGACATGGAATGTGCTTGACATGGAAGGTGCTTGACATGGAATGTGCTTGACATGGAAGGTGCTTGGTTCCTTATTGTAAGACATTCACAGCAAGAACTCCTTTTCTACCACAACGAAAAAAGACTTTCCTTTTTCCCTAGCATCAGGTGGAATTTCCATAGACAAGGGCTTTCCAACTGTGGAACACATCACCGCAGGACTGCTTCCCTGCTGGTTGCAACTTGGCTATCTTCAAATCCCATGTCAAGAAATACTTGTCATAAACCGTCCTCATAAGTAATCATACTTTGTTTATTCCAATCATCATTTTCTATCCTCTTATAATATTCTTAATCATTCAACCGACAATCCATCCATCTCGTTAACCCTTATACTTGTGTGGCTTTTGGCCTTGATAAGTGATGACTCGTTAGTTAAAATAAACAGAAGATAAAACTTGAGACATTTACCAAACTGATTAAATAACCTGAAAAGGGTTGATATGCTGTAAAACAAAAGTAAATATTTCCATATAATTAGTTGCAAAGTCTTTAAGAAAATTAAAGAAAATGTGGGCCAGTTATAAAGAATGGTGGAGATGATGTAAAATTATCTTTTGAAACCTAAAGATCCATAGGTTACGTGCTTGCCCCAGGTCTTACAGCGTTAAGCAGAATGGATGGCCTTAACTATTTCTGTAACAGGACGCTAGTCTGTTGCCGGTTATATTCCCAGCAAGGCTGATATCCATTCATATACCTTAGTGGAGTATTTGCTTCCAGCACCTACAATTCCCAAATGGTCACCCATCTAACTATTAACTAGGCTCAATGTTGCTTAACTTCAGTGATCTGACAGGAAACGGTGTATTAATGTACTTTAACTATATGCAAATAATGTAAGGATATAAATATTCATTAAAATCATAGGATTATTAGCATATAGATTAGTTGAGGATCAATGTGCTGTACCTGTACCCGTGCACTACTTACCTGCGTTTATTTATGAATATCAAATCTTTAGTTACGAAAGGCCCTCATAGCCTATAATGTTGTACATTTCTCCAGTTCTCCTGAACCCAGAGCCCAGTCCAATAATAGTAAACTAGAAGTGGCAGTAGCATATGCATATAATCTTAATGTCTATGATAATCTTTTTCACTCCTTCCTTTTTGCACTGTTTTTTTTGTTTCTTTGTTCCTTCATCTAATGACTTTGCGACACTCTTATTTTTAATTTTACTGTTCTATCTAACGTATTTAGATACATCTGCTTTAGGGTCACTTATTTGAATCTATATTTTATATTCTTTGCCCATATCCCTACGAGTTTAATATTATAAGACGACTGAGCTGGAAGTGAGTAGGAATTGAGAAATATTATACGTTATTTGTAGATCTGTAAGCATACCAGTCTGATTTTGATAAATAAATGCTTGTATGCATCTCTGACAGGGTTTAGTATCTATAAGACGTACTCGCTGGGTCACAACTACTACCACTATTTATGCTCCTTTTATTTCATTCGGAAATTCATAAACTGTGACATATTTTCGAAGACATTCTTCTTGCATGAATAAAAATTAGTCTATTCTATATTATTATTATTATTATTATTATTATTATTATTATAGAGATATATTATTATTCTTTATTATTCTTATATAAGAGTAAAGACTTATTATTTTGCTATCTAATTTACACACGTTTTTGTGGTGTGTATAGACACACATATCTAAATAAGAAGCAACGCTGATAAAAAAATAGCGTCACTCTTTCTGTAAATGCTCACAGAGACATTAAGAAATCTTAGAGAGTGGTTGAATCGACATAGAGTAAGAAGAGAGTGAGAGAAATACATAGATAGCTATGAGAGAGATTGGTGACTTGTCAAGTTAATTATAAATTATGGCTAATTAGAACAATCAAAATAGTTTTCAAACAACTCAATACCAGAACTAAAACACATTTTAATACGTATTTTGTGTTATTAACGTATGTAGAAAAAAAGCCATATCGAAACAAAAGTTGATGGATTCACATGTAGTATATAGTATCGATGTACATCCGGCTGAGCTCTATGAATGAATTAGGTTATATTAACTCTGCGCACACAACCTACTGGTTGCTTCAAAGAATGGAGAATTAATGTTTACTATGATGCTTCACGGTGTAATTACTCAAATGGAATCTCAAATACACAAGGTCATGTGATATTTCTTACTGGTCAACAACAAAGGAGTTATCCATTGTCTTGGACATTAAACAAGATTAAACATAAAGTGTCCAGTATTTTAGCAGCTGAAACAATGATGCAATTGAGGAAGCCATTTATCTTGCCAGTCTCATAACAGTAATGACTATGCAACAAATAGGATACCCAAATGCAGATAGAAAGATAATAGATCATTGCATCAAAACGATTTTTGAATTAATATTAGTGAGATCTGAAGGGGGTGAACACTCAGTGAGAAATAGAATTTATAAAACGAGTCCACACATCTGGGTTGGTGCACCAGCCACTAGCCTTTCCCTCTTGGGCAAGGTGCAAAAAAGAAATTTTAATCAAATAAGTCCCACACTGTCTGCCAAGCTCCAGCCCCTGTCGTATCGCCGCAGCGTTGTATTCCTGTGCTTGTTTACACCGAATGTGCCCTGATGAACTTACTGCACTTGTACCTCCCCAACTAACCGATCCATTCCACCCCTTTACTTTAGAAAAGCTCCTGATTTTCTACTCTAATAGCTTTTGTCCTCGGACCGCTTGCCTTTGGAATTCCTTCCCTGCCCCCTCCCTTTGTTTCCCCAAACGTATCAACATGCAGAAATTTTAATGTAATGTGGACAAACATCTTGCTGCCCAACTCCCCACTCACATTGCCCTATAAATCTGGCCTCCATCATAATAGCCCCTTACACTTCAGTGACAATATGCCTTGTTTGTGATGAACAAAGGTAAATAAAAAACACACACCATATTTCAGCTTGTTGATGTATTAAAAGAGAAAAGAGGCAGATTTTAGCAGCTGATGTTTTTGCAACAGTAAAGCTTATCAGCCTATAAATTCCATCTGTTCTTGATAAAAACAACAACAACAACAACAAAAACATTAGTGTCTGTGTGCACTCTACCAATGAATCAAGGTGTAATATCTGTGCACACTCTGCCAAAATGTGGGATATATTATCTCAGCCACTCTGCCAACAGCCTGAGTTGAATATCTTTGTGCTCTACATAGGATCAGTGAAATATTTTTATGTTCTGTGAAAAAATATCTATAGACCAGAGGTGAAGAGTCTGAGTTGGAAGTCAGCAATTTTTGCATGAGTTAAATTAGAGATTTTTAACAGCGACTTGAGAGTCGGATTCTTTGACAACTTCTCTCTACCTATGTGGTGGTGAGTCTGAGTAAAGAGTTGTCAATTTTTAAAACGAGTCAGAGGTGGGATTTGTTTCAGCTGTCTCTCTACCACTGTTACATGTGGATACACTAGAAAAATACCGGTAAAATGAATTCCTCAGACTGAACAGTTTTGCACCACTTTTATGTATGTTTACCAAGATTAAAATCAAGCTATCATGATACTAAATCTCATGTCTAGAATCTTTAATTCAATTTTGATCAAAATCCATTACATGATTTTGATTTTAGAAAATGTCTAAAATCAAAGGATTAAGCTTAAGGGGTCTTAAGAAGAAATTGAAATTAAGGAAATCTTGATTAATTGGTGTCCAATGTTACTATGGATCAAATTCAATGCAAATCTGAAATATTTGAATTTTCAAATTGGAGGTTATGCCAATATAATTACTCGTAATAACTCTTGAAATACTCCAAAGAAACTGAAATTTGGGGAATATTTATTTATTAATTAATGTTGAACACGTATCGTTAAAATTTTACAAAAATCAGAAGTATCTGAATTTTAACGAAGGGCTTCCACCCACTTTCATCCCCTTTGTATGAAACTAAATTAAGCTAAATATGAACCACATGATCATCCTTTACACATAGCAGCTGTTTTCCAAAATTCATAATGATCAGTTAATTAGTTTCAGAGTGAATCCTGTACATACAAATATCTAAACATATATACATAGCTAACTTGATATAAATATACGGCATAATCAAGTTCACACACCGGTTCCCATTAGATCACCAAAGTTAAGCAACGTTTAGCCTGGCCAGTACTAAATGGGTAACTATTTGCTGTATGTGCTTTCTGGTTATCGCGGTATTGTTTCCAGTCGTCCTGGACTTCTTCTTGCCAATGGATTGAAGCAGTGCCAATTCAGGAGTGTTGTGGTTGGGGTTGCGCAACCTTTGCTTCACAATTACACATGCAGCAACCCTTACAGGGTGTATCCATTGTATCTCAAGACTGAACGGAGGCCATGATATAAATAGAGATATTGTATT
The DNA here is from genome assembly GCA_963556195.1 of Sepiola atlantica. Taxonomy (NCBI): domain Eukaryota; kingdom Metazoa; phylum Mollusca; class Cephalopoda; order Sepiida; family Sepiolidae; genus Sepiola; species Sepiola atlantica. The sequence goes on from OY744541.1 coordinate 60,870,480, forward strand.
TTATTTATTCAAATATGATGTTACGTGGTTCCTTTACATATTTGTCAACAGAAGATCAGGGTTTTTTTCACTGGTTTTAATCATTAAATCCATTAGTTTATCAAATAAATGGAAAATTTCTTAATTAAACTCTAAGAATCCAATGACTTTTAATTATAAATATGATTACTCGGTTAATTTGCCCTGAAGCTTTAATATTCTATTAAGATGTCATCCTATAACTGAATGTAGAATTGCATTAAGATTTTTAATGGATTTTCAAGATGTCATCCTATAACTGAATGTAGAATTGCATTAAGATTTTTAATGGATTTTCAAGATGTCATCCTATAACTGAATGTAGAATTGCATTAAGATTTTTAATGGATTTTCAAGATGTCATCCTATAACTGAATGTAGAATTGCATTAAGATTTTTAATGGATTTTCAAGATGTCATCCTATAACTGAATGTAGAATTGCATTAAGATTTTTAATGGATTTTCAAGATGTCATCCTATAACTGAATGTAGAATTGCATTAAGATTTTTAATGGATTTTCAAGATGTCATCCTATAACTGAATGTAGAATTGCATTAAGATTTTTAAAAAATGGAACGATAACTCTTACTAAAATAATAGAACTGAGCTGATTTCTTTTAAGGTGACTATTTAAGAATTTGTACATATTAGAAAACTGCCGGATCGGATTAATTTAGAATAAAATAAATTGTAGCGAAGTATCTTAGTTTATTGCAGATAACATGGTGCAACAATATCAAATGGAAATTGGCTCATCAGAATCAAAGTTTGATTTTTTCAGCTTAAATGCTATTTAGGTACAACTTTAAAGAAATCCGGCCAATATTATATTCTCCAAAAACAACACACAAAAACATCAAACACCAAACACCTCTCTCAAAGACAGACCCCTTCTCTTACACACGCATTCCAATAACACATCCATCTGCAACACACTTAACAAACTAGGCATTCCAACAGTACAAACTACATCACAAACCATAAAACAAACATTAAACACAGTAAGACATTTCCAAAAATAACCCACATCCCATGCCGGCTTATATACTGTCCCATGCAACAACTGCCATCAAATTTATGTGAGGGAAACACAACGTGAATTGAAAAAAAGATTGAGCGAACACAAAAGGGACATAAAAAACAATAACTCTCTCAGTGCACTTTTTCCCCATGTATTAGAGCACGATCATGCTTTCAAATTTGAACAGGCCAAAATCACCAAATACATTCATAACAAAGCTCGGCGAAGACTACTGGAAACAGCACTAATCACAGCCTCCAACACCATCAGACAACGAAATGGCTTCTTCAATCTATCCCCCTTAATAAGCAAAATAATCCTGACCGAACAAAAACCAAACCTATATCATGGCTAACTTTTCTTCTCTTCGTGCTCAATTGTACTTATATACAAGTCCCCGCATACACACTCATGTATTAACTCCTCCTCACATACATTTTCATTCACTACGAATCTAAACCACTTAACCACAAATATCAACCTTACCAATGAACACAATCTAGACATCCTCACAAATATTTAGATATTTAAACCCCTTTTACCCTCAAATTAATTTCAAACCATCAACACTGCCTGCACAAAACTACATTTCGCCTATTTCTCGCCAAAATTAATATCACTTTTCTCCTTCTCTTTCTTTTCCTTCTCTTTCTTGTCATGTCCACAGCATATTTCAACACATTCCTTCTAACTTACTTATATTCACACATTCCTGACATAGCCAGCTGGTCAATACCCCTACCCTCCAAACATTTCACACCTAACCACAACAAAATCTCCCCTCCCTCCTCTCACCCATCTCACCCTTTCGACTACTTCTTTCACACTCTTACCCACCCACCAACCCCGCCTACTTTCAAATTATCTTCATTTCTTCAAATCTTTTTCTAAAACTATGATACTACATACATACCAAAGACACAGAGTTCCCCCCTTCCCTCCTCTTTCCCCAGCCCCTCAAAATCCATGCTACACCTCACCACGACAAAAACCTCAGCACCCCCTCCCCTCTATCCCACCCTAAGACAAATTCACTAACACCCTTCCCCTTTTTCACTCACAGCAATCCACATTCATTTCACTCTCTGCCCCTGACTGACTCCTCTCAGCCCGGACCTTGGTCCAGCGCTCTTAGTAGGCATGGCTACTACTTTTTCTCATCAACCCATCATGTCAACCCAATATTTCGATGTACGTGCATGACATTTTTCTTAAAATTATCATCCTGAGGAAGTCTTACAATAAATACGAAACGTTGATGAATATATAAAAAATATCTCTTGGTTTTTCCTTTTTTATTTCCCATTATTTTATATGTAAGATTTGTGACAGTTTTCTGATTTTTATTTTTTTGTGGATTTTTTAAGAGGTTTTTTTTTGGCTTTTCGGTTTGTAATGTTTAAGTTTTTTTTTTTAATAAATCTTAATATTTTAAAAACTACAAAATCAAACTTTCTGAATATTGGTGTTAAATTTATGATAGTAGCCAATCTAGGTTGGATTGACTCAAGAGTTTTGAAGTCATTTAAAAAATGCGAATCTTTTTGTCATTTATGCACTAATACGGTCGGGAAATGCGTGAAGCCACAATGTGCCCATGAGTAAAATAGCAAGTTGTCCACAATAAATCGTCTACAATATGTATTGTGCTTCAACATTAAATAACCTCAAAAGGGTTGATATGTTGTAAAACAGGCACACCAAGAGATGATTGAGTAGCATGCACATCTGAGTGTTACCACATCTTTGATCAGGTAGAGATCAATATGATCAGAGTAGGTTTTTCTTTTGTTCTTTTTAGTAGTATATTGATACAAATTGATATTCTTTAACCATTATCCAATAATTTATAGTTTTTTGTTTCTGTCACAATATTTCAACCAACATAAAAGGCTGCCATCGGTTTGGGTGTTGACAGATGATCTATTTGTATTCAAAACAGAGACGTTCTCACTGAGACATAAAGCTTACTCTTCGCTCAAACATTGGCTGAAGGGAATGTCTCTTGCAGTCAGAAGCTACTTTGTCTAAAGTGACCTTTATTGACAAACAATTTGTCAAACCTTGAGCCGCATCACTATGCTTGGATTTCTGTCAGATAACACTGATGAGATTTATTTCTCTTGTTTTTTTATTTCATTTTACTTATATATATATATATATATATATATATATATTTATTTATTTATTTATTTATTTATTTATCAAGGTAAAGTTTGTATCCACAGGGTAAAAAATTCTACAGAATCTTTACTGTGTTAATATAATAGTGCTCAATAATAAATAGAGCTGTGCACTGGTAATAACAAATTATTTATATAAACATAATTTGGTTACACATTTGCAGACATGTTTCAGTTCTAGCTGCAAACCAGCTGAACTTCGTCAAACTACTTGGAAATGAAAATGAAAGAACTATCGTTCGCAAGGGTTACAACTAGCAAAGATCACAAGATAAAATTAAATTAAACTTTAATTTAAAAACGTTGATATTTTTATTAATTAATTATGTTTTCTATTTTTTTATATTACGTGCGGGGAAGGGGCTACACATCATAACAAGCTGACCCATAATCAGGTTATATTTTGACACCCTCCCATTTTCTGTTCTTCCCATCTCCTCATGAGACTAGACAGATCATGACATAGCAACTACAACAACACTCCAACATTTAACATCCACACACATCCAGACAACCGGGTTCGCTTACCAAACACACGTATACACGGACAGCTTCTCACCTAAACGAACTAGTGTCGCAATTAAACCACACGCCTATATAGAATCATAATTAACCATCAGACTCGTATATATACACACATTTCATTCTGTTTTACAATCAAGTCAAATTTCCTTTCTATTTCTAGATTTAATAGCACAAAACTAAATAATCGTATATGGCAATATATATGCACACATACATACATACATACATACATATATACATACATACACATGAATATGCATACCAGGACCGGCGGGACAGTTATAAAAGTGTGGGGGGGGGGCTCTCCTAAAAAGTGGGGGGGGGGCGGTTAAACACATGCATATATAAATTCATTATTGATGACCGTAAAGTGGGGGGCCAAGTCAAAAAGTGCCGCCGTCCATGCATACATGCATACATACATACATACATACATACATACATACATACATACATACATACGCATGAATATGCATACATATATATACATAAATAAGAGTCATTTTTACTCACCACCTAGCTAACAGCTCCGCAATTGGATCTAGTACCACGATCATCAGGAGGAACCACTTCGCAGTTTTGGCCCCTACTCTTCTATGGCATCTCTGAAGAGGCGGGGCCCCTCCATCAGGAGGTCGTATTGGTACTGGTGTAAGCTACTTTTCTGTCCAACCCTCATCGTTTCTTTTTAACCAGATCCAGTATAATGCCTTCTCCACTGCTTCTTGTACATCTCTCACAAAATTTTTACTTCTGTGTTCGTACAACAGAAACGATTTCGCAGTATGTTCATTAACTTTCGCTCAACTTATCCTCGAGCTCCAACAGCCAAATGATAGTATTCCACATTCCATCATTTTTCCTAACATTCGGACATTAGGTCACCATATCTCTCATCCTTCCTGTCTTCTGGAATTACAAAATTATCCTCCCAGGATACAGTGAGCTCCAACATAATTCCAATCTTCTTTTCCTTGCTTCACACTACAAGGTCTGGTCTCTACTGTGTAAGAACCAGTGGGAAGATTAAGGTATTCTGAAGGTCAACTACCAAGTTTCATTTTCCTTGCCATCTTTCATCAATAAACTGTACCATTGAATGACTTTTCACCATGCCTGTTGTTCCAGCTCTATGAAAGTTCATCTTCTTAATCTTCTCTATTTTTGGTAGTTTTCCTTTATTAAACTTTCTGATGTAATAGCTTTTCTATTATTTTCAGGACTTCACGTGTATCGACTTAGTGCTAATTTGCAGTTGGACAGAATATGCCTGCGAGTTTCTCTTTCCCCACATCTGCATTTGTCATCATTGTCTGCTCTCCATCGAACAAGATTCACCGAGAAAGGCACTGCATTATAGGTCGATTTTATTAGGAATGAAGTTCTTGCTCGCTCCCAAGCCAGATCTCTTTCCATCCGATTTTCTGGTTCACCACACATTCTTCCCAGCGAACACACTGGTCTTGTTGATGACACTGCACCAAGTGTAGCTATCTTTTTCTCTGTTTTTCATTCCTTATCTCACTGACCACAGAATCACTTCTCTGCCTTTGGTTACTGATGTTGCAGTCTAAAATTCTGCATATCTAGTCCTTCTTTTGTATCCTGTACAACACCAACATTACTCGTGTGCTCTAACATGTTAATAGCTCTCAGTCGCTTCTTCTGCCTTCCACTTCTTTGCAGTCCTTACTTCAGGTGGATCGTCTTGGTCATTAGAGAAACGGAGCATCATGACCGTCCTTACTTTTGGCGCTTTGTACTCCTCCACAATTTATGCAATAGGTATTTATTGCTGAATTGTTCAACATTCTTGTTAGTTCTAACCACTTCCTTATGTGTAATCCACATAATAATATTATATAGCAGATAATAAATAATAAAACAAGAAAGGGTAGAACGATAGTTCTTTCATTTCCATCTCCAACTTTATACCAAGTAAGTGGCTTGACGAAGTTCAGCTGGTTTTCAGCGAGAACTGAAACATGTCCACAAATGTGTAGCTAAATTATGTTTGTATAAATAAAAAATTTATTACCAGTATAAATAAAATTAGGTATGTGTATGTTTTTATGTATTTGTATATACAGGATTCACTCCATAACTAATTTTTAATAATACGTATTAAACATTAATTTATAAATACTCTCAAAATTTCGGTTTCTTTGGGGTATTTTGAAGGGATTTTAGGGAGCATAATATGGGCACAACCTCCCGTTTGAAAATTCAAATATTTCAGATTTGCATTGAATTTGATCCATAATCATTAGATACCAATTCAGCAAGATTCACTGAATTCCAATATTTTCTTAAGCCTTAAATTTTAGATATTTTCTAGAATCAAAATCATTTAATGGATTTTCATAAAAATAAGAATAAGGATTCTAGGCATATGGTTTAAAATCACTATATCTTGTTTTAATCTTCGTAAGGGGTAATAAAAGTGGTGCAAAACTGTTATGTTCAGATAATTAATTTTACTTGTTCTGGGACGGGTATTATTCTAGTATCTCTCTCGCTCTTTTTCTTTCTGAAAGATCTAAATGTTGGATGGATTGAAGTTTTCTTTATCTCTCTTTCATATTGACACTGAAGGAAAAGTAGAAATCATTACAATCATGGAAGTGGATGCTGCATTCATAGCTAAGGGAATTTGAAATTCTGTTTCCTCACCTCAAATGTGAGGAGGTAGCTGAAACAATAGATTACTGACTCTGGAAAAATTGAAGTGTGAATTGTACTTGTAATTACTTAATATTTTTCTCTCAATAAACCTCCATTTCCAGAATCTGCCTTATCTTCTTACTATAAGTCAATGAAGAACTTATAGGCACAACGACGGGACGACAACAGGAAGAAAGAAACGATTAAAAATCAACATGGTGCCGAAGAAGAAAGAACAAGGAGCAACGTAACAGTTGTTCAGAAGTTTTGTTACCTTCGTGATACCATTGGAACACAGAGAGGAGTTGGTGCTAGTGTGATTGCAAGAGTTAGGAGTGATGGATAAAGTTCAGGGAACTTCTGCCATAACTAATCAGCAGAGTGTTACCACTGTCAACCAAGTGAAGACTCTACCAGGCATGTTTATGCAGTGTGATAATGTATAATACTGAAACCTGGCTAGTGAGGGTCGAGAATATGCGTTGCATGGAGAGAAATTATATGAGAATAATACGACGGATGGGTAATGTGAGTCTTAAAGACAGGTGGCTTAGATCGGATGGCCTTAGCTGAAGATTCAATCTGGACATTATAAGGAGATGTTTATAGAAAAGTAGACTTTGTTGGTTTTGTCACATTGAAAGAATGAATGGGAATGCTTGGATTAATAGATGTCGAACAGTTGAAGTAGCAGTGTCAGTTGGCAGGGGAAAACCAAGGAAAACATGAGGGGAAGTGATAATGATAAACTTGAGATTAAGAGCTATAAATAAATATCTAACCAGAGACAGATTAGTTAGAAAGTCAATTTCTTAAAGCTGGCCAATACATGCCAGAATGTAAAACAAAAGTTAAACCAAATATGATAATGGTCTTCTAAAAGAATAAAAATGATAAAATAATAATCTCTATATTTATAAAGTGGTGCCATTTCTCGCTTTAACTGAGATTAAAACCGATTTCAACTTCACACAATAGAAGAACAATAGTTTATAACTGATCATGTGTACGTGGTCAAAATCGTATGATTAACTAATTTGCATATTGCTTTGCAAAGTGACATCTCATTTATTAGATATTAGTTCGTATTGCTGTCAATTTCAATAATTGTTTTCATTTTAATATAACACATAGTTCTATTTACAGATATGTTTTCATATCTTAAATGAATGCTGGGCATTTTTGGTGAAAACTTTCCCGGACCTTTTCTGGGTGGACTTACTTGATTTTCAACAAGTTGCAAAACAGTTTTACATTGTAAATTAAAAACAAAGACCCCCTAACACACACACACACACACACACACACACACACACAACACAGCACAGCACAGCACAGCACAGCCAAGCAAACAAGTCAGTGTGTATCTTCCCTGCAAACAAATAACTGGAAACAGGAATTTCTTGGTTTCCTCAATTTTCCCAGGCAATGCTTAAACACGAGTCCCACTAGTAATTAATAAAAATGCTCTAGTGACTTTGCAATAAAAGTTATTATGTCTGCATATACGTATAAATGACAGAAGAAATTAATTATTTATATAATTTTACATTCATTGAAAATTGTTTATGTATCAGTGCATGTACATTCACACTCCTCTGTGAATACATATCATATATATAAATAAATGCGAAAGTTTTTTTTATTTATCACTTCTAATATAGGAGTGATAAATTTGCATAACTTCTTTTTGAACTGTCTATGATTAATGTTACTTGTTATTCATTTATGATTATATAATTTTATTTTCCCTGTGTATCTACAATAGTTTTGTGTAAATTAACAGTCATTAATGTAAGTAATTTAATAAAAAAAACATTCTTAAAACATCAAGGGAGATAATTTAGATGAAGCTAGCTAGAAAGATATACTGAGTTCACAGAAAACGGGAAGTGATTGGTTTCTCTCTCTCTCTCTCTCCCCCCCCCCCAAGGGAGGGGGAACTCCTTTAAAAAATAATAAAAAATAAAATTTGGCGTCATCATCACTACTTGTCTCTCTTCTCTCTTACACTCCCATTTTATAGCGATAGATTTTCTTTTTTATTGCTGACTATTTTAGGAAAAGGAGTATTTTTTCTTTCATTTGGCATTAATTCCTATTTCTGTCACGTAAATTATTTAAAGTGAAATAAGTTTCGGCATTACTCATAATGACCTTATTTCTTTTTTACTTAAACCATGTTTTAATAAAAAACAAAAAAAAATCAAAAGAAAACATTAAAAACCTTAAGTTATATCAATTTCATCGTACACGCGAAACGCCAATATAAAAATTAGATCGGAAAAATATAGTCGCCATCTAAACACGTCAAGTACGAGGTTAGCTAAGGAAGAACGATTACTCACGGTTATAAACATGTCTTTCTTAATTAAAAAGTTATGAATAGAAGTTATCGTTCTTCATTAACTTGCATACTTTGCTTATAAAGATGGCGACTGTATTTTTCAGCCTACTTTACATTTCGGCATTTTACGTGTACAATAAAACTTGCCATACCATACTCGCAGGTATTACCGTCTCCTTTTATGGGATGATACTCCCATGTATTACCTCCTCTATCTTGGAGGGGGTATTTCCGACCATTCTTTTTGTGTGTGTGTGTGTGCGGGGGTGGTACTCCGACGCTTTACCTTCTCCTTTTGGGGTTTGTGCAGTATATTTTCATTCCTCATAATACATTCCTCCCGCGTATTACCTTCTCTTTTTGGGGGAGGAGGACAGTATAATATATGATCGTTTCTCACGATATCATCGTCCCAGGATGACTTTCTCCCTTTATTACTAGGTCGGGGTAGTTTACTATCTATTCTGTTTCATTATATCATCCTCCCAGGCATTAACTCCTCTTTTGGGGAGGGGATAGTATTCGTTCGTCACGATATGATCCCCTTAGTCATTACCTCTTACTGTGGGGGCCAATGTATGCAGTTTGTTCATTATGATATCATGCTTCCAACCTAGCAAAAAAAAGCGACCAGAGGGAGCATATATTTGCTAGTATATATATATAATTTAAATTAATTCTCTCTCTCTCTCTCTCTCTCTCTCTATATATATATATATATATATATATATATATATATATATATTATTTTAATTCCTTTAAATCCACACCAATTTCGTGGTTTTAGCTGAATAGTGTATACATTAGTAGTGCTCAAAATATAAATATAGTAATTTGATAAATGTTCCGAATTTGTTTCAAAAATACATTTTCTTTAAACAAATTTGGAACATTTATCAAATCACTATTATATATATATATTTACATATCTATCTATCTATCTATATATATATATATATATATATATATATTTACATATATATATGAAAGACAGAAAAAAACAATAAAAATATAACATTCATGTGTTTAATTGTTTTTCCTTCCTATCTTTCATACATTCTGTCTCCACGACATTTCATTTTATTATAAATTTTGTATTTTATCCTCACACACACACACGTACACACACACACACACACACACATATCTATATATATATATATATATATATATATATATATATATATATATATATATAATATATATATATATATATATATATAATATAGATATAAGGTAAACATAATTACGACGTGATCTTTTATTTACGCTCCAAGAATTTAACATAAACAACAGTTTGTGTGCGATCGTTTCTGAGACGATATGGGTTTTTATTAATATCGAATCGCTTCATCAGCACAGGGAATAGGCACCGACTTAGAAGTCCTGCAACTAGCATCAAAATCATAGAGTTGAATACTCCCAGTTATACAGCAAATTATATATATATATATATATATATATATATATATATATATATATATATATATATATATATATATATATATATTATAAATTTCTTTAAGTTAACACAAAGGTTTATATTATAGCTCAATAGAATACAAAATCCATAGAATATTCATTTATATATACACATGCCCAATATATATATATATATATATATATATATATATACACATGCCCAATTTGGGTTAGATATTTGGTGCTTATAGATTATAATTCTGCATATATATGACTATTTACACCCCCCCCCCCACACACACATATATATGTATATGTTTATATATATATTTTTTTCACTGTTGGAAAGTTGCCAATATTTAATATTTGTCATTGATTCAATGTTGTGCACTGCCTTGATGTTTATTCTTTCCTTTTCCTAGCCCTACCCACCCACCTCCAGTTCCATTGCTGCTGGACAATATCTGGACACTGGGACATGACTGCACAGCTAATGGTCAAGAACCCTCTTACTGCTACATGCCAATGCTTATAATCTTTTTCAATGTCACTGTGGTCATCCTTACACTTGTGAATTTGGCTGCTGACCAACATCTATTGTATACACATTTGGACATATCAGCGTGGACCAGTTACTTGTAACACAAGTCTGCAGTCTGGCTTAATGTTTTCTGTCCGAGACTGACCGAAAAGCAGCAATTCTTTGTACGGTCAAAAAATAACCCCCATTTGGATAATTCTTTTATATCACTGGGGAGGAGGCAAAGTAGCTGAAGAAAGCTCTTGCGAATTTGTTTTCGTTGGTTCGAAAAGTGCACAAGGTCATCACTGCTTTGTTGCTCTTTTGCTAGATCTAGCCAGTGTCCATTCATGCAGATGACCATATTCCCTTGGATGTGTCCATCTTTATGACTAGACACACTTCACTGATCGACACAGGCACATTACTTTAGGCTAATCCCAAGACAAACAATAAGTGAGCAGATGCTGGGTGTGTACATGAGTGTGTACATCAGTGTGTACATGTCTCATTCAACACATTAGAGCATGACAGTATTTTGCGATGCTCATAATTCGGCAGAAATGCTTTCGGAGGTCTTGGACAAGGTTTTAAGATTCATAATCAATTTTTTCTTTCTTTGCAACTTTATAAGATAATAGCTGAAGTACCGGATGTTGCTTTTCTTTCTCCTACACCTCATTATAATCCAATGAATTTCTGTATATATAACCATATTTATGAAAACTAAAATTTGCAAACCAATTTGGGGATATCTTAAGTAGGATGGCCCTCTACAGTAAATGTGGTATTGTGGTGACTGAGATGATTCTAGTTGAGAGTAAGATAGACATTTTCTCATCATTTTTGACCAAGGATACCAACGACACCCTATTTTTCCCTCACTTTTTATCGCCTTGTGCCTAATTTGTTTTGAATGTAAATTTTTGATATTTTCTGCTAATAAATAATCCAAAGTATAGTATCTGTCAGCAATACAGTGCCATCAGACGTTTTACTATCGACGAAAATATTGCGTATACATAAGAACATATGACCATGCAAAATTACAACCGTATATTACAGAATATTAATTTATTAGAAGCTGTTTATAAAATAAATATGCAAATTAAGACTAACTAAAGCTGTTTGTGGGTATTTGCAGTTTATGCTAGTAAAAATATTATGTTGAATTAAATAATCACTGTTTTGATGTTAATATTGTTAGGATAGATGTAAACAACCTTTGCATTTGTCACAGGACTGCTTCCCTGCAGAGTACAATGCGGTTGCCTTCAAATCTAATGGCAACACATACTTCCCAAATTTTATTGATTCTATTCATCATTTTCAACCTTCTCATAATAGTCTTCATAATTCATCTGACAATCCATCCATCTCATTAACCCTTATCCTCGAGTAGACTTTGGCCTTGATATGTTGTCACTCATTAGTAAAACGACAACAACAACAACAGCAGCAGCAACAACAACAAAAAATGCAATTTAATGTCACCTATGAAAGTGTCATTACGATATTTTCTAATTTATAGAATTACACATAATTCTAATTTTCAATTCAGTTGCTATTTCAGTATCTTCTAGGAGATATGAAAGGTTTATATAATTGATTTATGTAAATAAACTAAATAATAATAATACTGTATTCTTCTGCCTTCTTTAGATATATATCGTGTTCACGACAGGAGGGGGACAGTGAATGAAATGTGACTGCATCTACAAAGATGATGATAATTGTAAATTATATAAACATGTATCTTAATGCTTACCTACCATCTGATTTCTCGTTTGAAAAAAAAATAGGAATTTAAACTTAAAAAGATGTTTCTAACTTTCGATTCTTTTCAATATATAAGACTAACATGGCTACCTGGCGTTGCATGGACAACAAAATTGAAGAGGTAAAAAGTCTGTGTAATAACTTTCTTTTAAAGCTTCTCTCTCTCTCTCTCTCTCTCTCTCTCTCTCTCTCTCTCTCTCTCTCTCTCTACCTACTACTTCCCCCCTTTCTATCTTTTTATTTCTATCCTCTACCCCTCTTCGATTCCAACTCTCTCTCCTCGCTTCTCTCTACCTCCCTCCACTTTTCTATTCCTTCCCTCTCTCTCCTCCCCTCTCTTTCCATTCATTTCCCCCCTCTCTCTCTCTCTTTCCCTGACAACTGGTTAAATATACAAGAAATAAAAATAAATATGTCTGACTGTTTGACCTAATTTCAGTGTTTTCTAAACAACAACAGTCACAAGAAAAAAAAGTAATTTAGAAAAAAAAATCGCTCTAAATATTGAACCCCAACAGAATTAATATTACAAAAAGAAATATGTCCATATTCTGTCCAGGACAATGCTGAAACAGAATATACAAACTTTGTGAGTGTGTCTTGTAATTTTTAAGTGAACATACACACTAACCGACAACAGCTCTTTATATAATAGATGAAAACACAGCCATGTTTAGCTGATAATTATTACTTTGTGAGGAGTGAAAAAATAATTGCGTTTCAAAACAACACAATAAATTAACCCAAATTGTGTTCTTAATAATGTGAAAAACAAGATTATATCTGTGAATTACACGCAAAAATATATTATTGTAGCGAAAACGATCACCAATGAACTTTTTTGCTAATAGAGTAATATATTTTTTGAACAAGTTGCAAGATCAGATTACGAACAGGAATAGCATAGAACATTTTTAGATGGAATTAGATGAAATCAGAAATAATAGTAAAAAAAGGGAATTGAAAAGCAGTTTGGGGAACTATCGGATAAAATATTTAAGATTATTTGATCTTAATGTGTTATCAATTTGTAGAAAGGATTTTATATTGATACAATTTAAAAGAAAGAAATGGTTCTATCTAATTCCTTGTCTAAACCTGTCATCAGTCTTAAATCAGATTAAGAACAGCAATTGTGTAAAAGATTTTAAGATGGAATTAAATGGATTCAGAAATAATGGTAAAAAGGAATTAAGGGGAAGCATTTTTGGGAACTATCAGATGAAATATTTAACAGAATTTGATCTGCATTTTCATATTGTATTAATAGTGTAAATGTCAAAAAGAAATTTACGGGTTGATTCGGGAAAATGGTTAAAAGAGAGATTTCACAGATGCACATAACAAACAAATAATAATAATAATAATAATAATAATAATAATAATAATAATAATAATAATAATAATAATAATAATAATACAAAGAAAACGAATGACATTGTACGACACATTTTTTCTCGTATACAGTGAAAAAGCAATATATATAAGTATATGAAAACATGAGAGGTTCATAGTGGAAATCAAACATGCAACAGGAAGTCATGCAGCCAGTCAATTATGCGTGAGTCCCATCTAACAGCCCACCGTGGAGTAGAAAGGACACTCTTCAGTGTTACAACACATGTTCTATAAAGATAACAAAATAAACAATGTACTATGCGAGAGACCATTAAATTATATCTACATTGAGCACATGGCTTCCTTTAATTATCTCACAGGAATAAGGTGGCCAAAAAACATTGCCACAGAGAACATGATTTACATGTTCGGTTGCTTTTGCTGGCATGTTATGAACTATGGCTTTAAAACACTATCAACTTACAGCGTGAAAAAGAATCGCCGTCCTGAATGAAACAGAAACCGATTACAACATAAACCATAAACGGTTGTGTAACAAATTACCAACTGTCATAAATCAAACAGGGACCGACTGTGACCCAAACATCAGACCACCATGTAATAAATTAGCAGCCATCAGAAATATCTTTATATCAAACATATCGAGCAATGACATGTGCATACTTGTTAATCTGACATGAGTTTCAGGCTGAATGCATCAGCTGGCATCTATATTGAATGCAATGGAATCACTAGGACATCAGTCTTCGATTCAACTATGATCTGTTTTTGTTTATGTACTAACAAGTCATCGCTTATCAAGGCCTAAATGGCCACTCGAGGATAGACATTAAACAACACCATGAAGATTGATAAGGATAGTTGAAACTGGACAGAATTTGATTATTTAAGAGGATAGCTCAACAAGAATTTGTTAACATTAGACTTGAAAACGACCATGTTGTAGTCAGTCCCGTATCAAATGTAACCAACCTCAGACTGTTGGGATACACAGATAGAGATCTGTACTTTTTGTGAAAGAGTGCCCAATGCATCTTGCATCATGTACTCTCATATGTACATGTGGTGACATAACAAGGTTTGGGAGGTAGTGATGGACTTGATAAGGGCACAACATGAAATATGCAACCAGCCGCCTGTGACAGCCAGAGAACCAAATAACGAGTTTCAGATTGAAGGTAAATGCTCTGTGAGGAAAAGTAAAAAACTTACTACAAAACTACTGAATGGCGCCAGTGACTGGAGAGTGTCAATGGATCTTGTGACACCCTAACAATTTCTAGTGCGCATCATCCAAACTGATGAGCCTCCTGACATCAAATTCAAAGAAGAATAGAGTTAGTTGTAACTTAGGTTGAGAACGGGGAAGGACGTGCAGAGCAAAAGAAAAACCGATACAAGTGATTGCATGGAAAAAGGATGGACATGCCTTTTGATGCCCATTTAGGTCAGATCTCATAGCTTTTAAGGATACTCGGTCATTTCCTTCGTCTTAAAAACAAGCATCACTGGCCGCTGTTTGGAAAGTGCTTCACATCGTCTTCAAACTACATTTCAGCAGCCATCAAGCTGGACCAAAACATCGCAGAAGATAAAATGCACGCAGCAAATTACCATTTCCTATGCTTACCTGACATCAATCGGCAAATGTTGATGATGCATAATGCCATCAACAGCGTAAAGTAAATGCGTTGCAATAAGACATCATTAAGATGCAAATATGAACAAACGTTTTTATACACTGTCCGGTGACAAAAGCTGCCGATGGTACCAGGGATGGTACTACTACCTTAGCCACCGAAACAGGCAGCAGATAAATCAAGGTTGCACAGATTTGTGGAGGACCCGGATAACCTACCAGGCATGGACCTCCCTCACCGGCAGTGGACAATGCTCAACCGCCTCAGGACAGGTGTCGGCCGTTTCGCCGTGACCATGAAAGGACCCATCCTTTCATGGTCACGGCGACTATGGTCACTCTGAACAGACTGTAGACCACATCATCGAGTCATGCCTTAAATATCGACCACCCAACGGCGAAGTCGGCATAGCTGCGCTAGACACCAAAATATTAACATGGCTTTTCTCAACCGAGCTGGTGATCTAACAGTGAGATGCTGTGAAGCAAACGAAAGAAGAAGAAGAAGCCACCGAAACTGTGTTATCATTCCTGGTTAGCAGCTGGTGAGGACAGTATATTACACATATGTTAAAACTTGGACTTAGTCATTTGAATGAATAAGAAAAAAGTGTTAGTAAACTTTTTTCAAAGGTTTCTTCACCTAACTTCGGTACATGAGACTGGACATGAATGCTCATCGCAGCCTTTTTGTATTTGTCATACTACTTAAAAATGAATTACTTAGGACCTTTTCTTTCGTTATTTATTTAACCAAAGACAAATAACCACGTCAAACAGATAACTACTTATATATAACTAAGAGCAGTTATTTAATCCCATAGTTAATATTTACCCTCATAGTCGATTGAATAGTTCATTTGTAAAATCCTTGATCTATTTTGTAATACCATGTTTTCTTTTTTGGTATAGAGTGTATAGATATCAAATATAGACTTATTGGCATGGAAGATTGATCTGCAATCAGGATTTAAACTTAAAAAATATTTACTAATGAGTCACCACTTATCAAAGCTAAAAGTCACTCAAGGATAAGGGTTAATGAATTAGATAGATTGTCAGTCGAATGATGAAGAATATTGAGAGAGGATTGAAAATGACGAAGTGCAATGATTTATGAGGACGGTTTTTGATAAGTATTTGTTGACATTGGATTTTTGGATTTGAAGATGATCATATTGTAGCTCACATAAGACAATCCTGTGGTAGTGAGGTCCACAGATGAGAATTGGGAATTTAGGTCATAATGACACAGGTAAAAATTGACACAGGCAAAATGGCACAAATTCATAAATAGGAAAAATGGCACATAGTAGAAATATACATGAATGACAATGAATTTGAAGACAACCATGTTGAAGTCTGCAGGAAAGCAGTTCCATGCTAATGTGTTCCACAGATGATAAGTTCTTAGAAAGAAACTCTGTTCATGCAAATTTTGTTTGATGTTAGGCACACGGAAGAAGAAAGGAAAGTTCTTTGCAGTTGTGGTAATAAGACGAGTTCTTGCTGTGAATGTTTTACGGAGGAGGAACCAGAGATTGTAGTTCAGTTGAGAACCTTCCATAGAAATAAAAATAGAGCATAAAAAGACTAGCAACATCTCTCTGTGAGAAACTGTTATGGTACCTTACCTATAACGGACTTTGGACTCTTCCATTCACCATAAATACTGGGAGCACCTGCTCCTTTTCAGTGTTGAAGCCACCCTAGTCTATACTGGCAGTAAAGACTGACGTAGAACCATTCTTGTTCTCTGTTGTATTATACTTTTCTTCAATATACTTGTTTTCTCTAAACTCCGAGTTCGTGTTTTCATTCCGGCCCCTTTACAGGGCCACAACAGGAAAAGAAAAGATTATCCCAAACTAGATTACATAATCGATTATATACTCTGTTAAGGCAAGGAAGAGTGCTCTGAGCGGCACCTCCCCGGATGTGGCAGCAGTACTCTATCTTAAGACTTATCTGACTCTTATATAGGTAGAGGATTACAGCAGGAGTCAGGTACTCATCATAGCCGATTCCATAGTCTGTGTGAGTATCCATTAGGCCAATTAGACACACACGATTAGAAACGTAGGGAATTGTATTTTTCATTATTTGATTACTACTCATCTCTGATTTATTTTCTCATTTTTAAACTCAATCTTTATAGTTGTCCGTGGCTAAATACTCTTTGAGAAAATAATACCTCAACGTTTAAAGAAAAACTAATATCAAAATAAAACTAGCTACCGGAACAGTAGCAGAAACTCGCTATGAAGCGAGCTGACAACAGAAGATATTGTTGTTTGGATATCAAGCACTGGATAAATGTAAAAATATAAACCATGTTCTGATGACGAAAGGCTAAAATCTACAATCCTCTGACCTTCAAATATGCTGGTTATTTGCTTGCTTCCCATTACAACAAGATGCGGCACAGGGAAAGCCAGCTCCCCTAAAGGGGAATTCTGGCTGGTTACAAAAATAGCCATGAACAGACTCGTTGGCATTTCCCAGTAAGTAATTTTTCCTGAAGAAGAGAGGAGGTAATGCCGTTGCATCTCTTTATCTACAGAGTCTATATTTATTGTTTTCCTGGGTTTTGTCTATTTTAGCTTTTTTCATATGGCTCCTTCTGATTGCGTAGTTCTGTGCGGCTGTTAGTAGTGATTCAGTTTTTTGTTCAAGGGTCCTTTTTGTAGGCATGTTCAGATGTTTTTGTGTGTCTCTTTCGTGGTCGATCTCATAAATCGTTTATGTAGCTGTTTCTCGTTCCACCTTTCTGGACATTTGGTTTCCAGTTTCACTACTCCCAGTATTGTTCATCCTCGTGTTGCGATTATCAGCCTTTCTGTATGCTCGGTTATATTTTTCCAGTTCTTTCTTTGTATCATCCACGCAGTGTCCTACACTTAACAGTCCTCCTTCCCCTTTCTCTCCTGTTGACATGAAGTCGAGCAGTATCACCCTTTGGGTGTAATGCATTGTACCTAATCAGTAGTTTCCTAGTCTTCTGGTTCAGGTGCCTGAACTCTTCTTTTGTTCAGCCTATGAATGGTCCAGAATATATTACTAGAAATAAAACTGTCCAAGTGTTTATTCCTTTTATTAAGTTTCTACTATTTAATTTGGTTTCTAAGAGTTTATTTTTATTCTTCTCAGGTATTTTTTCAAATCTTCTTTCATTTCTGTTGATTTGATTGTGTCTTCTTCCAGAACTCCCAGATATTTATACGTATTATATTTGCCAAGTTCCCTTATCTCCCCTGAGTTTGGTAGTTCCATGTTCTCTCGAGTTTTCCCTTTTTCATCTCTATTAATGCACACTTCCATTCCGAATTCCATTTGAATGTCCTGACTGAAGATTCTGGTTGTGTTTATCAGCTTTCCCAGTTCCTTTTGTTTTTGTTGTAAATAGAATCAGGTCGTCCATATACATGAGGTGGTTTATTCTTTCTTCTGTGTATGTGAAATTGTATCCGACATCACACTCCTAGGTATGCTGTTAAGTTGTATCATGGCTATGATAAACAGTAGTGGTTATAGAAAATGCGTCTCTGTATTCTTATCTCAGTCAGGTGTTGTCTTCCAGCTGTCAGTTCTATGATTATTAAGAGAGTAGTAGATCTGTTCTCTCAATTGAGCTATTAGGATTTTCTATATGATTGGTCTGTAGTTGCTTCGGAGCATTTTCTTTCTCTATATCTTTTTGTATTAATTTAGTTCTTCCTTTGGTCATCCATTCTGGTATATCGGATTATTATTCTTATTATTATTCTTATTATTCTTTTTCTTCTTCTTATTTTTATTATTATTATTATTATTATTATTATTATTATTATTATTATTATTATTATTATTATTATTACTACTACTACTACTATGTTGACAACCTATGACACATTCTGCATCGCAAGGACAATTCATTAACAAACTGTAGAGCAATTCTGTCCAATACTTTTACGGACTCCTTTATTATTTTATTAACAGTAGTATTAATATTAATAGTAGTGCATGTAGCAATATCGTTTTTATCATCTGTGATACACATGGCATCTCAGTGTGACTTCATGCCAAATTTAGGGCAATTCTGACTAATAGTTTTAGAGCTTCTATAATGATCAACAAACAGACAGAACCTACCCAATTATAGTAAAATCTACAGACCAATAAGCAGATTATAAGTACATAAATATACAATTTATTAATTGGATATTTTTCTGGTTATTAATAATATACTTCGGAAATTTGCAATTTTCCAGTGGGATAAAAATATATCATGTTATGAAGTAAATATTTTTACTAATCACAATAACATTTTGTAATAATAACACTAAATTTTATCATAGCCTCAAGGCTCTCTCTCTCTCCCTTCGTCTGCCTCCCCCTTCTCTCTCTCTCTTTCTCTCTCTCTCTCTCTCTCTCTCTGTATATATATATATGCATCCGTTGGAGGGGGAATTAAGCAATTCCTTTTGGTTATCCTCATCTTATATTTTATTTTTATTTCTATTGATGTTTCAAAATTAGTTTTAAATGCATAATCTGCATTTATTTTTAAGAAAAAAAAAGTTTCCTCATTTAACGTCATTTGCTTTTGAATGAAAATACACTCTTATCTCTATATTTGGCTAGTCACCAAGACGTTCTCTTTTCTTTTTTCCCACCCGGCATTTCCTCTCCCCCAGCCTGCCTTCGAAGCTGACTACCCATGGTGACTACAGGACTCAATTAATCTATAATGGCTAAATATGGCAACTTTTTGTGTTTGTAATGACAATATCTCTGCATACTCAATGCAGATATTCTTTATTTTAGTGTGTTTGGGAAACTGGCTGCATTAGACTAGAGTAAACTCCTTTGATAGGAAGCAACTCAACACCGGCTTTAATTATTTATTATTTGCCTGCTTTTAATCTAAGTCTACTCATACAAGTAGTTTAGTAATTGTAAAGCCCATAAGGTTTACAGTTCAAATATTGATCATTAGTTGCTTTCGCTTAAAAAAAAATCATCTTCAATATTTATTTTGGAAGTGATGTATCTTTATTTATACAAAGTTAAGTATATGTTTATATGTTTGTATGTACATTATTCACTCCTTAACTAAGTATGAATTTTGGAACACAGCTAGGCGTAAGAGGTCAAAATGTGGGCTATATTTAGTTTAATTTATTTTTATGTAAAGATGGTATAAAGGAGATGTAAACCCTTTGTAAAAATTTAGATACCTCCAATTTTTGTGAAATTTTAACAATAGGTATTACTCATCAATTAATAAATATTCCATCAAATTTCAGTTTCTTTGAAGTATTTTAAGGGATTTTAGCAGGCAGAATAAGGACATACCCTCCCACTTGAAAATTCTTCTTAAGACCTATTAAGCTTAAGCCTTAAATTTTATGCATTTTATACAATAACATCATGTAATGGATTTTGATCAAAATTAGAATAAGGGTTCTAGACATGAAGTTTACTATCATTATATCTTCATTTTAATCTTCTTAAGGGGCATAAAAGTGGTGCAACCCGTCTTGTTATAAAATTAAACATGACCTGTTTGGTAAACGTTGGCACATTATATATTAGTCTATACATGTGTGCCCCTAACCGAGATCGGTATGTTAAAAATACACCTAAAATGTTAGAGTTACTGTCTGCTTTTAATTTAATGTTTTATTTAAATTAGTCCTATTTCCTAAATAAGCATCAGAAATGTCAGTTATGATAAAAAATAAACACATTGTTTTACCATCTCAAACGCTGCTGCTGCTGCTGCTGCTGCTGCTGCTGCTGCTGCTGCTGATGATGATGATGATGATGATGAATAAAGCTATATTAATGTCATTCGATCAAAACACTTGTTGGACTGGTGACTGAACATATGCCCGTTTATATGTTTAACTATTATTTATGCAATTTATTCATTTATTTACGTCATACTCTTACTCGCTTCTGACCATTTCTCATCTCATTCACTCTTTATCCCACCATCTAACAATGAAGTTACTTTTAATGTTTGACATAAGGTTTTATGTGGCACCTCTAACTCTTGTATTATGTCTGCAATAGAGAAAGATGTCTTACCTTCCTTGGAATTCCCTCACATTAAGAGGCACCATGAACATTGAGGAATTAAACCTGACCTTTTCTCTCCTAGTGCAACGAAGGAGGGGGATTATCTCCACACCTCCCTATGAATGTGAAAAGTCTTTCTTTTCATTGTGGGTTGCCTGACGCCTTTTGAATACAACTCAAAGAATACCCGTCCTGGGACGGGTAAAAATAATTCCCTGCACAAAACAGTTTTGCACCACTTTTATGCCCATTATGAAGATTAAAATCAAGATACTAAACCTTATGTCTAGAATCCTTATTCTAATTTTGATCAAAATCAATTATATGATGTTTATTCTAGAAAATGTCTAACATTTAAGCTTAAGGGGTCTTAAAAAGAAATTGAAATTCAGAGAATCTGGCTTAATTGTTGTCTAATGACTATGGATTAAATTCAATACAAATCTGATATATTTGAATTTACAAATGGGAGGGTGTGCACATATGAGACCTTATAAAAACTCTTTAAAATACTCCAAAGAAACTGAAATTAATTGATGTCTGATACATATTGTTAAAATTTCACAAAAATCAGAGGTATCTGAATTTTCATAAAGGGCTTCCACCCCCTTTTTACTCCCTTTGCCTAAAAGTAAATTAAATTAAATATAGTCCACATTTGAACCCCTCACGCCTAACATCTGTGCTAAAAAATTCATAATGGTTGCTTAATTAGTTTAGGAGTGAATCGTGTACACACAAATATATAAGCATATACTTTATATAAACATAGATAATAAACTAAAAAGAAAAAACTAAATAAAGTCATTTTAAAAGTTTGTCGAATGTGCAATGTTTACATCAAATATGAAGTCAGTATATCATGGTTCCGATATATCATTCTAGTGGATGAAAGCAGCCAGACGTCTGCTAAAATCTATGACTTTTCCAGTGTCTTTCTTTGTTGGATCTCATTCTAACTGTGAGCGAAAGCACAAAATCATCAATTGCTACAAAGTTTCTAGCCAACCAGTAATGAGATAACGTGAGTTCATGTTTGCTCTTTATAAGTGATTTCATTTGAAAGTGCCAGTCGATTCTAAACTAGCTGGCACCATATCTCCTCTGGCTGATAAGCAATTATCTGTAACTGTAGAAGGCAGTAAATGTTAGTGCTTTTGTTCACTGATTTATCGAAATCACTCTGCTGGAACCGTCGGTAATATTATTGTTAGCATGGCGAGTGTCACCATAGCTACTGTTGGCTCGACTCTGGATGATTACTATGATTTCCATTGCTTCCTATGACACCTTTCCTGCAGTTGTCCATGACAGTTAACCTGTTGGTAGCAGTTTCTACTTCACGCCAATGCAAAAGGTAAACGGGCGAAGTTGGCACTTTTCCAGAATTCTGCTGAACAATGTGATTCTGATCAGCCATTGGTCCATTAGTATGCAGCATCACCCCTTCCACTTTTATTATCAATTCTTTTTGCTCTTTTTTTTTTTGTAATGACCACAATTGTCTGGATATTTTCATGTATAGGTCGAATTTAGAAGGTCAAATTTGTTTTAATTTAATAAATAACAACTTGGAAACAATGCTTCACTATCTATTTAACTGAATAAAATACTGTATACCCTATAAGCAGAGTGGGAGGTGGGGCCCAGTTGAAACAAAAAACGGACTCCCTACTCCAGAATCGACCTTTTAAAAAGAAGCCACTCTCAACTATCCCAAAACGCTGACTTTGACTTCCCACCTCCATCTCCAAACATTTATAGAAAGCAGATTTTTTTTGACAAATTTATTTTCATTTTTTCCATTTCTGCTTTCGATACCGATTTATACGTTTTTCTTTCTTTTTTCTATTTTAAAACTTTCCAGCTTTCTTTCTCTCTTTCTAATTTTTTTTTTAACTTCACCGATTCAGATATTATGAATATGAATATTCGCGTGAACACAGGCGAAAGATAATTTTTTCCATCATTTTTAACAAAGGGTGTACATTCGTAGATATATATATATATATATATATATATATATATATATATATATATATATATATATATATATATTATTTCAAAGAACACTATACATTAGCTTGATCGTCCATCAAGACAACTCAGGACTAAAGATACCAAATGTACTCGTTCTTCAGTCAATGATGTGATGATCTATAACATTCTCTCTCTCTCTTTCTCTCTCTCTCTTTCTCTCTCTCTCTATCTCTCTCTATATATATATATATAGATATATATATATATATATATATATATGTATATATATACACTCTAATATATATATATATATATATATATATATATATATATATTTATTTATTTAGGCAAACATTATTAAATAACACAGAGTGTTTTGGCTTGATAAGATTTTTTTTTCAATATTCACGGTGAGTAAAATGGATACATTATTTTTTTGTAAACTTTACCATTTAAGGGTTGCCCCCCCCCCCCCAACTAGCACCCCCCCCCCCCCCCCAGAAAAAAATTGAAAATAAGTTAGATAGAAAAAAATTATAGAGGAAAGAATTGCTCTACATCAAATTTTTAGTTGTATTAAGTGATACATTTTGAAAATGATCGGTGCATACGTGAGCATCAATAATATGTATTTGGTAAAATTTTAAACTATTGAACTTATTATTAATTATGGAATATGTATTCTAGGCAACATGATGAGTAAATTTTAGCATTGGGGTGGAGCACACCGAAATAGTACCATAACCCCCAACATTAAATTAATGTGAGCATGGATTAAAAAAATTTATGAAATTTGGAATACTGATAGTAGATGTTAAATGGAGTGTAATGAGCTATGTTTCATTTATTTCTGAAGGGAGAAGGAGGCAAAACTTGTCCTTTGGAAATAACTCTACCTATAAAATTTTAAAATTTAATCATCCATGAACACGTGTTTCGTCATTTACGACTCATCAGTGTAGCTGAACCTAGCGAGATTCGAAACCAGAGCATTTTTACCTTAATGCTAGTTGGAAATAATTTTGCTTTTACTAATGTGATGTCACCAGATGGGGAGCGACATATATATCTTTTTAATTTAATTATCCACGGGCACGTGTTTAATTGTGAAGGGTTAGGCTTATTCCAACTAGTATTAAGGTAAAAATGTTCTTTTGTATAAATAGTTGAATTCGTTCAAATTAGTTCAGTGGTAGAGCTTCAAGCTTCAGACTCTGGGATCCTGATTTTCAATCTTGCTTGGTTCAGCCATGCATAATTACATTTTAAATATATATTTGGAGGCATCACATTAGTGAAGAGAAAATTATTCCAACTAGTATTAAGGTAAAAATGCTCTTTCGTATAAATAATTGAATTCGTTCAAAAGTATCCCAAACAAAATAAACAAAATAAACAAATATATATATATATACTAGTAGAAGCAATAAATATAGCATTAGTTTTAAATTTTGGTTTTTTTTCTTTCTTTAGGAGGTATGGTACGGTTTTGGAAGCACCCTCACTAAATGGCAACGTTTACAAAAAAAAAAATGTTGTATCCACGTTCCATCCCCTGTTGCCTAGAATACATATTCCATAATTCATAAGTTCAATAGTTTCAGATCTTACCGAGCACATACCTATTGTTGATGCTCATGCACGTGCACCGATCCTTTTAAAAATGTATTCCTTAATAGAACTCAAAATGTGATATAGAGCAATTCTTTTCTCTATTTAATTTTTTGTATCTAAATTATTTTTAATTTTTTTGAGGGCGGGTGCGAGTTTGGGTGTGCGCATCCCCCTATATAGTAAGATTTACCATAAAAATAATGTTACTAACCGGGTTGTCGAGAATATATATTCCAAAATTCATAATGTTCCCGTCATTAGTTTAGAAGATTAAAAGTTTTTTTTTTTGGGGGGGGGGGGCTTTGAGTGGGCGCACCCCCTTAATTACTTAAAAAATATCAGTATTTTAATAATTTATATCAAATTATAAAGGAGGAATAAAGAATATTAAAAACAACGCCATAATTTTTGGAAAATGTTTATTTACTTTACAGCCTGATTTAAGTGAGTTTGTTAGAATTTTGCAAAGAATTATCAACAGATCAAATAGACACAGAATGCCCATCTTATTGACTAAAATATGTTTCAATGAATAAATGCTGTCTAACTGCACAAAATATATTTTCTTGTATTTATCATAGCACTTAGAACTTTTCCCAGACAGATGCACACACACAAAATGCTAAAGTGCTATTAGATGCTATACATAAACTTGTGAAAGCAATGAACATCCAATAAGAATTTACTTTTCTCCACTGCCAAACTCACCTTAGTCTTTTCACCCCAGTTCTTTGGTTGAAACCCCACCCTCTCTCAATCACCTTCTTGAACCTTCTTCCTCTTTAGTATAGCATGCTTACTGTTTTTACTATTCCTAGTAGTTCTATGGCCACTGTAGTGGCTAATTGCCAACGGACATGGCAGTATCCACAAGTCCCTGTTCCTTGGATAAGAACCACTTTGCACAATGATAAAATGTTAGCAAGCATCTTGTAGCCATTGAGCACAGGTTGTGTGCTG
The DNA here is from genome assembly GCA_963556195.1 of Sepiola atlantica. NCBI lineage: Eukaryota > Metazoa > Mollusca > Cephalopoda > Sepiida > Sepiolidae > Sepiola > Sepiola atlantica. The sequence goes on from OY744541.1 coordinate 60,896,579, forward strand.
TACAATTTGCCAAAGGCGCTACCTTTTCAGGTGATGAGTAGGTCAGAGCCAGATCTTTTTCCATATCTCTGTCCTGATCACTGATCTGCCTAATCTGCCTTTTTTTTTCACTCCAGCCAGTGGTCATTTTCTCTGTCCCTGGTCTTTCCGCTCTTTCGCCATCATATGCATTCTTTTGATTGAGTTTTGATGACCACTTGATCTCTTCACTCCTCAGGTCTTATCACCTGACCTGTATGATGTATAAACATATACTCGTGCTTCAGTGCATCGGCTCAAACTTCTTTCTACACCTTACGCTGTGACTTCATCTCCTTAAACTTACCAGCCTTAACTGATCTGCACCTCGTAATTTGTTCGAATCATTAAGCAAAATGCGGACTGTCAATTTGACCGTTTCAAAATTTCCCAGCTTTTGTGCTCAGGCCCCTGTGGGCTTCTCTTACCTTTGCACACTCTCACTTGTTCTGTGTGTTTGTGCGGCAACACACACACACACACACACACACACACACACACACACACACACACACACATACATCTCGAATAACTAGATTCATAGATATACAGACAGTATACTTACATGTAAATCTTCACAGAAGGATGCATATACTATATACAGGGCAGAACATCAGTAGTATAATGGATACCGATGCAGACTATGTAATCGTCTAAGCCAGGTTCAAATAAAGGTAGTAATGCAGAATAGGTAACATTCGAGAACTTGCAAACAACAAAAAAAGCAACAACATATAATTTATATAAAACGAATTAGAATGAAATTCTGTACTAAATCCACACAGTTTTAACATGTGGAACCGATTTGTAAGAGTTTCTATACCGTTTAAAAATTTCTTACAAATCGTTTAAATACGTTACATTTTGTTTGGTTTACGAGTTCTCAAGTGTTAACTATTCTGTATTTTTAATGTTTAAAAAATTCTGACAAATCGTTTCCACATGTTAAAATTAGGCGGGTCCGGCAGAAAATTTCATTCTAATGCGTTTTATATAAATTATGTGTTTTTGGTGTACGAGTTCTCGACTGTTATCGATTCTGTACTTTTACAAAAATCAAGTAGCATCTATTGCATTAACTTACATTATAAAACCATAATGAAAGGTATGAACCCTAACCCTAACCAACTATTGAATAAATAGCAACCTATGTTTAATGATTTTTTTCTTTGGGTATTGTGACTTAAATAGCATTTAAGCTGATAAATCGAACTTTGCTTCTGACTAGCCAATTTTTATTTGTTATTGTTTTACCATGTTATTGGCAATATAATATTGTACTCTGCTACAATTTATTTAAAGAATTACTTAGTCTGGCCCGGATGACTGGTAATATGAAACATTTCTAAATAATCACCTAAAACTAAAAAATCAGCTGATTTACCTAAGGACAGGTGAAGCGCTCTTTAGCTTTGGTAGGCAATTACCTAGAGATGGTGTCTCGATAAAAGCACTCGTCCCCATCACCACACTGGGTTGGCATTAGGAAGAGCATCCAGCCTATAAAAAATCTTGCCTCAACTAAGGAAATGACTTGCAAAGAAAATCTATCACATTTAAGGTTATGTCGTTTAAATAATGACTTGGCCAGAGATAGGCTAGTTTTGAAGGAAATTCCTAGAAGCCGTCCAACACATGCCAGTGTCTAAAACGGACGTCAAAACGAATATGATGATGATGATGATGATGATGATGAGGAGGAGGAGGAGGAGGAGGAGGAGGAGGAGGAGGAGGAGGAGGATGACTTGTATATTAAATTGAAGAATATAATTGTCTACCTACAACGTTTATTTCTTTTTCTGTATAAGTTTTAAAATGTGCAAACAAATAAAAACTAAAAACTAAAATGACTTTGCTGCATCCGGGCAACGCCGAGTAGGTACAGCTAGTAACAGATTAAACAAACTAAGTAATAAATACACACACGTATAATATTCATAACAAATGATGTTTTATTACTGGATATGATATATAATTTGTGGGTATTTTAAAATCTAGATATTAATATTTGTATAAATGATGGTGAAAGAAAGCCAAAACTATTTTTTATAATGTCTTATTGTGATTATAACGCCCTCTTCAAAAGTTTCAGACATTTCTAACGTTTTTCCCCTTTTCGTCTTTCTTTTATATAATATTTTTTATAAAATAAAATAGCCATCTTTGCTGAAAGTTAGAAAGTTGGAAATCCGTGTATTGTTAATACAGAGTCAGAGTAATATCTGGTCAAGATAAGCGCGTGATGTGCGAAGTATATAAAGTTAGGAATGTATCTTGTTAAATTTGAATAAATGACGGTTATAGAAAGCCTAAACAATGCAATATTTTTTTTATGTTTGTTATTTTGAAACTTGTAAATTTCAGCAAGGGTGACTATTTTATTATATAAAAAATGTTATTTAAAAAATGAAGAAAAGAAAAAATGTTAGAAATGTCTTTAAACTTCTGAAAGATCATTATAATTTAAAGTTTACAAAATATAAAAAATGTAAAAAATATCGCACTGTTTTGGCTTTCTATAACCGTAATTTATTCAAATTTAACAATGTTTCAACAAGAGACATTCCTAATTTTATTAATATCCTTATTTTATTTAAAAATGTATATGTCAATGTGTGTGTGTGTTCCCTATAGAAAGAAAGGTTAGAGAATCTACATCAAAACTAAAAGTGTATTCATATGTAAAAGTTTCTAGACTCTAGAAGTGATCCTGAATCTCTAAGTGCACCCATATGAGGGCTAACTTCAGATATATTCTATTTTGATAAAATTTAAATCATGTATAAAATTATTTTTGGAAGACAAATCTGTACGTGTCCTCCTCCGAGCTATGGGATCGCACCTCCCTTAAAACTTCAAATATATCCTATTTTCATAAAATTTAACTCATATGTATAAAATTCTCTTGGGGAAAAATGGAAGTTGCCCATAATCTCTATGTGTCTCTCTGTGTGCTAAATTTCTTCTAAGGAAGCCATGGAGGCAGAACCCCCTTAAAACTACAAATACATATATCCGATTGTAATTAAATTTAAACCATACATATAAAAGTATAAAGTGTAAGGCATAATAGAGTAGTAAGTGGACCTTGGGTTTACTTTCGGCAACCTCGTAACTTTCTCTTCCCTTATGTTGTCCTTTAGTCCTCACATTCCATAAGCGATGTTTCTGACAAAGGGGGAAGAATTGCTGTTTTCTGAGTCGGAATCTATCCATCTAACACTTATCGTTGGCTAGTTTTTGACCGTGAAGTAATATTCTTTTTTTTTAGCTTCTTGCATCAAGTGGCTTCATGCCATGTCCGGAGCGATTTCCCTAAAAAAAAAGACACTAATTTAGAGAGTTTTCCAAATTTCAGCTTCTTCCGACAATGTTAGGCGGTGAAACGGAGGCAGTAAAAAAAAGAAAAGTAATATGGTGTCATGAGCAGAGTGTAAAAAAGGACGACATAGTAGTGTTCCTCATTCAATCCCGAGCAACGCCGAGTCTTCCTGTTTGTAACCAATATTTGTTTGAAGTTTGGTTGTAAACAATTTTGTTGTTGTTTGTTAATCTCCGAAATACGGACTAATAACAGTTATATTAATTAAAAGTTATGATTACTTCAGTTTTTATGGTTTTACATATTATTATTATATATATTTTTATTAATTAATACATCCAACATATTTAATTTAATTTAACGAAATATTTTTAACTTTAAGAGAATTACTGTGATATAGAAATACATTGATTAGTTGTATCTTATCCAAAAGTATTTCAAGAATAACCGTTTTATTTGCCTTCTTGTATCCAATCTTTTTCTGATAAAAGTGTATGCCATTTAAAATATTATTTCCATTCCTTGATGTTTATTTAACAAAATCACAGGCTCAACTGGATAACATCTTACTTTTGAATGAGAGTTTGCACATGTCTATTATTTCCACTTTGTGCATTAAAATTCTGCTATTTCACGATTGTGCAAACAAACAGATCTTCAAGACAATTGATAGCATGGGAAACTTTTAAAGTAATATTATACGGAATATGAATCAAAGATAGATTTAGAAAATAACAGCTAACTTGAGCTGATTCATATATAAAGTTATCTTGTCGGATTTTCTAAGTCAGACCCAAATAACATTTAAGCTGAGAAATCAAACCAATTTTCATTTGTTATTGTTGTAGCATGTTATTGGTAATATAATAACGTACTTTGCTACAATTTATTTAAATAATGAGTTAATTCGGCCCAGACGATTATTAATATGGAACAGCTTTAAATAATCACATAAAAAAACAGCAATTGGGAATAAGTAATTTTAAATTGAAGAATATAATAGGAGTTATCTACTTTGATTAAAAAAATGGGAAAACATATAAAATTTAAAAACTAAAATGACTTCACTGCATTCCGGACAACACCGAGTAGGTATAGTCAGTATTTAATATTCTTCAGTTTTGAGTGTTTTACATATTATCTGTATAATATGCTTATTCATGTTTCTATGTACCTTATCGCCTTCCACTTACAAAAAAATGAGATAATTTGCCGAAGATGAAATATGAAAATAACTGAAAATTAAGAGTAAAAGAATTCTGACTTTATCCATTTTAAAATGAATTGTTCCCAAACTGAATCCTTTCGACTTGTAGAGTAATCACCTCAACAAGCATAGCAGAATACAACCGTGTAATTTGTAAGAGTTTTATTTCACCATAGGAATCTGCGGTTCTAGTCAGAATGGGGAACACTGTTACTTTCAAGAGATTATTCATTTATGTGCTGCTTTGACTGCATCTACTTTCTGTCTCTTAGACTTTCTACATAAACTCTTTTTATGGCTGCCGACAACCTACATTAATTACGGGTGTCTATTTCTGGCAGAACACCCGACAATTATTGATGTTGAATTTTATTTACTTTTGTGTCCGTCATGTGATCTAACTTTATGGAAAGTGGAAAGTGGACCTTAGTTTTACTTTTACCAGCCTCATAACTCTCGCTTCCCTACTGTTTTGTCCTGTAGTTCTCACATTCCATAAGCCATGTTCCTGACAAAGAGGGAAGAACTGCTATTTACTGGGACGGATGTTGTTTTGAGTGGGTGGTTTGTGAATATTTTCAATCCTCTCATAGTATTCATCATCATTCAACTGTCAATCTATCATTCAACTGTCAATCTATCAATCCTTATTCTCAAATGGTTTTTGGCGGTAACTCATAGTAAAGAAAGAAACTCTTTGGGAACAAGGTCATGGTTTCACAGTTATTTGATTAGGACATATTTATCTCCTCTCCAGTCAAGATCAGATGAGGTTTTGAAAAGCAATCACACTAGGAGAAATGCACTCTGGCCTAAAAAATGCCCGAGCAGCCCTGTTAGCATTCCCCGGTGGGGCGCCTTAGGCGATTAGCAATTTCAAAAAGAGAAAGTAAAGCCTAGGAGGGTGGACCTCCTAAGATTGAAAAGAACCATACCGTAGCCCAACAGCAACAAAGCCACAGTCGGACTGATTGTCGAGGACATCTCCTCGACTGGCACGAACATACTCAAACTGTGCGAGGGCATATTATAGAATAAATAACAAGAGGAAAAATATATAATTTTGAGAATTTTAAAATAAAGTGAGCTGTATAATTATTTTGAAGGTAATCGAAACATTTTTCTAAAAATGGGATTTCATATGATCACCGATGTTTCATTTGAAAATTTCTAATCTGCCCCCCCCCCCAAGGAACCTGTGTGACACTCTGCTGATTCATGCCTTGCTCATTTGAACGCAGCAATTTATTTTGACCTGTTTAACCCGTTTTTGTTTATAAATATCTTTTTCTTACTTTTATACTCATTTTATGCAATAATGAATATTCTATTGATTTTTTTCTACCCTGATCTACACATATTCTCATGCAATAAATGTATTGTAATTGAGTGCATATTATAGGAATACTCACCCCCACCCTAAGAAGAGAAGGTAGCAGTGGCAAAGAGGGTACCGACAGGAGTACCCGGTGTGCCGATTTAAAATCATGTCGTATCCGTAGCGCTACTTTCACTTGGAATATTGGCAACCTTCATATGGTTTCTATTTGAGTACGTTATTCTATAAAGAATGGAGGAAACTAATGGCAATGAAACAGAATTACGTTTTTACCCTCAGTTTGAAATCATTTTTTTTATTTTACTTCATGCTCTGACGATGGTGGTTTCCTTATGTCATCATAGTGTTCTATAAAATGTCTGCTCATCATATCTTATCATGCCAATACTGGATCCATTGTTGGACATCAAGGTTACAGTTCATCAAATCTTGGTCAGTACAAGTTATTCCATCACTGTAGTCACTGAGGATGTGTTCCATTGTTTGTCTGGGATTTCCACAAGGGCAGTTGCTTGTTGTTGCTGGTTCCCACTTTTGAAGGTTGCTAGCTGTTCTTCCAACCTTCACTCTTACACGCTATCTTGGGAAATCCGTTCCATGTGGGAGATGTTTTCTGAATTTTTGGATAGATTCATTCAAGTAGTCATTCCAATAATTTCATCTGTCAAAGTGATAGTTCTGTGACCGTGCATGGTCAAAGCTCTCTTTGATTATGAAACTGCGTCTTGATTTCAATCTGCTTCTTGGTTGGCCATGCTCAGATAGGGGCTGTCTTTTGTCGGTTTCCTGTTTGTCTTTTTGGATTCTCACATGAGCATCCAATACTGGTGAGAACTCGAATGCCTACGAGACATTGTCCTCGAGTGTCTAAGGTCTCTCTGTATAAAGGTTTGTCTGGACAAAATCACATGAGGATACGTCATCCTACAAGTAAACCCTGACCAAATATTCAAAATAACATAGTATTCGAAGCCCAAATAAAATCTCACGGCTATACATACGAGGAATGGTGCACGTTCTCCAAGTAATGTTACCTCAAGTAACAGCACATAGCTGGATACTCCACCAGACCAGATAGATTCTTGTCCAATAGACCAAAAGAAAGATATACTATAAGATAGTAAACTGGTCAATTCGGGAGAGGAAAATTAATGTTCTGAACTTCTTTACTAACCCAACGTTTGACAGGTAAATAGAACTTTAATGGAATATTCGAATAGCTGAGTATCTCATATAGAGAGCAAGTGTTAGCCCCAGGAAAGGGGCCCCTTGATTTCTGAGAACTTCGACTGAAGAAAAATAAAACAAAATGGTAAAAAGAAGAAAAATGTCTACTTATGCATTCCTATACTATGTGAAAGGTTGTTTAAAGGAATAATTATCGAACAGAAGGTGTAGAGTAACAAGCCAAGCACAAACTAAATAGAAAAGGAAAAATTAATGCAGAATCATGCTTCTACTGTATATTTTGCATATTTAATCTGACTCTGTTCAATAGACATGTAATTTTTGACAAAGTTTCATAACCGAAACGAAATATTGAATCTATAGAAGGATGATTTAGTGTTCATTTTTCCTTTTTTTTGTTTGTTCTTTGTTTATTACCTTATTCCTTTCTATATGGGTGTGGGCCAATTCGAAGTGCTTTTATGTAGTTTTGCCATCAATGTACATTATCTTGGTGAAACAGCACTTTTTTTCTCTTCATTTGTGGTTGTCAAACGCACCAATAATGCTGTATAATATTCGCTATTGATGCTTCTTTCTTTCTCAAGGTATTGGTGAACAAAATACCTTACACATCCGAAAATACGGAGGCCAAAACCTTGCCTGCTGATGTTTGCATCATTGGTCGCTTTGGACGGCTTTCACCTATTGCTGTTTGCTCAGCTGACTGTTGATTTGACTCCAGAGTAAAGTGGTGGATCCATGTTTCATCCATTGTCACATATTGATGCGAAAACGTCTTTTTCTTGCATTGAAACAGTTGCCAACAACACTCTCAATCGTCGATGCGTTGTTATTTTTGATCAACTGTGAACAAACGCGGCACCCACTTTGAGCACAGCTTTCTCATAGACAAATATTCGTGCAAAATTGTGAATACATTTCGTTGTGAAATCTTCAATTCCTCTTCTATCTCACGCAACTTAAATTTACAATCAGCCAAAACGAGTTTGTGGACATTTTTTATGTTTTCCGGGACAACTACTAAATTTGGGCGACTTGGGCATTCAGCATCATTTGTGTCTGTACAACAGATTCCGAATAGCACTCATCAAACCATGCCTTTGCTTGAACAATACTTTTTCCATCAGAAAGCAATGCTTTATTAACACACGAAATTCAGATTTCTACATTGTTTTTAAAATTTGCAACAGTAGCTTCACTTAAATAACTGTAATTTGTAAACTAATAATCCAATTCTCAAATTTTAACATGTGTCATTTGAAAGTTAGTACTTTATAAAAATAATATGAATTTTTGTTATTAGTGTCATGTCCGGGATTTATTGAGTGATGTGTTAACTCTTGCAATCAGACTAGCACCAGTTCCTCCCTGTGCGCCAATGGTATTACCAAGCTAACAAAGATATTTACAAATGTATTTGTATTTGTTTTTTTTGTGTCTTTCGATCGTATGTAATGAACGGTTTCTACATGGAATCAGTATAGAAAACTGGGTACTTTTCCAGATTAGGACCCAAGCTAAACTTGACTGGCATCAGTAGCCTTCGGATGTTTACATAGACGATCGGAAAAAGCCGAATGAAAAGTCTGTTTGCTGCGTCCAAAGAATCCAAAACGAGGCTGGATGTACAATTTGGAAAAAATGATAAAATGTTTTTTTTAAGAAAAATATCACTGAACAAGTGTTAAAAACGGGGTTAGGGTTAGGGTTATAAAATGTTTTTTTCTACATGAAAATTTAATTTTTTCACTGAACAAATAATCTGCATTTTCTAGCCGTCTACGAAAACATCTGGAAACTACCGAAGCCAAGTTGATTTTTGCTTGGGTCCTAATCTGGATAAGTATCGAAAACTGATTGTAAAAAAGGTCTTTACATGTCTTTTGTTTATTTCTTTTTACAGAAAATAAAATTAATCTGAATATCGAAAAATAAACTTTAGATTTTGAAATAATTTGATCGTGCTTATAACTTTTAAATAAATGTATTTATTCAACCGTTATATTCTAAAAAAAGTGATATATTGTGGCAACAAATAAAGTTATTGCCTATTTACATTTACTTTGTAAATGTTGACATAAAAATTGGCTGACTAATTTATGATTGGACTTCTTAGCAGTCAAATGTGACATATTTGCATCTTGTCTCTTTTTTATATTTAAACTAGCTTTAAACTGTTGAAATTTCATGGTTAATTTAAAAAAATAGGTTTTAATTTTATCATTTTATCTACCTATTATATAGAGTTTATTATTTAGTACTAGCTGGCTTCGCCCACTTATTATTGCTTCATAATTTAGTTCCTATTCACTACTTGAAATCATTGAAACGAAACTAATAATAAGACAAGACCAAAATAATGCTATTGTTACCTCCAACTTAATAATCTCTTACTCTCTCTACTGCAAAGAGTGCTGGACACACATACGTTCACTTTTATTATATAGATTATCAGTTATTAAGATTAAGCCTCCTTTACTTTGCTCATAAAAATTAAATTTGCATAAATGCTTATTCTTTCATTTGTTTTTCATTATTATCAGTTATTATTAAGATCAAGCCTACCCTTCTTTGCTCATGAAATTAAATTTTCATATATGATTATTGAAGCTGACACACATACGTTCACTTTTCTTATATAAATAATACTAAATGTGAATTTATCAACGTTTCTTTCTTTAAGGCTATTTCCCATATATACTTAGATTAAAACTTGCTCCATCGACCTATTTAGTAAACCATTAGTTCATATTAAGTCAGAATATTTTGTACTAAGTTAAAATTGTTTTGTACTAAGTTAAAAATATTTTGTACTAAGTTAAAAATATTTTGAGGAAAAATCTATTTTGTTCGCCAGTCAAGCAAACATTTTGAAAACAATTTTCGGGAATTTATCTTTTCAAAACGAATTTTACTTCAAAACAGACTAGAAAAAAATAGAGAGAATGTTTTCAATTTATCAAAAATATTTTTACCAAAATCCTTATTAAAGTTTATGGAAAGGCGGACTATTAAATAAATTTCGAGTTGATGAACTATAATTTGTGTTCGTAATATTTTGAATATTGAGAGCAATCTTATTTTTTTCTTTAACACTGGATTGACATTCGTTTTCTCTTTTGTTTTTTCTTTTAATTTTTATTGAGAATAAAATATAAGTAAAACACACATATACATGTGTGTGAAAAGATATATGAATTACTCAGATGGCTGGAAATTTGTTTACTTGTGTTAGATTTGACATTGATAAATCAGCATACGCATATATATATATATATATATATATATATATATATATATATATATATAGAGAGAGAGAGAGAGAGAGAGAGAGAGAGAGACATACAAACAAAAAGAAGTATAAGCATGCATATATGTATATATATATATGTATATATATATGTATATATATATACATATATATATGTATATGTATAGACATGCACACACATAAATATATAGATATATGTGTACACGTACACACATAGGCATGCACATCTACACACATATGTACATATACACACATGGATATATGAGCACATATATTCACACATATATGTATGCTCATATACACAAATATGTACTTATATATGTATACACGTGCACGTATATAAACACAAAAAACGTATATATATACACATATGTATAGATACATGCATATATGTATGCAAATATACACGAATATATACTTATATATGTATACACGTGCACATATATAAACACACAACGCATATATATATATATATATATATATATATATATATATATATAAATGAACAAATGCAAAAGTTTCTTCCACCTAACTATATTAACATCAAAACAGGTTATGCTTATTTAATTCTATGATAAAACATGAGATGTTGTAATACTGTGTATATAATAAACAGCAAACATCCATGAACAACTTTAGGTATTCCTAATTTGCATATTTATTTATTTTTAAGTTTCTAATAAATTACTATTCTCTCAAATAAATGTTTAATTTGCATTGTTATATGTTCTTATATATACAATAGTTGCTGGGGTGCAGAGAACAGATACTACATATTGATCTTAGCCAAAAGGAACTAAAAAAAATAATGATTATGACTAAGCCTTTTTATTGAATTAAAAAAAAAAAGATTTAATTTATTAGTGCATTATTTTTTTAATAGGAGTGAGTTATGTAGTATCGATTCTGTGAGTTCATAAGACCGTCCTTCCAGGAATTACCCCCTCTTTTTTAAGGGGGTGAAATAATCCTCCCAGGTATTACATCTTCCTTTTAGGAAGGAGGTAATGTAGTAGCCGTTCTGTTGTCATGAAACCATCTTCCCAGAAACTACCTTCTCCTGTTTTTGGAGGAGCGGGGTGTAGTATATTTTCTGTTTCTATGATACCATACTCTTTTTATGTGGGGGATCCTCCCAAGTATTACCTCCTCTATTTTGGAGAGGGTATCTGTTCTGTTGTCATGATACCATCCTACAAGCCATTACCTCCTCCTTGGTGGGTGTAGTGTAATATATGTTTGTTTATTATGATACCATCTGTCTAGGCATTACAACCTCCTTTTAGGGGGAGGGAAAGAATCCTCTCAGGTTTTATTTCCTCCTTTGGAGAGTAATGTAGATAATTTTCATTCGTCATGATACATTTCTCCCAGGCATTACCTCCTCGTTGGGGTAGGCAGTATAGTATATGTTCGTTCCTCACAATATCATCCTCCCAGGATTACCTTCTCCTGTGGGGGGAGGTAGTGTACTATCTATTCTGTTGTCATGATATCACCCTTATTCTTTTAAGGGGGGGGGGTAGTTTAGTTCATCATTAAATCATCTTCTCAGTCCTTACATCCTCCTTTGGGAGGTCAGTCTATGCAGTTCGTTCACCATTATATCATCTCCCAAGCCTAGCAAAAAGTCTATCTAGAAACACATATATATTTAAAGACACACACATACACATATATATTTAAAGACACACACATACGTATATATATTTAAAGACACACACATACACATATATATTTAAAGACACACACATACACATATATATTGATGCTATCTTTATTAACACTTCTCGACTTAGCCTATGTAAACAAAAAGAATTGAAACATAAGTTGAAGATCTCTTTCTCTCTCTCTCTCTCTCTCTCTCCGTCTGTCTGTCTGTCTGTTTGTCTATGTCTGTCTGTCTGTCTGTCTGTCTGTCTCTCTCTCTATCTCTCTCTCTCTCTCTCTATATATATATATATATATATATACATATAGTATGCATATAGCAGGTTTTTCCATTTAAATTGAGGATTACTTTTTCTTAATCCAACTCAAGAGTATTAAAAAAAAAACTAATGTGTAATAAAAAAAATGCTGTGAAATCCTTTACAGATCTTTTTGAACTTTGAGTGAATTTATTTACATTGCGTTTGGCTGTGTCTAATTTGTGTCTGGGTTATGCTCTTATAAATGTTAAAGTCAACATCATGTTAATGCAAAATCATCCAAGCTGCTGTGTTTATCTAACTAGTATAACAGAAATATGTTGGATGCATCTTATTTAATTATTTTATATCCTTGCTTTGGATGGACCCACCATTAACATCTAATTGACAAAAGTTTAAGTTCAGAGTCTCAATCCTGTAAGCAGTTAACAATAATGGTGAGAAGTGTTTTTTCATTTTTTTTATTTATTCAAATCTTTTTAATTCCTTTACTTTTGAATAAATTGTTGTGACACTCGACAGTATGGTAGAAAATACTGTTTTCATTAATTTGATTTGCGATAAAAATAATTTTCTGCATGCATAGTTGTTGATTAATCTTCCATATATATAAAACTCAATGTCTGTGGGTATGTGTGTGTGATGTCTGTGTGATCCCTATAAAAAGAAAGGTTAGAGAATCCACATAAAATCTAAAAGTGCACTCTTATGTAAAATTTACCGGGGAAGACAATGGAAATGGTCCCAAATCTCTTATTCCACCTCTACGGGCGCTATGGGGCTGAACCTCCTTCAAAACTTCAAATATATTCTATTTTGATGAAATTTATATCATATGTATAAAATTCTCTGGGGAAGATAATGGAATCATCCCGAATCTCTACATTACCCTCGGATATCTATATGGCCCACCTCTAAGTGACCCATGGGGACAGAACTCCTCTTAAAACTTCACATAGGTATATCTGATTTTAATGAAATTTAACACTTTTAGATTCTTCCGACTATATTTGGGAGGGGGGGGGGCGAAACGGGAGGAAACGGAAGTAAATACAAAGAAAGTAATACGGTGTTATGAGCATAGTGAAAAAGTACATAGTAGTAATCTTTATTCAGTCCCGGGCAACGTCCGATCTTCCTGCTAGTAATATAATAATCATAAAAAAAACAGGTATACACATTAAAAATTATGAAAAAGCATGAATAGTGATTGTAATATTAAAACAATTGAGTCTTAGCTCTCTATATCAGTACTTGCAGAGACCTAAGACTGGACAGCAAAAAGAAAGCTGAACGCCCTAGGAAGACATGGAAAGAAACCCTCAGGCAAGACTGTAAGCAGTGGCAAATGAACACAGTCACCCCCCCCCCCACAATTGTGAGCACTGGAGACTTAGCATAAGGACAGCCAGATAGCGTCGAACCTTTTGTTAAGGGAACATAAACGATAAACCTGGATAATGAGTGATGCATTTAGTTACAGTCATCATCATCATCATCATCATCATCATCAGCATCATCATCAGCATCATCATCATCATCATCATCATCATCATCATCATCATCATCATCATCATCATCGGTTTAATGTCTGTTTTAGAAATAAACTTTCAAACTAACCTATCGCTGCCAGGTCTTTATTCATCCCTCTATGTGTCAAATCCATATTTATCACTCCCTTCCATGTTTTCCTGGAATATGATAAGGAAGTGCATAGCATAGGAGTTTATTTAGAATTTGATATGAGTGTAAGAATTCGTTCTCAGCTTTTCAAGCTACCTGAGAACCGCATCAACTGATTTCACAAGTAACTCATTTTGTTTGTTACTAATGTGTCCCCACTTATCAAGACAAAAACACTCGAGGATAAGGGTTAATGAGATGGATAGATTGTCAGTTGAAAATAGTAGTTCTTCCACCTTTGTCAGGAACATTGCTACTGGATTTTGAGGACTTGATATTTTCTGTTTACTAAATACTTGCTAATTGTTAAGGGTAGTAATTATTTTATCTGCTTCAAATGCAATAAATCAATTAATTAGTTTAAAGAACGTTGTGTAATTAATTTAATTATGTAATCATTAATCTTATATATAAATTAAAGTAAGATGCTCCTCTATTTCAATAAACAGGATAGCTTAATAAACAAAAGTTTTAAAAAAAAACTGTTTTGTTCGCCCTAAATTGGTTTGTGTCATGAAAAATAATTATTTTTAATCACATTAATCGATTTCACTATTTAGTCCAGATCGATATTTTTCTGGTTCTACCAGATCAGGCTGTCTCAAGATATCGGCTTCCTGACCCAAAATGCACCAAACATTGATGTTTTATTGTATTTTTTCTCTTTGCAAAACTCAATCATCTTCTGCAAAACCCAAAACAAAAAACAATTCCCATCCCTTTCTCTCCTCCTTTTTCTTTCACTCAACCAAAAACCATGAATAAATACTTGAACATATAAGGAACCTGAAGCATAAAAACTTTCATGAAAATGATTAGATTCAACATTAAATAACCAGAGGAGGGTTGATATGCCGTAATACAACCAAAGCAAATGCCATGAATAAATACTTGAACATATAAAAAACTTGAAGCATAGAAACTTTTACTAAAATGACCAGATTCGGCATTAAATAGCTCGAAAAGTGTATATATGCTATATATAAAAAAAAAACCGAAACGAAACCCACCTGATCGATATTTTAGTTTTTTTGGGTCTTATTAAGAGAAAGGTGGCAGAGTTTTTACCCCTCATTCACATGTTCTACGACTGCCACATCTTACACAAGGGTAATTTATTTAATAAGATACTTATTTTTCACTATTGGTTACTAACGCTATAGTAATACTTTAATACATTTTCTAACATTAGAATGTATGACATACGGATCGTTTTAAAAGGTTCACAACTAATTATTTAACTCACAGCAAACACTGAATATTTATTAGTCATATTTTGTTCATTAATTAACATTTAAAAAATTAAAGGTAAATCTCAAATAAACTTTAGATAAGATTAACAGATAAAAAACATTTTGGCTATTTTGACACATTTATATACTACCGTTATCGTTATCATACAGAATGTCTTCAGAATTTGGTATGTTGACATCAACTATAAACTGTAAGTTTAAAGTTTATTACAACCTTCCTTTGTCATTAAATGAATTTTACAATTTTAATGTGGCTTTAATCAATGATTGTAATTAAGTCACAATAAATAAGTAAAAGAAAAAAGTCTCAATTAAATCATAGTGGCTAATAATAAAGTCACATAAAAAGTCACAATTTGGGCTCAGAAAGAAAGTCAGGTAAGTAAAGATATTCAAGTCTGTCACAATATTTTTAAATACCATCAACAATTAAAGTTTAACAGACTATCGTAATCAAAAAAAAAATTAAATCAGTCATTTAGTTTGGGTTATAGTTAGAGTTTGCCTTCTTGTTCTAATCTTAACCTTCAAAAAGGTGAGGATTGTAAACTTTTACTTTTCTTCTACAGAAATACACAGACACAGTGCTAACATGTTCCTTTTCCTGCGACTTTTTTCGACCTGTATTCCTTTTAATTATCATCATTGTCGACTTCCACTCTTTATCAGAGAATGAAGAGGATTATGAGACATCCATAGATGAATAGCGTAGGGTATATCTTCGAGAGGACAAGACAACTTCCACAAAATTTCCTTTTATTGTCAATGAGCATTGACGATATGTGGTCTCTGTGCTTCAAAGCGTTTTCTAACCTCAAAAATGACATTTCTTTATGTTTTTCTGTTTGACATCTCTTACTCTAATATCAGGGATCCAGCCTAACATTTTTCAGTCCTCTTTTTCAGCTGACGTTTGTGTCTACACATGATAAGTATTCATTGACATTAGATTTGAAAATGACCATGTTGTATCCCTTAGGGAAGCAATCCTGTTGTAATGTGTTCAACAGATGGAAAGTTCTCTGAAGGAAACCCAGTTCATGGAAATTCCATTTAATGTTAGGCAGACAGAGGAAGAAAGGAAAGTTCTTTGTAGGTACGAAGAAGAGTTCTTGCTGTGAATGCTATAAATATTACTATATCACAAGGTGACCAACAATTTTAAAGATTGAATCAAATGCTTACTCTGATAAGCTCCTAGGACTGACTTTCACTTCAGACCTGAAATGGAAGACTTACATCAAATCTGTTGCTTAAGATTACTGGAAAAATAGTTCAATCATTCTACGGCTCCAGAAAGTACCTAACTTCAAATGCAATCTTTTACCTGCATAAAAGTCAGATATTTCCTAAGATGGGGAGGTATTACTGCCACATCTGGGGAGGTGCCACTCAGAGGACTCTTTCTTGCCTTGACAGAGTACAAAATCGAGTTAACAATCTAGTAAGGGACGATCTCTTCTCTTCTTTACAGTCCCTTTCTCACAGAAGAGGCGTTGCTAGTCTTTCTCTACTCTATCGTTATTTCCATGGTAGGTGCTTCACTGAATATCTACTACTTTATATACTGTAATAAGCTCCTTTCTAAGCCTATAGGCTGATAGAGCCTGTACCTAACCCCGGCTTTAAGCTATAAGCAGAATGGATAACGATTATCACACTCCTGTGAAAGGATGCCAGTCTGTCACCAGTTATACTTTCAGTTATGCTGGTATCCATTTACACACCTGTATAGACTGATTTAAGAGCTATAAGCATCCATATACTGTACCTAGGTTAAAATAGAAACCTGTATTCGAATATACAGACATAAGTAGTGAAAAGAAATTATCAACGGCTTTAAAAAAATTAGATCAAAATATTTATTACCTTATACAATTCACATATTGTACTCAGGTCAACATTTCCATTGTCGTTCAAATTATTCCAATTTCATCACCTGTCAGCATATTTCCAGTTCAGTAACGTTGCTCACTAAATCTACCTTAC
>OY744541.1:60918782-61026282 GCA_963556195.1 Sepiola atlantica
TCTGTAGTTGAGAATAATTTGAACTGGCGTTGTTATAAGTGTAAAATGTTGAAAACACCCCCGGCACCAATGTTATAGATCCAGAAATGCTGAAAAACCTCTGACACAAAATGTTATATCTGAATATTCAAAAAGCTTACAACATCAATGCTACATACTGACACCAGCGATATCTTCCTTACCCCTCTCTCAAAACGGGCCTCATATCCTTTGTGTTTTTTTAGGGGCTGGTGAGTCACATGTTAAGACTCACTCTTAATAAATACGACTTTTACTTTTTAAATAAACAGTCAAAGGGAGACAAGTAAGTAATTCATGTGAGAGAAAGCAAGACACATCCAGAATCTCAATTTATAAACATATTAATAATACACTTGCAACAACAACAAAAAGGCGATATTATTCAAACATAACAAGCGTTTATTATTTCAATGAACAAACGAAAAATTCCTCTCCGCTGTAAGGGGAGATATTGGAGCTGGATTTGATAAGACCGAGATGGTTGACCAAATAGGAGATTATCTCTGAGACAAGATTCGAAAATATGAACGTTCAGAGTTTTGGACGGATTAAATTTGGAATTTTTTTTTTTATATAAGACACATACCTTTGACAATGTTTTTTGTTAGTTTACATGTTGAGTGAGTAAAGGGAGCTTCCGGCGACCTTTCGATTTCTGAACGGCAATCATTAGTTGACGGCTGTAGGAAAGATATTTTCACAGAATTTTAGATTCAGTTGAACGTCTTCCGCGAACTTATTTTTTAGCACAGCGAGATATATATAATCTCATATTCGAAAAGGAAAATGCTCACCTCGTCTGTTATGGTATTTATCATCACATTGTCGGACTTTGTTTTTCCTTTGTTAATGCTGGATAGACAGCGGTAAGTTCGTTGCTGTAATTTTAGGCCGATAAATTTTTAATCCAACATTTTTTGTGTACGTGGATATATTATTTTCGACTTGTCTGCTTGGTGAGCAGCAAATCTTGGGATGTCGTGTCCTCTCTGCCGCTTTAATCTGTCTCCCCGTGTTTCTTGCTGGTATTTCCTGCTCTTTGTCTAGAGCCTTCCGTTCGCATAGCAACAGGCTTTTCTCGAATTAGATTGGTTGCCCTTCATCCGCCCCCGTGGTGGCTGACTTTACGGCTCTTGGCCTAGCAACAATTTTTTCTTGTTTATGATTGACTGACCAATCATTTGCTTACCTGGAATACATCCATCCCCAATTTGTAATGTGTGTACCTTCTGGCGAATTGTACATTATTTTTGTTATTGTAGGGGAACATGTGCCAACAAGTCCCCAATTCTTCTTTTCTTGGTTTATGTGTCAAAATTTGTGGATATAACAGAGTTGAAGTAACTAGGAAAGAACCGAGACACTCACAAAAATGAGAAGCTGATCGCATTTTAGTGTTGAACCAGAAAAGAAGGAGGTAAACTATTTTTGTTATGAACCGAACTACCGATGTTAACAGTAAGCATATTTCACCTGTTTTGATTGTTGAATTGTTTTCTTTCTTTCCCTTTCTTCTTGGACGCACATCAATAATAAAGCAAAAATTGCTGTCATAAGAATCCATAATGAAAACCAAAGCTTTAATTATGTTTTTAATTTAAAATGACACATTATTCTATTTAACATTTTGATAATAAAGAAAACACTTTAATATTTTTTGCAACAAAATATAATTTTGAGAACTGCAAATAGATATTACTGGACCTACTCGGGCCCCGTTGGGTCACAACCACTACCACTGTTTATTCTACTTTGATTTCATTCGAAAATTCATAAACTCTGACGTCATATCTGTTAAATAATTCTTCTTGCACAAATAAAAATAATAACTTTCTTTACTTCAATAAACATAACGATACAGTTGAGAGAGGCTAGCAAATCTCTGATGTAATATTTGTATTATTATATAGGAATATTATCATTTTTTATTATTTTTATATAGAAATAAAAAGACTTATTATTTTGCCATCAATTTTACATATGTATGTGTGGTGTGTACAGACATATGTATGTACATTAGATAGTGACACTGAAAAAAAAAGAGTTACTTTTTCACTAAATGTTCAAAGAGACATTAAGAAATATTAGAGAGTGGTTGAATCAACATAGGGTGAGACGGAATAAAAGAAACACATTGATAGCTAAAAGAGAGATGGGTGACTTGTTCAGTTAATTATAAATTACGGCTAATTATAACAATTAAAAAAGATTATTTTTGAAACATAACTCAATTCCAGAACTAAGGTATATTTTAGCATGTATTTTGTGTTAAAAAACATTGATAAACACATATTTCGTATAATAATAGATAAAACATTGTAATGAGGTCTATAGCAAAAGAGCAGAATGAGATAAACCTAAAATGATGCCAATTAATCTCCAAAACTGGCCAAAGTCCAGTCAGGCGGCTGTTTGTCAATTACTCTGTTATACACTAAGCATCGGTCTCTTCATAAATTGATTAAAAGTAATGAGCAGGAAGAAATTGAACAGATTAAAGGGACTTCAAACATGGCGGATAATTATTTTGAATTATAGTTACCAGCAAGAATAGGCATCATCTGGGTGTAAATATTTGGTTTTTGTAAATCCATAAAAAAATAGTTATTTCGTTTTTTTAATGTCTTTCTCATAAAATGTATGGTTAATTATGTGTATGAAAATAAAACAATACAATTAGCAATCCATAATGCCAACAATAAACTTACTTTTTAAATTCATGTAATTTTCAAATCCCAATATAAGTGTAAGTAGAATTTCTTTCTATATTATATATAACTAGCGGAGCCTGTGCACAATGAAAAATCCAAGAAACTCCCACTCCCACCTCTGAACCCAATATAAGTATTTTTGCTCGATTTTCTTAAACTATCTATAAGTAGTAATTATATTCTACTTTGATTATTATCATGTTGGAAAGAAAGTAATGTCGTTTTTGTCCAACACATTTATTTCATCTGAAACATTCACATTAGGGCATTTTTACTCTTTACAATAATTCTCCTCATTTTCTATGACTTCTGTCCAACGATCAACTAGCTTCTTGAGTCCTTCTTCAAAAACTTTCTCTAATTTTTGAGAGAAAAACAAATTTAGGTCATTTTTGAGTTGGTCGTCATTTTTATAAATGTTATTGTTTAAGTGATGCTGCAACGACTGGAAAAGATGGTAGTCGGATGGAGCAATGTCAGGGGAATAAGGCGAATGAGACAAAATTTCCCAATTGAAACTCATAACCTTTTCCTGAGTCAGTTTTGCTGTGTGAGGTTTCGCGTTATCATGCTGAAGCACTACACCCTTCCTATTGAGTAATGCTGGTCGTTTTCTTGATATAACAATTCTTAGATCATCCAGCTGAGAACAATATTTTACTGCTGTGATTGGTTGATTAGGCTCTAGTAACTCATAATGAATCAGTCCTCTCATGTCCCACCATAAAGAGAGCATAACCTTCTTTGGGTGTAGTCCTTGTTTTGGAACAGGCTGTGGACTTTGGTTTCGGTCTAACCATTGTTTTTTGCGTTAGGTATTCTTGTAAAGAACCCATTTTTCATCTCCAGTCACAATTTTTTGCAAAAAATGGTTCTCGATGAGTCCTGGAAAGCAAATATGTGCAAACAGTCAATCTTTGATTTCGTTGAGCATCGGTAAAATCGTGGGGAACTCAGAGTCCAAGTTTTGAAACTCTTCCTAACTCGTGAAGGCATGAAATAATTGTGGTATGGGTGTATTGAATTGTTGAGCTAATTCTCTGCTGGTTAACTTTGGATTGGCCTCAACAGCGTCTTTAATGGCGTCTTTATAAATTGATTTTGGCCTTCCCGAACGTCGCCGATCTGACAGCTTAAAGTTTCCAGAAGAAAATTTTGCAAATCAGCATTGACATTTTCGATCATTCAGAACATTTATCCCATAGGCAGTTCCAATATTCCTTGTAGCTTCTGCAGCTGAGTTTCCTTTTTTGAATTCATAGAGCATGCAATGTCTCAGATACTCCTCACTAATATCCATTTTTTACGGCTGAGACCATTAAACTTAATATTTTCCAACTAATTACTATATCTGAAAGGCAAAGCAAGATATTAAGACACCAATTCAGCAAAAAATCTAGAACTGTGTACAACTTAGGAGGCTGCAAAGTGATGAAGTAAAAAATATGTGTACAACTTAGGAGGCTGCAAAGTGATGAAGTAAAAAATACTACATTACTTTCTTTCCAACCTGATAAATTCATAAATAATAATGAACATTTAAACGTTTGTAACTAAGAAAGGGCATCTTTGAATCAATATACATTTCTATAGTAATTGACTTACTTTCTCACATGACGCATACAACTAGTTTCTATGGTAACTGACTGGTAAGAACTAGTATTTGCGATTGCATACAAAGCAGAATTCTATCTGAAACTTCTGTTTATGAAGTTATTCTGGTAAATGAAATAGGGGAAAATCTCACTTTACTTTATGTATAAAGTAAACATTGCATGTATTAATGACTGGATCTCTTTTGAATAAAATCTATCTCAAAGTTTATACATATATTAAAAGGAGTGCTAATATTAAAATAGTACTAATTTTAAATGCTTCTGTATGCAAAATACATCTTTCAAATTATGATGCACTGTCTTTGAAAAAAATTATGTAGTTTGGGTTATAAACAGAAATCAAATCTCTATTCTAATTATAAAAATTTGATATATTTTTTTCTTTCTTACCTTTTGCAATAAACTGGAATTAATATATTGAGTAAAAGGAGTAATTACATTTTACTATCTAATTAGACATGTATGCTTGAACAATGGTTAAAAGAAAAAAACTTCACTTCTTTCTGGGTTCAGTCTTCATTCGAATCAGCAGATTTAGGACCTAGTTTCATCTAGATGTATCGTAGCATGTTGAATATTACTTTTGTGATGCGTTTTAGTAGATTCCCACGTGTGGATCGTGTTGTTAGTCACCATTTTCTTATCTTCTTTATCACTAGAATCTGCATTCTGATGAAATCACATGAGATATTTACAATATTGATTTATTAATTTAACAATCACCTTATTGTTGGTTTCATCATATATTTATAAGAGCTTTAATTATCATCTCCTTTTCAACGATGGAAGGTCTACTTATTAAGTTTCAAGATTTGGAGGAAAGTTATGGAAAGTAACGGTCTGAAAGTGAATGTTATACCAAAACTAAAGTGATGATCAGTGGTTGTAGTGTTGGAAAATCCCCAGAAAGAGGAAATCTCCCCTGCTCAGTTTGTGGAAAGGAATTTGGGAGCAACTCAATTTCTTGTGGTACTTGCAAGCGAGATGTTAAAAGTAGGTTGAGAGATGATAACCAGTTTGACAAGTGTTTTATGAAAGACTCTTTCCATACAAGCTCATTAGAAAGTTTTTCTGTTTTGTTTAGACCGGCTTCAATCTGTTTGTATTGTGCAAATTTACTCTTTCATTTGAAGGTATTCTCGTCAAAGATTTATCCCAGAAACAAAAGATGAGATACTTTAAAAACATGTTTGAAAGCACAGGTGACACAGCCTTCTGCCACTGATGAGAAAACCCCAGATATGAATAGTTGCCAAAAGACTTGTATGTGAAAGGTTTCTCCTCCGGCATCATTTTGTCAACCAAATCCTTCCGTTTTTGACAAACACACACACATACAACTCAGGGCCTATATTAGCTCTGCCACAAGTCAAATACTTCATCCTGGGATTTACCTTCCTTCCACCGCAGGAAGATGTAGACCAAGGTCGGACGATGGAGATTAAAATACCAGCCCACAAAAAGTGGTACACTCTGGCCCACAAAAAGGCCTGAGCAGCCCCATTGTCATCGAGCAATAAACTAACCCCTTCTCAGAGTGAGAAGGTAAAGCTTCTAGGATTGCACAGAAACATTCGTCAGCCTCCTGACATAAGCAAGGCCACTACAATGAAACATTCGTCAGCCTCCT
Organism: Sepiola atlantica; assembly: GCA_963556195.1. Lineage (NCBI taxonomy): Eukaryota > Metazoa > Mollusca > Cephalopoda > Sepiida > Sepiolidae > Sepiola > Sepiola atlantica. The sequence continues at coordinate 60,924,761 of OY744541.1, forward strand.
GACATAAGCAAGGCCACTACAATGAAACATTCGTCAGCCTCCTGACATAAGCAAGGCCACTACAATGAAACATTCGTCAGCCTCCTGACATAAGCAAGGCCACTACAATGAAACATTCGTCAGCCTCCTGACATAAGCAAGGCCACTACAATGAAACATTCGTCAGCCTCCTGACATAAGCAAGACCACTACAATGAAACATTTGTCAGCCTCCTGACATAAGCAAGACCACTACAATGAAACATTCGTCAGCCTCCTGACATAAGCAAGGCCACTACAATGAAACATTCGTCAGCCTCCTGACATAAGCAAGACCACTACAATGAAACATTCGTCAGCCTCCTGACATAAGCAAGACCACTACAATGAAACATTTGTCAGCCTCCTGACATAAGCAAGACCACTACAATGAAACATTCGTCAGCCTCCTGACATAAGCAAGGCCACTACAATGAAACATTCGTCAGCCTCCTGACATAAGCAAGACCACTACAATGAAACATTCGTCAGCCTCCTGACATAAGCAAGACCACTACAATGAAACATTCGTCAGCCTCCTGACATAAGCAAGACCACTACAATGAAACATTCGTCAGCCTCCTGACATAAGCAAGGCCACTACAATGAAACATTCGTCAGCCTCCTGACATAAGCAAGCCCACTACAGACAAAATGACCCACACTGTCGGACAGATTATTGAGGATGTATCCTTGACTGGTATGATTGGCGTCTGAAAGGAAACTGCCTACTTTATCTTATTGGTCTCTAAACTGACCACTAAAATTGGTTTATTTTAATAACAAACACGAGAAAAGGATGAAAATAATTACTTACATAGAAAGCTATATAATTGTATTGTAGGTTACTCAGAAGTGCACGATAATATTACAACTACTGTAGAGAGGCCACTTAGGTTATCAGCCGACCGATGAAGCACTGGCACACCAGGATATTCTCTGGTATTCCAGCATTACAATCTGACCCGGGTGATAACTCATGACTTACAAATTGTACAATTCGTCTTCTAGTGTTGAGTTACTGATAATTCTGGAAGAGAAGTAACGGTTACTAGTGTAGACGGTGAACTTGTCATGCAGTGTTAAAGTTTCATCCGGGCTAAGTCAGTTTTTCTAGTACTCTTTGGAAAGGTATGAATCGACCAGTCTTTCTCCGAGATATTAGTTTAATAGTAGGGTAGACTCTAAAGCTTTGGCTTTTTGGCTGGGAGCAAAGTGTAGTATCTGTTCTGATGCTACACTTCATCTGTTTTGTCCTCGGTAAGTGAAGGATTATCCTTCTAGACTGAGGCAATTTTTCCCAATCTAGAGTGCCCAATTTTAGGGAGATTGATTTCCCCTACATTAAAAACCGACCTTGTGTCTAACTCTGCTCTCGTTGGGTGGGGTGTAAATAAGAACTCATAAGCCATGGAAGGAAAACTAGTCTAGAAGAAATAACACCAATTCTTATCCGTTTATTCCAACATTTCTTTTAATTTTATTAGATTTCTCCCAATCATTGTATTTATACAATTGATCAGGGAAAGTGTGGTTGGAGATTACACAACCCTTGCTTCACCATAAATTCCTCCTTTCACAGATGCCCTTTCAGTAAGTGTCCATTGTATCTTTACACAGAAGAAGGTAAATATTTGTTTTAATTACATTTTAGAATAAAATATGTGTATATGAATATCTTTGATATTAGAATTGAAACCATTTATGTAATTACATAATGCAAGTATTATACATTTAATAAATACATAGTTGACTACAAAAGAAAACTATTTATCTGGTTTTTAAATTATTATCTATGTTGTAGGTAAGAACATATATTTTAGTGATTTCACTACTCAGCTAAATCTGTCGGTCTGAAATTTAGCTTACCATCTCATTAATTGTTTTCTAAAAACTTAATTAAAATTTTTATCTGTGCATGTTTTATGTCTTTTTTCTACTCTTTCCAAAAGCCTGTTAGATGAAGGGAAGATGGGATGATGAATGATTATTTCAATGTACATTGCAAATGTTTTTCACATCAAGAAAGTGTCAAGACCACCAAGGCCTTTTGTTGATTAAATCGCTTGCCATAGTTATGGAAAACGGGTTGATCTTTATTCCAAAGAGCTTGTTCTATTTCATCTGGGAGATTGTCTGATTGGATTTGGATCTGTTAACTTGGGAGGCCTGTGCATTTGGAAGCAGTATTGGTTGTCAGCTTCCTGGAACGATTCCCAGAAAATCTTGCTCTTAAGGTTTGGAACATTATCTTGGTGAAAGAAAGTGCATTCACAGATGGCTACACTAGTATCACAAAGAGGTGTGTTCAATCAACAATTGATGGCTTAGTGGGTAGAACATTGGACTTAAGGGAACAGAATCTTCAATTGAATTTGATTTTTGACCTTTTAACAATATAATCTCTAACTTAAAACTCCAAGGGAGTTTATTGGCTATGGATAGCAGTAAAGTGAATCTAACATAATTTGGAAATAATGGAACATCAGAGAAGAGCAATTATGGGTCTCACAAGAAAAAAATTGAAGATCAACATTCTGCTAATAATGGCAATATTCTTTATATAATACTATTAGAAATACCCGCTGTTGCTCGAGATTGAATGAAACACACTACTTTGTCTTTTTTCACTCAGCCCATAACACCATGTTACTTTTTTAGTGCCTACCCTCCCGGCTCTAGGAAGAATCTGAAATTTTACATATGGTTTAAATTGTATTAGAATCGGATATATATTTGAAGTTTTACAGCTACACTTAGAGATTCGAGACCACTTCCATTGTCTTCTGAAAATTTTACATTCACTCTTTGATTTTATGTAGATTCTTTAACCTTTCTTTCTATAGGCAAGATATACAGACATTGACATTGATATATATAGATTATGTTTAAAGATGGTTAAATAAAATAATTGAAAATTATTTCTCTCTAAATAACATTTTTGAGCTCTTATATATCCTAGCCGACACACACACATGGATCTGTGGCATAACGGTTAAAGGCGTTGATTACCAATACGTTCTCAGTGACAAACTTCTCGAAGTTTAAGGTTTACTCCTTACTACAGGCAATACTAACTAAGAATAACATATAACAAAACTAAGACTTGTATCCAGTCATGGCTGATGGAACGAGAACAAGTTACCCCTGTGAATTAAATGAAGGGGTTTAGTTCGAAATTACTTATAGATGCTCGAGTTTGACAGAAATTTTATTTGAAAAGATGCACATGAAGAATGTGGGAGATTACATCAGCCGAAACGTTGTGAATATAACAACCAAAGTGAGAATAGCAGTCCGAATAATCCAAATAATCAATCCTCATTTTAAAAATTCCAAAACATCACACACACACACACACACACACACACACACACACACACACACACATAGAGTTTGAATTACCTACTAGACAATATCCTCGAGTGTCTTCGGTCTCTCTGCACAGAGGGTTGTCAGGGCAACCTGAAACAAGGATACTTCACCCTACAAGTAAACCCTGACCAAATATTCAAATTATCATAGTATTCGAAACCCAAATAAGATCCCCTCGATATGGCTATAAATTGGCTCATACCAGGAATGGTGCATCTTCTCTTAGTAATGTTACCTCATATAACAGCACAGCTGGATACTCCACCAGACTAGATGAATTATCATCCTGGAATCCGGTAAGACCAAGAGACCACAAGAAAGATATACTATAACATAGTTAACTGGTCAATTGAGGGGAGGAAAATTAATGTTCTTAACTTCTTTACTAACTCAACGTTTGACAGGTAAATAAAACCTTTAATGGAATCTTCGAATATCTATGTATCTCATAGTGAGATCAAGTGTTAGCCCCACGAAAGGGCCCCTTTATTTCTGAGAACTTTGACTGAAGTAAAATGAAATATATATATTTTTGCATGATATAACATCTTTATAAATGCTTTTTATTTTGGTTTCTGAGGAGCAGCGTGTAATTTCGTTTAATTGTAGCATGTAATTGCACATTGCGAAACAATTGTAAGACCATCGTAAATTCTGTCATTGCAAAATTAAATGATATGAGTAAAGACTGAAGTTTGCTCATTGGAATTTTAAATAATCATTATATATATATATATATATATATATATATATATATATATATATATATATATATATATTGGTACAGAAAGATTAGTACAACATTAGTACCGTCGGTTTCAAGCTCAGAAGAATTTAATCATCCGGCTCTCTTCAGCTTATGTTGTCACCTGTTTCAGAAATGTGAAGTCACGTGTAACTCTCGTTTGGATGCGTTATTTGCTTAGAGTGTTATGTATATTTGTTTAAAATTAGTTTTAGGGAGGTTAGAAAAGGGGGGGGGTGAAATGCAACAATTGAGATTTAAAAATAGAAAATATTTAAAAATATTTAAATATAAAGAAATTACAAAATTTTCCATACAAATCCCGTGAGTCAATGTTTATGAAAAGCGTATATTTGGCCGTTACTGAAGAGAGCCGGATGGTTAAGTCCTTCTGAGCTTGAAACCGACGGTATTAATTTTGTACTAATTTTTCTGTACCCAAAAATAAATAAATATTAGGCTCTTAATTTTGATTCTCCATTAATTGAGCACTCTGCTGGGATTTTTCCTACTATATTACAAAAGAAATTATATATATATATATATATATATATATATATATATATATATATATATATATATATAAAAGAGGGTAGTGAAGTATTAGTGCCGTTCCAACGAGAGAAAAGTATATATGTAAAGGAGTAAGGTTACCAACATTTGTAAAAAGTTTTTTCAACATTTTTTTATTATTTTGTTATTTTATCATTTTGTTATTTTATCATTTTATGATTTTAAAATGATAAAATAACAAAATAATAAATTAATGTTGATATGAGTAAAGACTGAAGTTTGCTCATTGGAATTTTAAATAATCATTATATATATATATATATATATATATATATATATATATATATATATATATATATATTTATTTTTTTGGTACAGAAAGATTAGTACAACATTAGTACCGTCGGTTTCAAGCTCAGAAGAATTTAATCATCCGGCTCTCTTCAGCTTATGTTGTCACCTGTTTCAGAAATGTTAAGTCACATGTCACTATCGTTTGGATGCGTTATTTGCTTAGAGTGTTATGTATATTTGTTTAAAATTAGTTTTAGGGAGGTTAGAAAAGGGGGGGTGAAATGTAACAATTGAGATAAAAAAATAGAAAATATTTAAAAATATTTAAATACAAAAAAATGACAACATTTTCTACACAAATCCCGTGAGTCAATGTTTATGAAAAGCGTATATTTGGCCGTTACTGAAGAGAGCCGGATGGTTAAGTCCTTCTGAGCTTGAAACCGACGGTATTAATGTTGTACTAATTTTTCTGTACCCAAAAATAAATAAATATTAGGCTCTTAATTTTGATTCTCAATTAATCGAGCACTCTGCTGGGATTTTTCCTACTATATTACAAAAGAAATTATATATATATATATATATATATATATATATATATATATACAAGAGGGTAGTGAAGTATTAGTGCCGTTTCAACGAGAGAAAAGTATATATGTAAAGGAGTAAGACTACCAACATTTGTAAAAAGTTTTTTTTATTATTTTGTTATTTTATCATTTTGTTATTTTATCATTTTATGATTTTAAAATGATAAAATAACAAAATAATAAATAAATGTTGAAAAACACTTTTTACAAATGTTGGTAGCCTTACTCCTTTATATATATACTTTTCTCTCGTTGGAACGGTACTAATACTGCACTACCCTCTTATATATATATATATATATATATATATATATATATATATATATATATATATATATATATATATATATAGGTAGAAGGATGAAAGGAATTAGAAAAGCGACGGAGGGAGATCTTTTTTCAATTCAGTTGCTCAATGCAAGGTATATTCTGCAATATATATATATATATATATATTTAATTTTTTTTTTGAATAGTAAGTTAGAAATTGTTTCATGTTTATTTTTACTTGCAATGAAAATAAAATGCTCGATATTTTAAAAGTAGAGCACTAATAATAATAATAATAATAATAATGGACAAACGTGGACTGCTCTCCGAGGAACAAAAAGGATGCCGGAAAGGACAAAGAGGGGCACATGATCTACTATACATTGATCAAAAGACCCTGAAGGAGGTGAAGAGCAGACAAAAGAACATAACCATGGCATGGATTGACTACAAGAAAGCCTACGACAGAATCCCCCAAACATGGATAATTGAATGCTTAAAAATATACAAGATACCAGACAGGATTATTAATCTCATCCAGAAAGCAATGGAAACATGGAGACTAAAACTGACAGCCGGAGGACAATACCTGTCTGAGATAAAACTACAGAGAGGCATCTTTCAAGGAGACTCTCTATCACCACTATTGTTTATAATAGCCATGATGCCACTCAACCACATACTCAGAAAGTGCGATGCCGGATACTGGTTTACGGATACAGAACAAAGAATAAACCACCTGATGTACATGGATGACCTCAAACTGTTTGCAAAAAACAAAAAAGAACTGGAAAAGCTGATAAACACAACCAGGATATTCAGCCAGGATATCCAAATGGAGTTTGGAATAGAAAAATGTGCACTGCTAGAGATCAAAAGAGGAAAACTGGAGACGACAGAAGGTATAGAACTCCCCAACCAAGAGGAGATGAGGGCGCTAGGAGAACAAGATAGTTATAAATACCTGGGAGTTCTGGAAGCAGACACAATCAAATATACAGAAATGAAAGAGAAGATTGAAAAAGAATATCTACGAAGAGCAAGGAAACTCTTAGAAACTAAACTATATAGCAGAAACCTAGTAAAAGGGATAAACACATGGGCTGTATCACTAATAAGATACTCTGGACCATTCATAGGCTTGACCAAAGAAAAACTCAGGCACCTTGACCAAAGGACTAGAAAACTAATGACTATGCACAATGCATTGCACCCAAAAGACGATACGGACAGACTCTACATGAAAAGAAATGAAGGAGGTAGAGGACTGGTAAGTATAGAAGACTGTGTGGAAGACACCAAATAAGAGCTGGAGAAATATGTAACCCAGAACACGGAAAGACTGATCACCACAGCAAGAGACACCAGCCCAACAAACAACTCCGGAAGCACTGAACCCAGAAACAAAAAGACAAGAAAGGAAAAGTGGGAAGAAAAACAACTACATGGACGCTTTATAAGACTCACAAGCGATGAAGCCAATGAAAACAGCTGGGCATGGCTAAGAAAAGGACACTTGAACATAGAAACGGAATCTCTGCTGACGGCCACACAGAACAATGCGATTAGGACAAACTTTATTAAAGCAAAGATAGATAAAACCCAGGAAAACAGCAAATGCCGATTGTGTGGACAAAGAGACGAAACAATAAATCATATAAGTGAATGCAGCAAGGTAGCACAAAGGGAATACAAGGACAGACATGACAGCGTGGGGAAAGAAGTACATCGGGAAATGTGCAAACAACTGAATTTCGAATATGCAAAAAAACGGTACAAACACAAACCAGAAACTGTACTAGAAAACGAAAAACACAAAATCATATGGGATATGAATGTACAAACAGACAAACCCATAACAGCAAGGAGACCGGATATGATAATAATCAACAAGAAAGAAAAATCCTGCAAAATCGTGGACTTTGCCGTTCCAGCAGACCACAGAGTGAAGATCAAAGAGACGGAAAAAAGAAGCAAATATACTGAACTTGCCAGAGAATTGAAAGGAATATGGAACATGAAGAAAGTCAGTATAACACCAATAATCATGGGAGCACTAGGAACAGTCCCCAAAAACATGGAGAAAAGACTAGGAGAAATAGAAATCAAAGGGATAACTGAGACCATACAAAGGACAGTAATGATCAAAACAGCTACAATCCTGAGAAATGTCCTCGAATGCGGAAACTAACCCACATAATCAACGAATGGAGAGCAAACACATGGAAGCACAAGACAACAGAACCGGGGAAAATACAACCGCACGAGAGAGGCGCAAGCATAGGCTAACGCCACGAAAATTATGAACAGAGGGTCGAGGAGGGAAAGCGCAAACCAGACCTCCACTGGAAGAGCGCGGACAGCTCTGGGACCTTGGGGAGGCTTGTTGTCACTCGGGGCCCCGGAGGGGACCAATGGCCCTTAACAGCGGGAAATCGTTGGTAGGTGGCTGTTGCGATACCGCAAGGTCATCAGCGGTGATGAACGAAAAGAGATGGAGCATACTGGAAGTCTGAGGAGACTTGTTGTCACTCAGACCCCAGGGAATACCACGGGTTGTTGGCAGTGGGCGATCACTGACGATGACCAGTGTGATAACTCCTAGAGAGTGAATAATAATAATAATAATAATGGTACAAACATAAACCAGAAACAGTACTGGAAAACGAAAAACACAAAATCCTCTGGGATATGGATATACAAACAGATAAACTCATACAAGCAAGGAGACCTGATGTTATTATAATAGACAAAAAGAAAAAATCTTGTAAAATCGTAGACTTCGCCGTTCCAGCAGTCTACAGAGTGAAGATCAAAGACACAGAAAAACGAAGTAAATACACAGAACTAGCCAGAGAACTGAAAGGAATATGGAGCATGAAGAAAGTTAGTATAATACAAATAATTGTAGGAGCACTAGGAACAATCCCAAAAAACCTGGAGAAAAGACTGGGAGAAATTGGAGTCAAAGGGACTATCGAAACCATACAAAGGATGGCAATGATCAAAACAGCTACAATCTTAAGGAAAATCCTCGAATGCGGAAACTAACACACATAAGCTACAAAGGCTAACCAGTTACAAGGAATTTACAACGGAGAAAAAAAAAACCACACAAAGAACACCACAACAAGAGCCAAGGAACAGAAACTGCAAGAAACAGCACTTCATAATCCCCCCCCCCCCAATAAATTACACCGGCCTCAGCTATCACTACACAAAAATGAACCAAAGAAACAGAAATTACAAGAAACACTATAAGCTCCTCCCTCTACCCCCCACCCCCCAAAAAAAAAATTAAAAAGAATTAAAAATTATTTTTTTTTTTTTAAATAAGGCAAAAGAAAAGGAAAAAAAATAAGGAATTGAAAGGAAAAAATTTAAAAATTTAAAAAAAAATTAAATTTTTATTTATTTTTTATATTTAAAAAAAAAATTAATTTAAAGAAATATTATTTTATTTATTTATTTATTTATTTTTTTAACTGGTGCCGGCCTAGGCTAACACCAGACAACATACTTGTAGAGGGTCGAGGAGGATGAGAAGACCGAGGAGGGACATCACAAACCAAACCTCCACTGGAAAAGTGCAGAGAATGCTGGGACTTTGGGGGGGCTTAGTTCCACCCAAATCCCAGAGAAGACCAATTGTCCTTACCAGCGAGAAATCAATGGTAAGTGGCTGTTGCAATACCGCATCGTTATCGAAAAGAGGTGAAGAATACTGGAAATCTGGGGAAGCTTGTTGTCACTCAGACTCCAGGAAATACCACTGGTTGTTGTAGGTGAGCAATCACTGACGAAGATCTGTGTGAGAACTCCTAGTGAGTACAAATAATAATAATAATAATAATAATAATAATAATAATAATAATAATAATAATAATAATAAACTGTGGTGGCACCAAAATCGGTTTTTTCCACACAAAATGATCATGAAGAATCTAGGAGGATGGAAAGACAAAGGAGTAAAAGCACTATTCAGATGTCCAGGATATGGACATGAAAAGTACTGGTATCTTAAGGAGGATTGTTGTCATTCAAATTAAAAACAACAACGGCTGTTACTAACGAGAACTCAGTGGTAAATGGCAGTTGCAAGAACGCAAAGTGATTTGCACAATGATCAGAAGAAGCAGAGAGCATTGGACATTGGGACAGACTTTTTGTCACTTCGTTTCCGGGGAACACCATCTGTTTTGGCCAGTTTGGTAATGACTCATGTCCTAGTAAATGAGATATAATAATAATATAGTCTCGATATATCTCAGCACTATGTGATACGCAATGTACAGCCTCTCCATAGTGAATGACCATCCGTGTGTGATGAAGAACCACATCGTTCACAATGTTAGCCTGTTAATATGCATGAGCATAAACAGAACATGGCTGATCTAGAAGAGTAAACCTTAAATAAAATCCCTCTATTCTTTATGGGTAGTAGTTGTAGTTTCTGTGGTGACCATTGACGAACGTATGCTTTGGCAAAGACAACATCGTACCTTCATGGAAGATCATTCTTGACAACGGGAAACGGCACTGCTCCACTGAGTGGGGAACCGTAAAAGTGTACAGGTTTTGGCAAGCCGTATACTTATCCGGTCCTGAAGATGCCGTCAGCAAGTACTTCAGTATAATTTGCTAAACCGCACATAACAAAACAAGACTGTGATGGGTGGCAGAATTTTGTTCTCAAACATGTGGCGAATCTCTTTAGGGTATGCACATAAGCGAACAAACAACATCAGACTTGTTGATATTGTTTCTGTAAGCTGAGTATGTTATGTCTACAAAGTCATGGAAATTTCATGAGAAGTGGGTAGACCATTACTCCACAAAAACCATTCTAATGTGTGTCCATCACACAAAACCTCTATTCACACTTGGATCTGTATTCTCTGCAGAAGTTGTCATTTACCAATTTTAAACAAAAGTTGTTGAGCACTTGCAGTAAAGCGCAAGAATCACACTTGTTGGCATTTCACTTAAATTGAAACAATTTCCTGGATGTCTGTTTAACTCTTTCTCTTCAGACATTTTCTCAACTCATTGCCCCGATGCTTCTTTTCACGAACACCAATCATCAACAAAATGGCAACTTGCTTTCTCATCCTTTCTATAATGAGAATAAATACTTATGCTACACGATTACACGCTGCATTCTTGTTAGAAATGCTGCTTTCCTAAAAGAGAACACATGTTAAGAGGTGAGTCAAACTTGAAAAATGTTGTTTGCATAAAAAATCCTCCCTTGCAGCATCATGCGAGAAAATGCCTCCTAGAAAGATGACAAAGAAAAGAGGAAATCAAGATGAGGCTAATTGATAAACATACTTATGAAATAAGTATTCGTTAAGTGTCTTCTATTAACTCAGACTTAAAACTGATTATGTCGCCATAGGGAATTTTACTTAGGTGACATAGACGTGATCAAAATGTTGCTAATTTGTTTCTTGGATAAAAAAAGAGAAAAAAGAAAATGAATAAATAAAAGGACAAACAAACAAACAATTCAGTTTTGATTACTTATGGATGGAAACAGCCAAACAAACATTTCTATCTTTATAAACTTAAGTATGTTTATGTGTTTATATGTATTTATATGTATATATGTTTATGTGTTTATGTTTATATGTTTATGTTTTTATGTTTCTATGCTTATATGTTTATATGTTTATATGTTTATATGCTTATGTGTTTATATGTTTATATGTGTATATGTTTATGTGTTTATATGTTTATGTGTTTATGTGTTTATATGTTTATGTGTTTAGATGTTTATGTTTATGTTTATATGTTTATATGTTTATGTTTATGTTTATGTGCTTATGTTTCTATGTTTCTATGTTTCTATGTATATATGTTTATATGTTTCTATGTTTATATGTTTATATGCTTATATGCTTATGTTTCTATGCTTATATATTTATATGTTTCTATGCTTATATGTTTATATGTTTATATGTATAGTTTAATTCCTAAACAAATTAACTAATCATTTTGAATTTTTAAACGAAGCTGCTAGACATAAGGGGTCTAAATGTAGGCTATATTTAGTTTAATTTAGTTTCATGCTAAAAGGGGGCAAAAATGGGGTAGGAGCACTTCGTGAAACTTCAGATACTTCCGATTTTTATGAAATTTAATTCATAGTCATTAGACACCAATTAAGCAAGATTCTCTGAATTTCAATTTCTTCTTAAGACTTTTTAAGTCTTAAATTTTAGACATTTTCTAGAATCAAAATCACGTATTGGAATTTGATCAAAATTAGAATAAGGATTCTAGATATAAGGTTTAGTATCATTATATTTTGATTTTAATTTTCATAAGGGGATATAAAATTTGTGCAAAACTGTTCTGTTGGGAGAATTAATTCTAGTTTATATATAAAAATCAGACTTTTATTTAAGTGACGGAAGGCCCTAATAACCTATAATTTTCCACGTTTCTCTCGCTCTCCTGAACATTAGTCTAGTCTGATGATGTTAAACCAGCAGTAACAATGGCATATCCCCTACTCTGTAATAAAGAGCAATGTGTATTTATCTGTATATATATATATATTCGTCCTGTTACACAAAAATTAGCGAGTAAAAAACTGCCAGACGAATCTATTTCAAGTATTTAAGAGCATTGAGATAGCAAATAGCAAGTCAGACCCTCCATCTTCAATCTATTTCCACAATGACGTTTTCCATACCGATTTATACGTTTTTCTTTCCTTTTTTTCTTTTTCTAAACTTTCTAGTTTGAGACGTTTTCGTTATTTCTTATTTGTTTTTATTAACAGATCGAAACGTATATGAATATTAATGCGAACACTAAACAAAGTAAATACCGAGTGTGAAGCCCATTCAGAATCACACTTCCTACTGATGAGACGATCAGCAAAATGTCCTCACATATCATTGAATGACAATTAAACAAAGACCGTTGGACATCCATGACTGAAACTTGGTGGATAAGTCAGGCATTGCCTGAAGTTTATTTGTACGAAATATTACAGAAAGGATCATGAATTTTATTAACGATTCCATTGGGTGGCATTTGGGAAGAAGGTCACACTTTACTAGCCTAGAAGGATGGAGAAAATATATAAGTTATCCTGGCACTCAGTAACTATAAAAGTCTGATTTTCACAAATACAGGGAGATATCTTTGGGGAAAGTTTAAAGAAACTCACCATATAATCACTGCATACTCGTTAACTTAGTTAACATCATGCTGTTGACAACAGATCTCCAGTCATTTCTGTTAGAACATCAAACTTCGAGGATACTGATGTTTTGTTCATGCCGTTTTCAAGGTAGAAGTCTGATAGTGATTTGAAATCTTTTGTCACTTGATCAAGCCATGTCATCTTTGGTCATCCTGATGGTCTTTTGGTAGGCTTTATGAAGGCTGGAAGTGCAGGTGTTTCTAATGACAGTCTCATTAAATGGTCAAACCATGGCAGTCTTTGTTTTAGTATAATAGCACTTCATGAAACGTAATAGAGTATGGTAAAACATATGTGTGTGAACTTGTGTTTGTGTGTGTTCACTGCACAGGTGCGTCCGCTCGTTGTTTTCATCCGAATGTTTGATTTCGACACTGGCCATAATGTCAATCATGTAGTCTCAATCAGTGCTGTAACAAATGGGTTTCCCTTCCAAATAATGTCAATCATGTAGTCTCAATCAGTGCTGTAAAAAATGGGTTTCCCTTCCAAATAATGTCAATCATGTGGTCTCAATCAGTGCTGTAACAAATAGGTTTCCCTTCCAAATAATGTCAATCATGTGGTCTCAATCAGTGCTGTAACAAATGGGTTTCCCTTCCAAATAATGTCAATCATGTGGTCTCAATCAGTGCTGTAACAAATGGGTTTCCCTTCCAAATAATGTCAATCATGTAGTCTCAATCAGTGCTGTAACAAATGGGTTTCCCTTCCAAATAATGTCAATCATGTGGTCTCAATCAGTGCTGTAACAAATGGGTTTCCCTTCCAAATAATGTCAATCATGTAGTCTCAATCAGTGCTGTAAAAAATGGGTTTCCCTTCCAAATAATGTCAATCATGTGGTCTCAATCAGTGCTGTAACAAATAGGTTTCCCTTCCAAATAATGTCAATCATGTGGTCTCAATCAGTGCTGTAACAAATGGGTTTCCCTTCCAAATAATGTCAATCATGTGGTCTCAATCAGTGCTGTAACAAATGGGTTTCCCTTCCAAATAATGTCAATCATGTAGTCTCAATCAGTGCTGTAACAAATGGGTTTCCCTTCCAAATAATGTCAATCATGTGGTCTCAATCAGTGCTGTAACAAATAGGTTTCCCTTCCAAATAATGTCAATCATGTGGTCTCAATCAGTGCTGTAACAAATGGGTTTCCCTTCCAAATAATGTCAATCATGTGGTCTCAATCAGTGCTGTAACAAATGGGTTTCCCTTCCAAATAATGTCAATCATGTAGTCTCAATCAGTGCTGTAACAAATGGGTTTCCCTTCCAAATAATGTCAATCATGTGGTCTCAATCAGTGCTGTAACAAATGGGTTTCCCTTCCAAATAATGTCAATCATGTAGTCTCAATCAGTGCTGTAACAAATGGGTTTCCCTTCCAAATAATGTCAATCATGTGGTCTCAATCAGTGCTGTAACAAATGGGTTTCCCTTCCAAATAATGTCAATCATGTGGTCTCAATCAGTGCGGTAACAAATGGGTTTCCCTTCCAAATAAAATTACAACTCTGAGTTTTAAAACAAGTAACACTATTTCATTTTGTGAAGTTAAAATTATACTTGATTTACAAACGACAAACTTGCAATCAGAACAGGCCTTTCCAACCGAACACAAAATGCCCATTTGTTTGTGAGACCGACAGAAAACCAAATTGTTCCCCTGTTTGTTTTTCTCTGAATATATAAAGATATAAATTGGACCACACTACAAGACAACTCAGGATTTATCAGCTGTAAATCAGGTTAATCGGGTTAATCAGTTTTTATGTCCATAGGGACATAAAAACTGATTAACCCGGGTGTCTATTATCTGAATGGGCCATTGCTATTTTTTGAGGCACACTGATTTAGTTTTACAACTTTTGTGCCAATAAAATGCTCAGTGCTCTCTGGACTAATCTCGCCTTTAATGAGTTTTAATCCGCCTTATTTGTTATAGTAGTAGTGAATAGGCAACTGTGTGTAGTCGATGACGATACGCAAGATATAACTTTGCTCCAACAAATTGCCTTCCTAATTTGCATCAAATAAAGTATTTGTCTTTCTTGCTGGGGGATAATGACGTCGCATATGTCTTGCCG
Organism: Sepiola atlantica; assembly: GCA_963556195.1. Classification (NCBI taxonomy): domain Eukaryota; kingdom Metazoa; phylum Mollusca; class Cephalopoda; order Sepiida; family Sepiolidae; genus Sepiola; species Sepiola atlantica. The sequence continues at coordinate 60,939,878 of OY744541.1, forward strand.
CTGCAGAGAAAATAAATATGTTTAGTTAAGGCTGATTTTGTTGTAAAGTCTATTTTTTCATGCAATGAAGTAGGTGGAAGGGGGAAAAAGTGGAAAAGTCTTTGATGTTACTACAACTGCATCATAATGTTCAGAGTTTTGTTCCAATAAATTTAATGGCCTTGCCTGGCTATAGGCTTGCCGTAATGTCTTGATGGCCACAGACTTACTGTAATGTTAATTTGTCATTTTTTAGTGTACTTTGTGGAATCTCTATAGAGTGTAGCCAATTTAAAAACGCATCTTGTATTAATTCAGCTTGATATTGTTCGGTGGATACCAAAGAAAATGAACAGTTTTTACTTAGTTTTATTAAGGATTGACTGGCAGAACCCCATGGAAACTCTATGGTGCTTTCTAAATCAATCTGTATAATTTACTGTTAAAAATGATATTCCTTTTGAAATAATACATGTATCAGGGTCAATACTCTTATAAAGAAATTACTCTTTCTTCTTTAAAAATAATTGTCATTGTCAGCTTAATATTCTTTAAATAAATAAAACGAACGTTTCTTCTATATTTATTTATTTAAAATTGTAGCAATTGAATTCTTTTTAAAACAATAAGTATTCTCTGTCTTCTTACCGTAAAAAAATGTCAGCTAAATATTTTTCAAGTCAAAACGAATGTCACATTTTTAAATGTATTTACTTAAAATTGTACTATTTTAGTCAACAGGACAAGATAATTTGATTTTGGAACAATTCATTTTAAAATGGGTAAAATCAGCATGTTTTACCTTAGTGACATCAGATTAATCACCAATCACTATCTTTGCTGATCAGACGATCTCATTTTTATAAATGTGTGTGAAAAAGGTGATAACGTACGTACGAACATAAAATGTGTTAACATATTATTATTAAGACTTGATAGAATTCGTCAATTGATTCTGCGGTTGGAAGTGTCACAAAATTATTTCATTTTTATTTGTAATGTAAATTCCATCCAGATGCCTTTTTGTAGGATTTTCTTGGCAAATGTTAGTAAACTCATGTTTCAAAATATTTAATAAGATAAAAAATCTTATTAATCTTTGGGTCACAATAGTCGAGAAAGTTATGAAAGTTGTTATCGAGTGACGACATTCAAGTTCAACATCATACAAGTTGGGATCTATAATAAATTTATCCAGGCAAAGTAAATTAGTCATTATCAAAATTGTAAGCAATGCAGGGATTTTGACAAATTATAGTAACATAGTGACAATATCATTGGTTTATCTTTAAGCTTTATCAAACTCTGCTGTAGGCAGTAATTCAATGCGAAATAGTGGTCAGGACGGATCTGTTACGAGGGGTTGGGGATTATACCACACAGACTATAGATATTATTCATCCTTCTTGAGAACCAGAGATGAAGCTGGGTTCTCGATTCTTTTCTTGGAAAGTTGGCATATTCATGAAAGAGACAACACTTTTTGGCTAACCCTTATCCTCGAGTGGCCTTTGGGCTTTGATAAGTGGTGACTTGTTAGTAATAATAAAAATGTGGTATCTGTTCTGATGCTGCACTTCATCTTTTTTGTCCTCGGTCAGTGAAGGATAAATCCTTCTAGCCTGAGGAATTTTTTCCCCAATCCAGAGTGCCCCTTTTTGAGGAGCTAGACTTTCCCCACATTAAAAGCTGACCTTATGTCTAACTCTTCCCTCATGCAGAGGCAAGTAAATAGGAACACTTTCAATTCAAAATACAGGTTATTCAACTACTGTAGTTCTATTCCCTTATCTAAGAGGGACGAATCACCTTAATTCTGCAAATCTTACATTATGTGTGTCTGCATCTAAAATATTGGTAACTGTAACCCAACTTCAAATCTTTTCTTATGAAACATAGTTAAACAAACCAATGATGCATTCTACCTTAATATGGAGCCAGCTGATTATTACATAACCTCCTGTCAATCTTACCATACAACCAATTGCACATGATAATCATAAATACACTTATCAGATAGTCAAAAAAGAAAAGTGGTAAAGTGGGATTGAAACCTACACTTCAATCATAGATGTAACTTTGTCAATGTAATAGGAGCAAGTTCTCCAATTGTTACATACCAACTTCTGCAGTGCTCGAGATGATGCTGATGATGATGCTGATGCTGATGCTGATGCTGATGCTGATGATGATGATGATGATGATGATGATGATGATGAACATGACAACGACGACGACCCTGATGATGATCTCATGAGACAAAACTATTAAGAGACAAGACTTACTTAGTCGGATCGTGGTCTCTGTTCGGCCGAACTGGACACTTCTTCAGTAGGTCATTCTTCATGTGTGTGTGGATGGCATTATATCTGTAACTGCTGAATGTAAAAAAAATCAATTACTAGATCGTTATTAATTATCAATAATTATGCAAAAACGTTTATATCCAAGATAGATGTTGTTTATTTATTTATCTATATCAAATACATTATTCAGAGAGAGAGAGAGAGAGAGAGAGAGAGAGAGAGAGTTTACTACTGCTTATGTTTAAGAATTACATTTTCAAATTTGTATTACGTCCCACCTCTAAATGAATTCTGTCTAGCTCCCAGCATGCTAATTCATGCTTCCATTTTGTTTCTTCCGTTCCCATCTATCAATTTTGAACTCTTGACAACTTATATCCTGTCTTTCTCCTCCCCAAGGCCACCTCAATATATAACACAGTCATGTGATACCAATGTTAATATTGATTTACAATTTGGCTTTACCTATTAATCGATTATTATTGTCACTCATTTTGAATTTACTATTCTTGGATTATATACTCTGCTAATTTATATACAGCATAATTAAGTTGACACAGCAGTTCTCATTAGATAATTGAAGTTAAATGACGGTGAGTCTGGCCAGTATCAAATGGGTGACCATTTGGGAATACCAGACGCTGTATGTGGGAAGACGGTGACACCTCCCTGCAAAAGACTGCTAAAAACTAATGTCACTAACTGTCGAGGATATAAATGTGACTTTAATATTCCCTAACTTCCCCCTTCTGAGAAAGTTCACTCAACACACTCAGAGTGAATGCCATAACCCTAACCCAGTAACAGGCAGGTATACTCTGATAATATACATACTAATACTTATATTGATATTTTATTGTGTTTATCCTACTGTCTTGGATATGGTATTAAACTACATCGGGTGGTGAGGCTCCAATTTTAGTACAATTTAAGGAGTGTTGAGTCTTCTCTTCGTTTACAATACTCCCAGGTAAACTTTGTAATACTTGTCATGGTCCCATCTATGGGTTAAATAGAATCTGTCCAAGATATGACATGAAACTCGATCCGCTCGTATACACATACATTTACATCATAAATAAGTAATTAAAGCAAACACCATGAATAAATATTTGAGGATATTAAGAAATTGAAGCATAAAATCTTTTACCAAAACTAGTTTATACTAGTTTATACTAGTTTATACCCTCCCCTTGAGCAGTGTTGCTACAGTACCTGGGTATTTCAATTTCCATCTTTACCAAGCTTTTACAACTTTACAGCTAGTATGAAAATGCTATTTAATATTTGCATAAGATTACCAAAAGAAGGTCACTTATGTTTCAGAATTTTTTAGATGAGTGTTGATAATTTGTATTATTTGGATTATTAGAACTACTGTTCTCAGGGTGTTATTCTCACAACGTTTTGGTCGATGTAACCTCTGACTTTTTCAGGTGTATCTTGCAAAACTCAAAAATATTTCTGTCGAACTCGGGAATCTGTACAGAATTTCGAATAGAATCCATTACTTAATTGACGGGGGTAGCTTGTTCTCATCGTCAGCACGATCATGTAGAATTCTTAAGTAATTTGTAGTTGTATTCTTACCGCCTGCACTGAGGATTGAACCTTGAACCCCTAGAAGACCGTCAATTAGAAGTGATTAATACTTTAGAACTTTATCTGCTATGGGTAAAATCAGAATTTTTTACCTTAGTGACATCAGATTAATCACCAATCAACATCTTTGCTGATCAGACGATCTCATTATTATGAATGTGTGTGAAAAAGGTGATAACGTACGTACGAACATGAAATGTATTAACATATTATTATTAAGACTTGATAGAATTCGTCAATTGATTCTGCGGTTGGAAGTGTCACAAGATTATTTCATTTTTATTTGTAATGTAAATTCCATCCAGATGCCTTTTTGTAGGATTTTCTTGGCAAATGTTAGTAAACTCATGTCTCAAAATATTTAATAAGATAAAAAATCTTATTAATCTTTGGGTCACAATAGTCGAGAAAGTTATGAAAGTTGTTATCGAGTGACAACATTCAAGTTCATTGAATTTTAGGAGCCTTAAACATATTCTTCTTTTAAGATGTGAAGTCTTACTATTTTTATCACTATAGATTACTACTTATTATAATAGATTATTATTTATTACTATAGATTACTACTTATCACTATATATTACTACTTATTACTAAAGATTACTACTTATTACTATAGTTTACTACTTATTACTAAAGATTACTACTTATCACTATAGATTACTACTTATTACTATAGTTTACTACTTATCACTATATATTACTACTTATTACTATAGATTACTACTTATTACTATAGATTACTACTTATTACTAAAGATTACTACATATTACTATAGTTTACTACTTATCACTATATATTACTACTTATTACTATAGATTACTACTTATCACTATAGATTACTACTTATTACTAAAGATTAGGGATGGCCTGTGGACGAGTGGTTATAGCACTTGTCTTTGGGCTGGACAACCCGGGTTCGATCCTACTCACGACATGCGAATTTTCGGGTCTGAAAACTCCCTCTGTCCACCCAGCAGTAAATGGGTACCTGACTAAAACTCAGGGAAGGTTCAAGGCAGCGAAAGGAGAAGGATGGGCTCCGCCTTCCATATGCTGTGCCCTAGACACGGTGATTCTAACAAATCACCGCCGCTACGGCCATGGGCAGTGTGCGATGTCGGCAACGACACTCGTGCGCATCCAGGCTATGCGACCTTTACCATTACCTTTTTACTAAAGATTACTACTTATCACTATAGATTACTACTTATTACTATAGATTACTACTTATCACTATATATATTACTACTTATTACTATAGATTACTACTTATTACTATAGTTTACTACTTATCACTATATATTACTACTTATTACTATAGATTACTACCTATCACTATAGATTACTACTTATCACTATATATTACTACTTATCACTATAGATTACTACTTATTACTAAAGATTACTACTTATCACTATAGATTACTACTTATTACAATAGATTACTATTAATTACTATAGATTACTACTTATCACTATAGATTACTACTTATTACTATAGATTACTACTTATCACTATATATATTACTACTTATTACTATAGATTACTACTTATTACTATAGATTACTATTTATTACTATAGATTACTACTTATTTCTATAGATTACTACTTATTACTATAGATTACTACTTTTTTCTATAGATTACTATTTATTACTATATATTTCTACTTATTACTATAGATTACTACTTATTACTGTAGATTACTACTTATCACTATAGATTACTACTTATTACTATAGATTACTATTTATTACTATAGATTACTACTTATCACTATAGATTACTATTTATTACTATAGATTACTACTTATCACTATAGATTACTACTTATTATTATAGATTATTACTTATTACTATAGATTACTACTTATCACTGTAGATTACTACCTATTACTATATATCAGTATTTTAATGGTAATCTAATCTATTATTTATGATTAATGGCTCTCATATTGTATGAAATTCTATTCTAGTTCTACTTAAGAGGGCATTGTCGCCCAACATATGCGCTGCTTTATTTAGTCCTCTTAGTCTCCACTATTCTTCTCTGTCTATAATTTTTACTTCGTCCTATAAGGGGAGATGTTTTCCTTTTTCCCTCTATATGTTGTCAGCAGAGGTTACATGCGGTCAACGAAGGTTACATCGGTCGAAACGTTGTGAGAATAACATTCAAAATGAGAAAAATAGTTCGAATAATCCAAATAGTACAAAATTAATTTTAAAAAAGATATTTATGCAATGTTTTTTATGTTATTATGTCCTGTTAATTTCTTTAAATTTTGTATTAAAATGTTTATATCTTTAATATCAAATAATGTGGGCTTACTTTTGTAGATCAGTGTATATTTGTATTGCCAGCAACTGGAATTTTGAGTAGCATATTAAGGATCTCAAACTCAAGTTTATCATTTCACTTAAGGTCTCATTATGAATGTCTATTCAGTTACGCATACATAGAGTGATAGGAATTTATGTGTACAGGTGTTTGTGAGTGTAACAGAAATGCATTTATTGTATTCGGAGCAGAGTCTTTTCAGCTAGTGCTTGCTCTGCCATCTTGCATGCCAGTTAGACATGGATTCCATACACTTCTGATCTGTAACGGCTTCTGTGTAATGATTGTGCTATAATGAGGTGAATGTGCAGCTGAAACCTGAAAGAAAGGATCCCATCAACCGTGCTTCATCAGAAACTTGGTATTGATGGGATGATAACGGAAATTAAGGAATACCTGGATCGAGTACGTAATAAGCGATATGATTACATGTAACCTGACTGATGTCAATCTTTTGGATAAAAGCGCATGGAGAGCAGGCATGAGATGTTGCCTAGTGTTGCTTATCCTGGAATACGGGGCACTCTCAGTACTCTACATTGCAAAACCGGAGGAAGAAGTATCTATCTATAATACTAGACAAAACCAGCAAGAAACCTGATTATCTCAACAACTACTGAATGTAAAAAAAAAACAATTATATACACTTCTTCATTCCTTATATACCTTAGGAGTGCGGTGTTGTCTTTAAAGTTGTTTCAAATTATTGAAGGATTTATTTTTCTATTTTTCTTTTTCTTATTGAATACTGCTACTCGATTATTACATAAAAAGACATGATTAAAGTTTGTGAAAAATAGACGTCTTTTAATTTTTTCTCCACTTACTATTGAAGTCATTGGCATTAGGTTCATCCCTTCTCAGCAGGCGTGTTTAGGAGCGTTTGGGCTCGTTGATAGTAATGAAGAGAAGGTTTCTTTGTCCACCCTTGTTTTATTTAGCTCACAAGTACTCTTTTGGCCTTATCCGGAAATCAATGAGACAGAAGCACAAGGTCACTAGCTCAGAGAATACCTTTCTTCACATTCCATATGTAATGCTAGTAAAAGAAAGTGGAGACATACAGACACAATTTCTTATGCATCGTTATAAAAAATTGGCAAACGAAATTTGATTTTAAATTTTAGATATTAAAATCATTCATCATATGAAACAAATAATGGCTTGAAAGGAAAAAATGTCTCTAAGATCTTACCATTTCTATTCCGATATCCTTTGCTTGGTGACTATATCACACATATATATTTTTTTATTCCGCCATTTTACAACCACATACCCTGCCGTTTTTCCTTTTTTCCCACTCCCAGCCCTAGCACATAACTCTATGGGGCGACCTAAACATTCAATAAAAGTACTATATTTAAAATCTTCGCCTTCGGAGATGAATTCGAGATCATAGAATCAATAAGTCACTCTTGTAAACTCTTTTGCAATCGATGAATGTAAAGATCAACTAGATACACCTCTACATTCCTGACGTACCCAAGGAGTGCAGTGTCATTCCCCGGTATGTTTTTAGTTGTTCAAAGATTTATATATATTTTTAATCGAGTGAAAGAGGGTGGGACATACAGATAACATTTCTCCTAAACATATTTATAATAGATTGTTAAAAAACAGAAATTTGATTCTAAATTTTAGATATTGAAATTATTCATTGTAAGAAAGAAATCAAATTCTCTAATCGCTCGGGAGAAGGAAAGTGCTTCTAAGATCTTCCCACTGGTATGTCAATTCCCCTCTTATGGTGACTTTATTATACATAGATTTTTGGTTCGTTTTTGTTGTTTTTATTGTTGTTGTTGTTGTTGTTGTTGTTGTTGCTGTTTCAACCACATACCCCAATAGCCTCCACCCCCTTCTTCCCACTCCCTGCCCTGACACATGACTCAATGGGGTGGTCTGAAAATTCAATAGAAGTACTATATTTAAAATCTTGGCCTCTGGAGATGTTTTTGATGAATTCCAAATCACAGAATCAATAAGCTGCTATTGTGAACTCTTCTGCATAGCTGTCGCAACCTTCTGACTGAATAAACAAGTTGAGGCAACATTTTTATTTCTTCTTTCTCTCTCTTAAGTTTTCTTTTTTCCCCCTTTTTAATATTTTGTTTAATTTTTTTATTTATTTTTTTTAATATGAAAGAAACTGAATTTATTTTTGTGACAAGTCCAACAGCAAATCTTGTTCAACTCACTGAAAATATTATCGTTATTATGTGCATATGGGGAAATTATGAATTTAACGATCGGATTAAATCTGTTTTTTGTTTTTTTACTTTCTTTCTCCTTTGAATTTCCACTGAACTATTTTTGCTAATTGGTTTTGTTATTAATAAAAGAATGAAAATGAAACCGTTAGTTTTATTCTGGGACTGTCAACAGTCTGGCAATGATACCATTATAATTTTATTTGTTGGCTGAAACATCGACCCATCTTGTATGAGTGCCATATATGGATCAGGAAGAGGAGTTCAAATCCTATCATGTCCCTATTTACTTGCCTCCCTACGAGCACAGAGTTAGACACACGGTCGGTTTTTAATGTGGGGAAAATCGAGCTCTTCAAAAGAGGGTACACTGAATTGGGACAAAGATAAAAATTGCCTCAGTCTAGAAGGATTTTTCATTTACTGATTAAGAACAGAAAAGATGAAAGTGTAGTATCAGAACAGATATTACACTTTGCTCATCGCTAAAAGGCCAAAGAATATCTGGTGCATTTATTTTTCATGGAAAACGTCTGAATATTTTGTTTGTTTTTGCCTGTTTTATGGCATATCAACCCTCTTTTGGGTTATTTAATAACAAGACAATATCAAGTGTAAGCGATTTATTGTATACAATTAAGTTAATACCAGTTGTTATGTAGCATTGTAAGGACCGATTCTCGACCGATGTAGATTATCAGGATGACGGCTCATCACGTAGACAGCTTGAGTCTTGTTGGTTTGGTGACACGTCGTAACAGCAGTTCATTAACCGTTTTTGTTATGTCATAATTTGTGTTGATTAAATAATAACAGCACAAAATCATTGAGCCTGGTCAGTACTAAAATGGGTGACCATTTCGATGTTATATGTGGCAGAGCTCTCTATTTAACATGGCATTGTTTCCAGTCATCCTAGACTTCTCCTTGTCACTGGAATCGAGCAGTGCTGATTTAGTAGAGACGTGGTTGGGATTGCACAACACTGGTTTCACAATTAACCCTAACCTGTGCAGGCACCCTCATAGCGAGTACCAGTGTCTCTGGAGACTTAACAGAGTTTTAAGAAATGTGTAATGACCACAATAGATCTGACCACAAATCAACGTTTTTATTTAATACGCAAACATGTCACGTTTGTGTATGATTAATTAAGCACTGATTGTTGTTTTCCCCCAAACTGAGTCGAAGTTGAGTGTCCATACATTTTTACAGCATTATTAGTATAAAAATAAACAGAATAAATCTGATAGTATTTTAAAGTGGTAGATTCAATTTCATTGGTTGCGACACATTCTTTTAAGCCAATCATGCAACTATCAAATATGAATCTCCAACTTTGGGTAAAATTGTGATCTTTTTTTATAAGCTTGCTTAGATTAGATGATCTCAGAGATAGATTAAATCTGGACAATATACGTGCAGAACAGGAGACGTCGATGATATGACCATGTTGAGAGATGATGATGATGATGATGATGATGATGATGATGATGATGATGATGTCTGAGACTTTCGCTGATAAAACAGCCTTATCAAAGTGTAATTTCCTTTCTTTTTTTTCCTCTTCTTCTTAGACAAACTGTCTAGGCCCATAGAGTCTAGTCTGTTATTTAAAACTTAGCCGATGTAAACTTCGACCTTGTGTGTCTTGTCGAATTCGGGAATCTTTATGTTGACCTTATTTATTCACTTGTGTCATTTTTACCATTTACAGTAATTATGATAACATCAAAATGCAATATAAATGTATTTTAGTCATGTGAGAAAAAATGAAATTTTGCATAAATTCGCTAGGTAACCTTAAAAAAAATACAGGTGCATTAGCAAGGTTCCGAAAAATGCTTAAAAATTAAATAAAACATTTTTGTCAAGAAAAAAATACTGATAAACATTACTGATAATTAAATTATAAAAAAGTTAAATATAGAAAGATGTTTTTAATTTTCTTAATTCATTTATTTTATGCTGTTGGGCTTTTGTCAATTTTTTAATTCTATGGTCGTCTTTGTCTGCCGGGCTATTGTCCGATCCCCCAGCATTGGTAAACCTTGGTGGGCAAAAGGTGTGAAAAAAGCTTTAAACATTTTGAAAGGCTTGGTGTAGATTTGAATTAGGTATGAATGAATTAATGAATTCTAAAGATTTTCACGTCTATGTGCAAGAAGTCCACACTTTGGCGTCAGTTCTTCTTTAATTTTGAGTTTCCATGTCTATGAACTGGGTTGAAAAAATTTGAAAAGATATAAAAACCTATTTGAACTCTTTTATTACACACAAAGAACTTTTTGGCACAAAACAATAAATTTTCAACCTCCTTTTTTATATGACAGGAAACCAGTTTCAACAGAATTTTTAGTCCCTATTTACTTGCCTTCCTACATGGACAGATTTAGATACAGAAAATACAGCTCCCCCCAAAAGGACATTCTGGATTGGGACAAAAAATAAATTGGTTCATTCAAGAAGAATTTCTCATTCACTGACGGAAGACAGAAAAGAGGAAGTGTAGCATCAGAACAGGTGTCGATAGGTAGGCATAAAAGTCTAATTTTATATACGTTCAAAAATAGATTAGAATTTAGTACGAAGACAAACAAAATGTTTTATGTTATGCAGACTTGTTTTTATGTAAAAACTATGTCTCAAATTTTAGGGACAACAAGTATTTGTTTTGTATTTCAGAGTTTTCTCAACGAATTTGGACATCCATCTTGAATTTTAGTCTGAATGAGTTTTATGCATAATTTTGGTTATTCGGACTACATTTCTCATCTTGAGTGTTATCATCACAACGTTTCGGCCGCTGTAACAGTCTTCAGGTGTATCTCTTCGAACTCGGGAAAAGAAAAGAAAGAAAAAAAGAAGACAGTTTTCTGTCCCTTTTTTCTTCTTTCTTTTCCCTTTTAGTTCAGTCAAAATGTGGCTGAACCTCAAACAAATTGCTAACAAAAGTTTTTAACTTGAATATTGGGCATGAATACTCTCTGTTTCAGATAAAAAAAAGTTTACAAAAAATTAGCCTTGCAGTAAGGGTCAACAAGCTCCATCTTTAAAATCCAACTTAACAATATTAAAATTTCGAGGCATAAACTTCCTGACATTTCCTGACAAGTATATCCATTATTCCTGACAATTACTGACAAAAATAAACGTTTTTCCCGACAAAAAAACTTTATTAAATTAGAAATAGCAAAATATTTTTTGCATGAAAACCCACACAGGGCTCACCACAAGCCAGCTTGACATTTTCTTGGTGTTTTAAATTGTAATGATAGGTAGCTATATATATGCTTAATAATAAACTAACACCAGAAAATGGCTAGCCCATGCCATTGTTTTCATGTTTTTTTAAATTTCTTATACAAATATGAATATAAAAGGTACAAAAACAGACTAAGTAGCCTTTTTCAAGGCAACAATTGTCTCATTAATTCCTGACATTTCATAAAAAATAGGTACAAAATAAGTACAATTTACAATAAATGAAATGGTCAGTTGGTCGAATGCTGGGGAAAGGCTCTTGCATAACCACCACAGAACAAGTTTATGAATGGACCAAAGAACATTTCTTGTCAAGAACTAGTTAAAGGTAACTTCATCATCATCAAGATCTGGCTGTGGTGAGTTGCTGCAGTGGAGGCCTTTGCAATTACCACACAAGTTTGAACAGTCAATGCCATGTTTCCTGCAACTGCATCTTGCTGTAGTACACCCTGAAGTACAGTTACACCTAATTATAGCCAACAAATTTACAGGACCAGCTGGCAAGTCAGTCTTGATTAGTTGTTATTTATCATCTGAAAGTTTCCATCCCCACTCGTCAGGTTTTAGCTGGTTTCTACATTTCCATTCTTGAATTTGGAAGTAAACTTGAAGGCTGTGGAATTTCATAGTTGCTCTTGTTGGTGGCAATGATTTGGCCACAACATACTTTGAGCTTTTTGCAACCTTTTCCTTAAAACGCCTCTCAGTTGGAGATGATTGATGTTTTCCCATCATTACCATTGTATAGGCACACTAAAGCCTTCTCTCCAGCTTCAATAACCTCTTCTGCACTGCTATCCTTGCCAAACACTTCTGCCAGTTTGAGGAGGAAGTTTCTATTGTTCATCACTTTTCGAAGGGATGCTGCCTTCCCAATTCCATAAACACTGGATGTAGAATCACAACCCATGGATGAAAAAAGTGTTGGAACAGATCACATCTCCCAAAGATTTCCTCATCTCTTTGATGTTCCAGACTTTGCACTATCCTTTGGTTGTGGTGTGAGGAGGTGTTGTAACCATCATCTCTATTGGCATGATAACATAGAAGGACCAATAGGTCAGTGTCATCTGCTATCAAAATGGTTTCTTCTGTCTGTGCAAGTTCTAGAGCAATCTTCACAATCAATACGTCAGTGTCTCCAGATGCCTGGACTACTTTACAACCGGCTTCCTCCAAACTCTTTCCCAGCAAGTTGATGAACAATTGTTTGTTTTCTTTATTAGCTAGGAAAACTTCCTTTTTTAATTTGAACACCATTAAAGGAGTCAGTAACACATTAACACCAACAGAGCCTCCTGTTCGGCGTCATTGAGTTGCGTCTTTAATGGATGGACCACTTTCATACCCATCAAAGACAATGCATGCTTTTCAATATCTAGTTGTGACATATCTGCGGTATTGAGCACAGATCTCATCAAATGTGTGACCTTTTTGCCAGGAAAGGCGTTGAAGTAGTGCTCCACCATCTAAGAAATACTGTGGATCTCAGACTGTGGACCTGATTGTACAGGGGAAGTCAGATCCCATATTGCGTCTGCCAAATCCGTTTTTTTGCCTCTCGCTATAGTCCGAAAGAATCAAAAAGTGCAGGTGGGTAACCACAAAGCTCATACTGGAAATGTTCTTGCTGCTGCTGAGTTGAGGGTTCATTGGTAGATAGCACACACAGTCTCTGGAATAGGAGTTGTGGTTCAGTCTCAACTGCTTCATCTTTGCTGAGCGAAACTTTTGACCCAAGTGTAATTGCCTGATCCTTTCTTTTAAAAGTGTACTCGTGGACATTTTCTCCAACCATTGAAGCTATGATTGCCTCTCCTATGAAGTTTCCTCTGTCAATATTCACCTTTACTTGAAATACTGTGAATAGACGGATCTTCTGTGAAAGGGTCTGGAGAAACGCAAGGAGCTTCCATGTATCCCTCACATCGCTCTTTTCTTGCTGAAGTAGCCTCCTGGTGCTGATCACTAGTGCCATAACGAATGCCTGCTAGTTCTTGATTTCAGCGCATGCTGGCAGTGATAGCATCCAAACCAATCGTTGAATTTCGTTCATTCCTCTGCCATGAGTAAGATCTCCAGACGTCTTCATGCTTCTTATTAGCGCCTGCTCAATAACCAGATCCGCTGACAAGCCAGCCCAGTAGCGATCACTCCGTTTTATCACATGAAATCCATCAGAAAATTTCTGGTACACTTCAGGATGGCTTTTCGGCAGCCCCTCCATTTGCTACAAGTACAAGTAGCCCGATTTTGCATATAAGATGTGTCCTGCTGCAGCGAATTTTGGCAGCATTTTCCTTACAGCACCAAGGTGAATTCCCAGTTCCTGGTGCACTCTGCCTTGATAAACAATTGCAGGATCTTCACCATATCAAGGTATTGAATCCACAATTTTGCTGTTTGCTGGTCAATTATCGCATCCTTCACATGGTTGATTCTCTGGGCAATCCTAGTCATAGACTCTGATGACAGAACATTATTCAATGTCTTAGTCCCATCAAAGAGACCTTTTAATAGCCCCTGAGCTTCCTTCAGGTTTTCACTTTGAGGAAATAACTCTTCTGCATCAGTGTTGAGTTGATCATCCTCAGTGACATGTGAAACTGGCAAATCATAGGCTTTTTCTACCAAAATAGCATTCAGAGCAGCATCAACTAAGAAGTGAGTACGAATGGCTCTTGCAATTGCTTTGCCACTTAGCATGTGCTTGACTGCGTTTTCAGCATACACAAGTTCAAAAAGTTCTTGCAATCCAGAACCTGTCATCAAATGACCAACTGACCGCAGAAAGCTCATCTGTGTATGGAGCCCACCAAGTCGCAAGACAAATGATTTCAGGGGACTGGAACTAGGCTGTGACTCAACTATCATCATTGCTTTGTATGAAAGTGGTTGATCGAATGTTAGAATTGGTGTAATGTTGTTTGTCCTGGCTTAATCACTAATGTAACATAACATTGAGTACACACAGGTTGGGTTACCAGGGTCCTTGTCGATCATAAGCAAAAACTGTGGCTGATTTTCCAGGATATGTTCCTTTGTGCACTGATTGCATAAGGCCTGACCATGCGGGTCTGGACAGATGTGAAATTAGTTAAACCTCCCAAAGGATGTCAACATTAGCAGTGGAATCGGTAACTTTCTTGAGCTGGAGCTCTTTAAATGTCATTGATGTTTTGTTGGTGTGCTGTGAATCTAGGTACTTGATGTTGATCCTTCCAACCCTTATTATATCTTCTGAAAGGACCTGGTTTTGCTTTAACTTTCCCGGGTGTAAAAGATGTCATGATGCCCATACCGTGGAATGTGTTGAATCCATCAATACTCCTTACATTATGGTCCACATTATCAGCTACGAACTGCACAAATTCAGTTTCAACAGGGGAGAGAGTTTCAGCGCCATGAAAAAGAGCAACACTTCTTCCGAATTTCTGGACTTCTGAGTAAGATGAAGAGAAGCCATGCTTATTCAGAGTGTCAATTAAGAACCTCGATCCAAATTGGTCATGCATTCCCACTGCTAAACCAAACTGCAAAGGTGCAAGGAGAACTCTCGTCTAGCAGCCTGCATTATCGCTTGACCAACTGATGCAAGTTTCAAATCATTGTCTTTGCCTGCAAATATCTTCCTGAGAAAGATCAACAATGTTTTAGGAACATATTCAAGAATCGCATCCTGTTCAAAATCATTTTTAGACAGGTAATATTCTGAACTTGTCTGGATACCTTTAATGTCATTCTTGATAAGCTTGCCTGCCGTTACTATGATTCTAATGGCCTCTGATTCTGAATTGTCTGTTGAGCGGCTCTGTGCATAGAATTCATGGAGAATACATTTTGCTGTACTTAAGAATGTAACAACATTATATTTCCCATTAATTTTAGTCGCAATGATTTTGTCTTTGAAATGTTCTAACAATCGCGATTTCATGTATGAGTGACTGTATGGTTCAAGGCCAGTGCCCTTGAGAATTTCCTCCATTTTTTTAACAAGATCATTTTGCTGCAAATATTCAGCAACTTCCAGAAATGCCTGTTTTCTCTCTGAATCCTCTGGTCTACCAAGGTTTTGTTTCTTAGAAGAATCAGCAGAAGAGAATGCCTTAGGAATGTTTTTATTGGAATCAAAGTTTGCAAAACATGTTCTGTGATAACATGCTACTTCTGAAACAAGGTCAGCTACATAACCTATTCTACCTATAACAGTGAATGCCCAGCCATCATTTTTTCGGACTTTCTCACAAACTTTTAACACTCTGTCCTTAAACTCAATAGTGTCTATATGAGAAACATCAACACCTCTTTTATTTCTATCAGATTTTGCTCCAGAACCACAAAAAAAACAATGTTCCTTTAAATTAAACATACACAAAAAGCGGCTTGCACAGGATAGCACTTCATCATGGATGGTCCTTTTTTACGGTCAATTTCTATGTATTTGGGGTTGATCCAACACTGTCTGTATTTCTTGTGAAGACGTTGACCAATCTGAATTATGATCTTCTCTCCACGTTGTTGAGAAGCTCTGTTAATGGAATCGATCCCTTCTGGCTGACGATGAATGTTTCTTCATTACTGGACAGTTCATTGTTACAAATAGCACACTTGCTAGCATCCATTATTATCGGTACTTCACTTTGGCCAACCTGAAATTAGAATATGACAGAATATTAAGCTCTTGCAGTAATACATCAAAAGAGACAAAAATAAGGCATAAGAAGTTATAATTATATTTAACTTTATGAAGACTGTTGGTTTTATCCAATTTCACATTGTTACATTTGGTATTTTTGAAGATGAATTTACAGAAATTGAGTTGAGAGAGGAGAGGCTAGAATCGGTGGCAATCTTTAAAGAAGCCCGTTAACCCCTTTCTGCAAGGCTTATTTTTTGTATACTTGTTTTTATCTGAAAGAGAGGTTATTCATGCCCAATATCTAAGTTAAAAACCTTTGTTAGCAATTTGTTTGAGGTTCAGACAAAAAATCAGCTAGATTGACTGGACTATTTGCAGTATTTTCCTTGTTAAAATAAGTTACTTACTAGTCTATTTGATATATATATATATATATATATATATATATATATATATATATATATATATATATATATATGCTTATGAAGACAGAAGTAAACTATGTTCAATTGTTTATAAAAAAATTCAAAAAATATTTTGTCAACTTATGACGTACTACTGCAGAGCGGCTTTGTTTTCAAAGAGAATTAACTCTTTAGTTGGTTTACTATTTTCGATCAATTGCAGGTAAAACATTTGAGACAAAAATAGTTAGAAAAATATACTCGTGTAGTGTACTCTCCCCCCACCCCACACAAGAGTAATGTACTATTGTGAAGATGTATACACATATTATCCGGATTTTTATGGCAATCTGAAAATTAAAAAAACAAAAACTCGATAATTAAATATTTAGAAATTTAAAAAGAATTGTAATCAGTAATTGTATCAGAAGCGGGAATTTAGAACAGAATCAGTAATTGTATTGGAATCAAGAAAAATATTAAAATCGCCCGATCACATCCCTTGAATAAGATTTATCTATCATGTGTGAATATTACAGTAGGCCTTTAAAAATGAGTTTTAGTCACTTTCGATTCGTTATCTTCAATTTCTACACTTTTTTTTTGGACTATCAGCTCTACCTTCCAGTCGTCTGTTTAAAAGAATATAGCAATGTATAATATCACATACAAAGCAATGCATATAAATAAATGTATAATATCACATACAAAGCAATGCATATAAAGAAATGTATAATATCACATATAAAGCAATGCATATAAAGAAATGTATAATATCACATACAAAGCAATGAATATAAATAAATGTATAATATCACATACAAAGCAATGCATATAAATAAATGTATAATATCACATACAAAGCAATGCATATAAATAAATGTATAATATCACATACAAAGCAATGCATCTAAATAAATGTATAATATCACATATAAAGCAATGCATATAAATAAATGTATAATATCACATACAAAGCAATGCATATAAATAAATGTATAATATCACATATAAAGCAATGCATATACATAAATGTATAATATCACATATAAAGCAATGCATATAAATAAATGTATAATATCACATATAAAGCAATGCATATTAATAAATGTATAATATCACATACAAAGCAATGCATATAAATAAATGTATAATATCACATACAAAGCAATGCATATAAATAAATGTATAATATCACATATAAAGCAATGCATATAAAGAAATATATAATATCACATTTATAGAAATGTTTATCCCACAGGATGCACAGTTTACATACGATACTGATACCGTCTATACCATACTATACACACACTCACAATGTCTTTTTTGCCTCAGCTTTTAGGATTGGGATAAAGCGATTAATATAGACCCATTATGATTGTACCATGATCAACCACTTAGTTTATTAAATTTTTAGGGTTTTTTTTATTAGTTTATCCCCTAGATTTTTTATTCCAGAATAAACGGGACTGGTTGGCTTAATGGATACCATTGTGGACGATGAAATATGTGTGATATCTATCATAGCTTTTTACACACCAATACTGTTGTCCAAGATATGAACCCACAATTTCTCCTACAGCTATGGTTAAAATAACAACTTCTTTTCAAGTAACCGTATAGAATTATTGGTATTGTGTTTCGAATTAAAATAATCTCCAAAGTATTGGTATGCCATCAAATATAAAAACATAACCTAAACAAATGCTTAAGATTCAAATATATTCAGAAAGAAAGGAAAACAATGCAACAAAAAAGAAAGAAAAACAATGCAGCAAGAAAGAAAAGAAACAATGCAACAAGAAAGAAAAAAATCAATGCAACAAAAAAGAAAGGAAAACAATGCAACAAAAAAGAAAGAAAAATAATGCAACAAAAAAGAGAGGAAACAATGCAACAAAAAAGAAAGGAAAACAATGCAACAAAAAAGAAAGGAAAACAATGCAGCAAAAAGAAAAGAAAACAATGCAAAAAGAAAGAAAGGAAAACAATGCAACAAGAAAGAAAATAAACAATGCAACAAGAAAGAAAGGAAAACAATGCAACAAGTAAGAAAGGAAACAATGCAACAAGTAAGAAAGGAAACAATGCAACAAGAAAGAACGGAAAACAATGCAAAACAAAGAAAGAATAATAATGCTACAACGAAGAAAAAAAAACAATGCAACCAGAAAGAAAGGAAAACAATGCAAAAAAAAAGAAAGGTTAATACTGCAACAAGAAAGAAAGGAAAACAATGCCACAAGAAAGTAAGGAAAACAATGCCACAAGAAAGTAAGGAAAACAATGCAACAAAAAAGAAAGGAAAACAATGCAACAAGAATGAAAGGGAAACAATGCAACAAGAAAGAAAGGAAAACAATGCAAAAAAAAAAAGGAAAACAATGCAAGAAGAAAGACAGGAAAACAATGCAACAAGAAAGTTAGGTAACAATGCAACAAGAAAGAAAGGAAAATAATGCAACAGAAAAGAAAGGATAATAATGCAACAAAAAAGAAAGGAAAACAATGCAACAAGAAAGACAGGAAAACAATGAAAGAAAAAAGAAAGGAAAATAATGCAATTAGAAAGAAAGGAAACAATGCAACAAGAAACAAAGGGAGACAATGCAACAAGAAAGAAAGGAAAACAATGCAACAAGAAAGAAAGGAAAACAATGCAACAAGAAAGAAAGGAAGCAATGTCACAAGAAAGAAAGGAAAACAATGCAACAAAAAAGAAAGGAAAACAATGCAACAGAAAAGAAAGGAAAACAATGCAAGCAGAAAGAAAAGAAAACAATGCAACAAAAAAGAAAGGAAAACAAGGCAACATAAAGAAAAGAAAAACAATGCAATAAGAAAGAAAGAAAACAATGCAACAAGAAAAGAAAAAAATGCAACCAGAAAGAAAAGAAAACAATGCAACAAGAAAGAAAAGAAAACAATGCAAAAAGAGAGAAAGGAAAACAATGCAACAAATAATAGGAAAACAATGCAACAAGAAAGAAAGGAAAACAATGCAACAAGAAAGAAAAGAAAACAGTGCAACAAAAAAGAAAGGAAAACAATGCAACAAGAAAGAAAAGAAAACAATGCAACAAGAAAGGGAGGAAGCAATGTCACAAGAAAGAAAGGAATACAATGCAACAAAAAAAGAAAGGAAAACAATGCAACAGAAAAAAATGAAAACAATGCAACAAGAAATAAAAGAAAACAATGCAACAAGAAAGAAAAGAAAACAATGCAACAAGAAAGAAAGAAAAACAATGCAACAAGAAAGAATAGAAAACAATGCAACAAGAGAGAAAGGAAAACAATGCTACAAAAAAGAAAGGAAAACAATACAACAAAAAAAGGAAAACAATGCAACAAGAAAGTAAGGAAAACAATGATACAAAAAAGAAAGAAAAACTATGCAACAAGAAAGAAAGGAAAACAATGCAACAATAAAGAAAGGAAAACCATGCAACAGAAAAGAAAGGAAAACAATGCAACAAAAAATAAAGTTAAACAATGCAACAAGAAAGAAAGAAAACAATGCAACAAGAGAGAAAGGAAAAAAATGCAACAAAAAAGAAAGGAAAACAATGCAGCAAGAATGAAAAGGTAAACAATGCAACAACAAAAAAAGAAAAACTAAGCAACAAGAAAGAAAAGAAAACAGTGCAACAAAAAAGAAAGGAAAACAATGCAACAAGAAAGAAAGGAAAACAATGCAACAAGAAAGGGAGGAAGGAATTTCACAAGAAATAAAGGAAAACAATGCAACAAAAAAGAAAAGAAAACCATGCAACAGAAAAAAATGAAAACAATGCAACAAGAAAGAAAAGAAAACAATGCAACAAGAAAGAAAGGAAAACAATGCAACAAGAAAGAAAGGAAAACAATGCAACAAGAAAGAACGGTAAACAATGCAACAAGAAGAAAAGAAAAAATGCAACAAAAAAGAAAAGACAACAATGCAACAAGTAAGAAAGGAAAACAATGCAACAAAAAAGAAAGGAAAACAATGCAACAAGAAAGAAAGGAAAACAATGCAACAAGAAAGAAAAGAAAACAGTGCAACAAAAAAGAAAGGAAAACAATGCAACAAGAAAGGAAAACAATGCAACAAAAAAGAGAGGAAGCAATGTTACAAGAAATAAAGGAAAATAATGCAACAAAAAAGAAAGGAAAACAATGCCACAGAAAAGAAATGAAAACAATGCAACAAGAAAGAAAGGAAAACAATGCAACAATAGAGAAAGGAAAACAATGCAACAAAAAAGAAAGGAAAACAATACAACAACAAAAAAGAAAACAATGCAACAAGAAAGGAAAACAATGCAACAAAAAAGAAAGGAAAACAATGCAACAAGAAAGAAAGGAAAACAATGCAACAAGAAAGAAAGCAAAACGATGCAACAAGAAAGAAAAGAAAAACAATACAACAAGAAAGAAAGGAAAACAATGCAACAAGAAAGAAAGGAAAACAATGCAACAAGAAAGAAAAACAATGCAACAAGAAAGAAAGGAAAACAATGCAACAAGAGAGAAAGGAAAACAATGCAACAAAAAAGAAAGGAAAACAATACAACAAAAAAAGAAAACAATGCAACAAGAAAGGAAAACAATGCAACAAAAAAGAAAGGAAAACAATGCAACAAGAAAGAAAGGAAAACAATGCAACAAGAAAGAAAGGAAAACAATGCAACATAAAGAAAGGAAAAATAATTCAACAAGAAAGGAAGGAAGACAATGCAACAAGAAAGAAAGGAAAACAATGCAACAAGAAAGAAAAGAAAAAAATGCAACTAGAAAGAAAGGAAAACAATGCAACAAGAAAGAAAGGAAAACAATGCAACATAAAGAAAGTAAAAATAATTCAACAAGAAAGGAAGGAAGACAATGCAACAAGAAAGAAAGGAAAACAATGCAACAAGAAAGAAAGGAAACAATGCAACAAGAAAGAAAGGAAAACAATGCAACATAAAGAAAGGAAAAATAATGCAACAAGAAAGGAAGACAATGCAACAAAAAAGAAAGGGAAACAATGCAACAAGAAAGAAAGGAAAACAATGCAACAAAAAAGAAAAGAAAACAATGCAACAAGAAAGAAAGGAAAACAATGCAACAAGTAAGAAAGGAAACAATGCAACAAGAAAGAAAATAAAACAATTCAACAAGAAATAAAGGAAAACAATGCAACAAGAAAGAAAGGAAAACAATGCAACAAGAAAGAAAGGAAAACAATGCAACAAGAAAGAAAGGAAAAATAATGCAACAAGAAAGGAAGGAAGACAATGCAACAAGAAAGAAAGGAAAACAATGCAACAAGAAAGAAAGGAAAACAATGCAACAAGAAAGAAAGGAAAAATAATGCAACAAGAAAGGAAGGAAGACAATGCAACAAGAAAGAAAGGAAAACAATGCAACAAGAAAGAAAGGAAAACAATGCAACAAAAAAGAAAGGAAAACAATGCAACATAAAGAAAGGAAAAATAATGCAACAAGAAAGAAAGAAAATGCAACAAAACTTGATGTATTTTGACAATTAGGTCTTGCCCTTTTCTCTCTTTATGTCATTTACTGATTTAAACCTCTGTTTTTCTTTCTTTCTTTTTCCTTAGACCTGAATGCATATTTGTCCCAGGAAATCTTTATTAATGTTGATCATGTTTAAAATGCCTCCTGGCTGTTAGTCTACTCGCTAGACTCGAGTTTTTATCGAGACGAAATATACAACATTGAATTTATTTCATCATTTCCATAAAAACTGAGATCATGGGTGTCACGAAACAGCCAGAAGGCATTTTGAATCTTAAACAATGATGACAGCATTGTGTCAATTTGAATTATGTTTACTTGGACAAATAAAATTGTGTGTTCAGTCAAAATATATAGTTTAAAAATAGTTTAAAATAGTTGTACATTTTTTGTAACATGATATAATTTGATGAAGTATTCTTATTTACATCATTCACATTTCAGAGGATCAGCGCATAGGGTGGGGCAGAATGCAGCGGCTGAAACATTGTAAAAAGATGGCAGCAACGAAGATGAGGAAGTCCGAAACATAGTGTAAACTATGTAATTTATTTACATCTTGGTTGTTATCTTCTCAACGTTTTAGCTCTTCTGGTACATGATGGCTCGTCTCTTGATGCGTGTACAACCCATTATACATGATTGTTGCTGTGGCCTGACGTGTGTCATCTAGTTTCCGTTGTTGATTAATTAACAGGAACACAAGTCTTTTGTAAATGGAGGATTATTAGCATGAGATACATATTTTAAGACAGTTGCAGAAATCCCAGAGAGAGACATATATAAACATATTCACTGGGTTCAGATAGATAGATAGAGAGAGAGAAAGAGAGAGGAAGAGAACGAGAGAGAGAGAGAGAGAGAGAAAGAGAGAGAGAGAAAGAAAGACAGAGGTATTCTCCAACCTTAGGCTTAGGTTATCCATTGTATGCTCGCTCCATCCCATCAGGGTTTTAAGGCGAGTACCGATTTCTGCATCTGCTTGTTTCAAGATTTGTCAGGTAATTGATAACTTCTGTTTATTCACCGAGGTCATATTTTAAACCTGAATCCGTCAATCATTCCACGAGCTCTATTGCTCATTCGTCCAACCACCATTTTAATTAATCCATTATCCTTGGGCCCTCATTATCCTCATTATTATATTACACTTGTACCCTCTGGTTTTCATCGGGTACCTTTTGTTCTAGTCGGATAATAGTCTGAAACAGATTAATAAAGTAAATAACAAAACTACAACATCCCAAATATAACACCAAATCCTATTATAATTTACAAGTGGTGTAGCTAAAATGTACGTATCCTACGAAATATTTGAACCTGGTGATGCTGGTAGGAGTAAGAGGACTTGATACTGAGAGCGAGTAATCTCCTCTGTCTATCATAGTAATAATCAAAACAGAAAAGAGTGAGCAGACTAAATATCTAAATCTAAAAACCGATGGAAAATGAAAAGTTTACTTTTTCAGAACATGAACCAATAGAAGTTGATAACGAATGGGGTCAGAGAATTTTTTTATGCAGTTCTTGTTTATGAGCAATTATTCCAGGAATTAAAACAGGGAAAATCTCACTTTACTTTATATATAAGATATATTAAAGTTTACTTTTTGGGGTCAGCTTTTCTGCGTTGGATTTAATATTTCGGGTCAAGTTGTATAATATTCAAGACATTTAAATATTTTCCATATTTTTTCCATTGTAACCTATTAACTAAATGATAACATTCATGTAAGTTTACTTCAATTACTTCGAGGCAAAAATTTGCCCAAAGGCCGACTTTTAGTTTAGTTCCTGCATAGACGGTTGTTAAGTTTTAATTTAAACATCATAAATAGAATTATTACTTTTATTACATCTAGCATTCCAAGGGCTCTTTATTTCACATTTGCTTCCTTTGTAACCATTGGTTTGAATTCATAAGTATTTATTATTATTATTATTATTATTAGTAGTAGTAGTAGTAGTAGTAGTAGTAGTAGTAATTTTAACCTTCCTATCTATTATGTTAAGTGTTCTTCATGCCACATTTAGTTTAATTTTTACCAATAGTTTTTAACTCATAAGTATTTCTTGTTATTATCATAAATCGTAGTAATATTAATAATATCAGTAGTAGTAATATTATAATTTTGACCCCCCCCCCCCCAACACATATGACGCATCCAGCATATCAAGAGTGATCAATGCCATATTTAGTGAAGTTCTGCCCAATAAGTTTGAACTCTATAACTATTAATTATGTTTAGTATTAGGATTAGTAGTATAGCAGTATTAACATTGTTACCCCTCTACGACACTCCCGGTATTTCTGACAAATAGTTTTAGAGAAGTTTTGAAGCCTATAAGTTACTTACAGACAGACAGACAGACAGACAGACAGACAGACAGACAGATAAAATAGATGCCGAATTAGGTGTACTTAGCAAAATGTTGTCAAGATTAGTTCAAGTTCTACTAAAGCTGGTTAGTTCACCTGCACTTTTACCCTTGGGGATTGAAAAATAAGGAGAAACAAAACCTTCAAGACATGGTAGGTTAATTAGTTTAAGAAGAAAACTTTTTGTGCATACTTTTACTAAAATTCATAGAATACAGCGTTACACATAGTAATGCCCACTTTATAAAACAAATCTTGAATATTTTTCTCAAATATTTTCTGCCAACACGTGTGCATCTTTCAAATTTCGTGGGTAAATCTCAATCAAACCGAATTTATGTTTTGACAAAAAATTGAAACAAAATTCCATTTAAAAATTTTATTTTTGAGATCAACGTTTGGCGATATAGTATGTTTAATATACACCATGTTTGAAAAATCGATGGCATAACTTCGAGATGATGTTCTATATGTGTAAAGGAGCCTCTTTGTCTGGGGGTTGTTTTATAATAGTACTCCATTACTAATTTGTTTTATCGTCCATTTTTTCCTTTGCATGGTCTTTGGTTTGTGCTGATCATATTTATTTACTTGTTGTATTCGAAGGGCCAACATTTGCAGAATACTGACCGGATCTCCCATGTTCGATTATGACGCCCAGATCATTTTTCTTTGTTTGGTGTCATGTTTCCATGGTTTTGTTAGCGTATATGGCACCAGGCTCTCAAAGGGTTAGTGTTTATCTATGCCACATATAGAAATTGCACTGGATTAACACTGACGATTATAATATAGACATTTGGTTTTTTATTTACATCGCTGGGACTGAGAGAGAGAGAGAGGAAGGGGGAATAGAGACAGCTCATTATTTATCACTACATCTCTGGACTTCCTTGATAACGTTACGTGACTTACATGTTTCTTACTTTTTCTGTTCCTGACCTATTGAACGTTCTCACATTATCACATTGGGTCAAAGTCAAAGTCACCCAATATCCAACTATCTTTCCACCATTTCAATGTAAGTTTAGTATTATTAGATTGGGCTACTGTTTAGAAGAGATGGAGAAAAATGATGGTTTATCTGGGCCATCCGTCACTATAAAAGTTTGATTTTCATAAATAAATGCTTGCAAGAGTTTCATAACTGCTACCATTATGACAGTTGATTTTTATTGGTCTCTTTTTCTGTCAGCTGCAAAAAAAACATGTTGCTAATTGATTGGCTATAATTTGGTATTTTTATGAAGACTTTTGGGTGCAGTGCATTTGCTGCAAATAGCAATTATTTCTAAGAAAGATGATACAGTGCACACGCAAGATGGTTGCAGTGGAAGATTGGGACATTTTAAAAGGCATAAATAGAAAATTAGCAAAAATATAACATTTTAATGAAACTTAGTCGATAGAAATTATGTATAACCCATGATAATTATTTGTAGTAATGAATAACAATTAAGTTTTTAATTAAATTTCTTCTTTTCTGTATGTTTTTCATTATGTTTTCTGCATATGTAAATATATGTGTAAAATTTAAATACAAAACATTTATTTACATTTAAATAAACAGAAAACATTTACAAAATGTTTTCAATAACAGTCCTATTTGACATAATGGTTAGAGTGTTTGCTAATGGGTTGGGAGACTAGGGTTCAATCCTTGGTTGTCATAACAAATAATAAAAACAATTGTATTCCTTGCTAAAAACGCAGCATTTGAGGATGAAGATAAAGGGTAAGTGGAGTAATTCAGAGCAAGGAGTGGTACCCTCCCCTATATCTCGGTGTAATAGCCAATGAAAAGAAAGTCATCAGGTCGCTCTTGAATATAGTCGATCAATTTATTTATAAGAAAAGCTACCCCCGTAGATTAAATAAAGGGTTTCGTTCTAAATTCTGTACAGATTACCGAGTTGGACAGAAAGATTTGCAAGTTCGACAAGATGCATCTGAAGGAGGTCGAAGGTTACATCGGCCAAAACGTTGTGAGAATAACATCCAAGATGAAAACATTAGTCTGAGTAATCCAAATAATACAAATTATCAATCCTCTTCTAAAAAATTCTGAAATTCAGAATATATCAGATTTGTTTATTACTGTTTTTTTGTATAGTTTTCTTTCTAGTTATCATTCAGGGAATGCGTGATTGGTATAATTGATGTGGTCGCAAACTATGGAATTGGCTATGAGGAATTCAAATCTTATCAGATCTAGTGTGTTCAATTATATACTAAAACCACTGGAAAAGTACAGACACCCCTGCCCCAAGTTATGGTTAAAATAACAAGTTGTGTTCAATTAATTATTTACAATGAATTGTTTACTTTAGCTATTGTATTTCGGTATTAAATGACTCCAAAAAGGTTGATATGCCGTAAAGCAAACAATCCGAAATGTAACTACACACGTCTTGCTGCCCAAAGAACAAATATAGTAACTAGATTGAAAGTGTTTTGGTATACCGTAATTTGGTCAGATAAAATCATTAAATCATTTAGAAGACATTCAGCAATGATCTGTAAAACACCATCTTGAGTGTAGAATTCTGTGTTGGAATTTTAATGTTATGGGATGTCTTACTTCTAATGGTTGCCCTTACTAAGCCATTGAGGTTTCGAGAAGTTTTTTACTTTGGTGAAACTATTGGAGCACATGGTAGAGCATGAGCTAGAGTGTGATTCGAAGAGTTAGGAGTGGATGGAGTTCAGGGAACTTCTGCCATTACTGACCAGCAGAGCGTTATTACTGTCGACCAAAGGAAGAGTCTATCAGGCATGTGTACGCAGTTTGATGGTGTATGAAAGTGAAACCTGGTCAGCGTGGGTTGAAGACATGCATTGCATGGAGAAAAATGATATGAGAATGCTATGATGGAGGTGTAATGTGAGTCTTAAAGACAGGCTTAGTTCTGATGAGCTCATCTGGACAGTATAGGAATATGTTTGAAGAGCAGGAGACTTCGATGTTACAGCCACGTTGAAATAATGGATGAGAGTTAAGGTAGCAGGTCCAGTTCACAGAGGAAAGCCAAGGAAAACATTGGAAGAAGTGATAAAAATGGACTTGAGAGAAAGATGGATAAATAAAGACCTGGTTAGAGATATGTTACTTTGGAAATCAATTTCTTAAAGCCGTCAAACATATGCTAGCATGTAAAATAGAGGTTAAACCGATGATGATGATGAGGAGGAGGAAGGAAGAGAGAGGAGGAGCAGTTCACCTGATAGAAGGTAATAAAAGAGGAGTAATGTATCGTGGTAGTTTAAAAGACAATTTATTCGCTGTTGCCGAATAGTTTGTGCTCAGAGATGAAAGATGCTTCTAATGATCCTAAACTTTGGAACGATTCAGTCAGAAACAATGGATGGGTACTGCAGTGATCTAGCCAATAGCTAGATTTGAAACTTTTAAAATCTTTGTGGTAATAATTAAAAATGGAAATTCACTTAAAGAGTAGAAGAAATATCGATGGTTATTGGTAAAGTGGAATTGGCTAAAATTTCTACTCCTTTTTTAAAGATATTTCACCCCAAACAAGGCAGGACGTCACTGTAGACGTAAGGGGCTGCTGAAAATTAAGGAGTAGGTTTAGGGTGTCATTCTAAGTTGGGAGTTGTGCAGCGAGATGTCTGTTTACATTAGTTTTAAACCTCTGCATGTCGGTACTGTCAGGGAAACAGGAAGCAGTGAGGGAGTTCCAGAGGCCAGCAGCACGAGAAAAGAAGCTATTGGAGTAGAAGGCTCTCCGGTATCTGGGGACCTCCACAGTGAATGGATGGGATTTAGCTGATTGTCGAGTTGATCTAGTGAATTTACGTCGAGGTGGCACCAGAGTAGCCAGTTCATCGGAGCACAATTCATTGAAGTATTTGTAAAACAAGCACAAGGATGCTATATTGCAGCAATGGGACAGGGGCTGGATCTTGGTTGACAGTGAGGGACCTATTAAGTTGCCGACTCTTTTTTTCAGCCTTGTCAAGGAGGGGGAGACTAGTAGATGATGCACTAGCCCAGATGTTGCAAAACAATACTCCATGCATGGGCGGATGGTGGCTTTGTAGAGATACAGGATAATGTCAGGTGTGAGGAGTTTACTAGCACAGTAGAGGGAGACCACCTTCTTTGCTGCAATGTCTTCAATGTATTTGTTCCAATTCATGTTACCTGTGAAGGTTAGGCCGAGGAGTTGGAATGTTGAACTCTCAGGTAGGGTGTTATTTGCTATGACAATCGGTGGTTGGAAGGGTTTCTTGTAGTTATTGAAGGAATTGAGCTGTGTCTTTGCGGCATTAAAAGTTACCAACCATTTATGACCCCAATCCACTACAGCCTGGAGGTCATTTTCTAAGGATTCAGCCATTGCCTCGGATATGAGCACGTTCGTTTTGCCCACATGATGAGAGTAAAGCGTGGTGTCGTTAGCAAATAAACCAATCTCAGACTCAATGTCATCAGGGAGATCGTTTATGAAGATCAGGAATAATAAAGGTCCAAGGATAGATCCCTGGGGTACACCAACATTTATGTCATGTTGCTTAGATGAACAGCCATCGAGGACAACCTGGATCTTTCTTTTGGTTAGGAAGGATCTAATTATATTAAGTAATTGTCCAGTAATACCATATGACCGTATTTTCAGGAGAAGCCCTTTATGCCATACCTTGTCAAAGGCCTTGGATATATTAAGCGCTACTGCTTTAGTTTCACCTGTCTTGTCGAGTGTATGATATATGCGTTCAGAGATTACCGTTAGGATATCCGTAGTAGATCGTGCTTGTCTAAATTCATACTGGCGGTTAGAAAGAAGTTTAACATTAATTAAATCACTAGATTGATTAAGGATTCAAAGATTTTAGCAAAGATCGGGAGTAGACTGATTGGGGGGTAGTTCTGAGGATCGGTTCTATTCCCAGAATTCTTGTAGACTGGTACTACAGAGGCAATTTTCATGCTATTGGGGAAGCAAGATTTAGCTAGGCATTCATTGTAGAGTTTGGAGAGGGCAGGGGCCAGTTCAACAGAGCATTTCTTTATTACTATTACAGGTATAAGATCAGGCCCACAAGCTTTAGAGGTGTCAAGGTTTTTTATGATGTCTCTGACCTGGGATGGGGTGATGACCAGGTTATCAAGTGTGGCTTTGGTCGCAATGGGAATTTAGGGAGGGGGTGGTTTTCTGAGTTCAAAGTGGAGTTAATGGCGAAACGCTGGGCAAGTTGTTCAGCCTTATCAGTTGCTGTGCAAACGACATCGTTGTCATTTGATAGTGGAGGAATCGTTGTATTGACCATTGTTCACCACACTATTGAAGATTTTCCAGAAATTGCGAGTACCTAGTTTCTGTGACTGAATGCGTTTTTTGTTAACTCAGTATACCTTCTCTTTTCTTCACCTATCATGGCCATACCATTATTTCTTGACTCTATAAATTTCTGTCTATTAGTAGTTGATTTATGGCGGCCGAATTTATGGAATGCTTGCTACCTCTCAGCAATGGCAGTTGCACATTCCGAGGTAAACCATTGGAGAGAGTGGGGCTTGCTAAATAATTTTTGCATGGGAACATAGGCTTCAATGCCTGCTTTGACCCATTCAGTTAACTCATTTGCACACTGGTCAGCAGGGAGTGAGAAGGTTTCCCTCCATGGGACGTCGCTGATGTGATCTCTGATTGATTCAAAATCAGCCTGCTCGTAGTATCCCGTTATTTTGAGCAACGGCTCATCAGCTTTTGGACGACTTTTTAGCGTGATATGAATCATTAGCACTCCTAATTTCAATACCCTAAGGAACAACTATTACAGGTGTCTACAGGCACTCATACTAAACAATGGCTTAAAAATTAAATATTAAGTCAGGACAAATGATTTGTACATATACTTTTTTACTACACAATTTAAAAAAAAAAATCTTTCAAGATTTTACAATTACACTTTTAGTCCGAAAAATTTATTAAAATACATTTTATGAAGTGCACGAATACTTTGTTCTTTTTTTTTTTATTAACGAGTCAGCTCTTATCAAGGTTTAAAGGTCATTCAATGTTAATGGTTATTATGTTTGTCTGGTGGACGATGAAACATCGAGGAAATTTGTAACTGGTCAGAAATTGATTATTTAAGAGGATCGATCAACAAGAGTTTGGTTACATTGGACTTGAAAATGGCAATGTTGTAGTCAACTACAAAGCAGTCCTGTGGTATAATGTTCCAAAGATGGGCAGTTCTAGGAAAGAAACTTTGCTCAGTGAAGTTCTGGGAAATTACTGACACTGGTTGTAGGAAGACGAGTTTTGTTGTAAATGTTTTACAGAGGGGAACCATAGATTGAAGCTCAGTCAAGCACCTAACATAGAAAATAACAATATAGCAGAGAAAGACTAGCAATGTCGCTTCTGTGCGAAAGAGGCTGTAGGGAAGAGAAAAAGACATTGCTCAATAGATTTAGAAGTTCATTTTGTATTATGTCAAGGCAGAAAAGGGTGCTCTTAGCGGCACCTCCCCAAATGTGGCAACAGTACTCCATCTTAGGACATATTTGACTTGTATATAGGTAGAGGATTGCGTCAGGAGTTATATACTTTTTAGAGCGGTAGAATGTAGAATAATCCAACTATTTTTCCAGCGGCCTTGGGAATGGATTTGATGTAAGTTTTCCATTTCAAGTCTAGAGTGAAGGTCAGTTCTAGAAGCTTATCAAAGCAGGGGGTTTCCTCAAAAAGAAAGCCATTCATTGCAATTAGGACAAAGTGAGGATCCAAGCATTGGTTGTGAAAGGAGAGAAGCTTGTTTTAGATGTATTAAAAGTAACCAATCACCTTTTTCCCCATTCTACCACGTGCTTCAGGTCGGAGGAGAAAGCAACAGAAAGATCTTGATCATTAATGCTCTTCAAAGTGTTACCATAGATGATTGTATCATCTGCATAAATGTCGACGAATAATCTTAGGATGTGATTTGGGAGATCATTGATGAAGAACTGGAAGAGGTTTGGGTCAAGAATGGATCTTTGAGGCACACCACCGTTGATACTATGTGCTCCAGACTTCTGTCCATGAATGACTACTTTTATAAACCTATCAGAGAGAAAGGATTTGATCGTTCAGAGGACATTTCCAGATATTCAGTAGCTAGAAAACTTGTGAAGTAGACGTTTATGCCAAACCTTATCAAAGAACTTTTGATATATCAAGAGCTATTGCTCTAGAAACGAAGCCCCCATCGATAGATTCACTGATCCTGTGTGATGCTGCAGTCAGCACATCAGCTGTTGATCATGCAGGAGAAAATCCATATTGCTTGGCTGTTTTTGCTGAGGTTATTGACAACATCTTGATTCATCACAGATTCAAGCAACTTACTCATGATGCACAGGAGATTGATTGGTCTGTACTGAGATGCAAAAGACCGATTTCCAGTATTTTTAAATACTGGTCAGACAGACAAAGTTTTCCAAGGTGTTGGAAAGCATTTCTCCTTTAAGCAACGATTGAACAGCTTTGTAAGAATTGGAACTAGTTCCGGTTGCAGCTTTTTAAGCACTATGATTGGAATGTTGTCAGGTCCAGTTGCTTTGCTGGCATCAAGGTTTGGCAACATCCCGAACCGATATATGGATGTTGCTCAGAGTATTTTCAGTCACAGAGGGAAATTCAGGAGGTAGGCAGCCCTGATCGCAAGGGTGGAGTTTGATCCAAAGTTCTTTGCAAAAGTTTAGCTTTATTGGATGCAGAGGAAATCACCTCTGATCCATTGATAATGATTGGGATAGAGGTCACGCATCTACTACTCTAGACTTAACGGATTGGGCATATGACTCTCTCGCATTTTCTATAACCCTTTTGCTGTGATTGCGGGCAGTTCTAAAGGTATCTTTGTTGAAGGCAATTGAAATAGTGGTTTATGTGGACAATAGCGGCGACGGCACATTCTGGGGTGTACCACGGCTGGCAGTTTGGTTTCTGTTGAAATTTCTTAGAGAGTATGCAGCTCTCTATACCAACGATTAACCAATTAGTTAACGCATTGTTTTCAAACTTACTGCTTCACGTAAAAAAATAATGTGCCAACGTTACTCACTGTGTTGCATAGAATACATATCTCATAATTCATAATGATAAGTTCATTAGTTTATATTATTGAAGTTCATGCACACACCAATCCAGTTAAAATTTTATTACATAATATAACTCAAAATGATAAAGGACCTTTGCAGGTACAGACTTGTGGTGATGGAGGACTCTTGAGAGTTCAGCTTGATGATGGAAAAGGGCTCTTATGAATACAAGTTGGTGGTGGAAAAATCTTTTGTAAAAACAGCATGGATATTGAAAGATCTTGTAAGTGTAGCTGAGTGATGAAGGTCTCTTTCAAAGTACAGATCGGTGGTGAAGAAGAATTTTTTCGAATATAACTTGGAGGGTTCTTACAAGTACAACTTCGTATTGAGGAGGGCTCTTCTGATTATTGCTTGGTGATGGAGGGCTCTTGTGAGTACAACCTAGTGGTAATGGAGGATTTTTGCAGGTACAGCTTGGTGGTGATGGAGGACTTTTGCGAGTACAACTTGGTGGTGATGGAGGACATTTGTGGGTACAGATTAGAGGTTATTGCAAACACAACCTGGAAGTTGAGATAAGCTCTTGTAAATGCAGCTTCGTTATAGTGGGCTCTTGCAGGTCCAGCTTGCTGATGGAGGGCTCTTGTGAGTAGAATCTGTTAGTGACAGAGAACTTTTCTGGATACAGCTTAATGGTGATAGATCACTTTTGCAGATACAGCTTAATGGTGATAGATCACTTTTGCAGATACAGCCTGGTTGTGACAGACGACTTTTGTGGGTACAGCTTTGTGTTGAAGGACTCTTGCAAGTATAGTTTTTGATGGAGGGCTCTAGGGGAGAGACAGCCATCGGCCAGTTTTTGCAAAACATACTCCCAAGAAATGCATGTCAGATGACAATCGAGGCGATCATTTAAATGGACGTTTATGTAACATTTACAGAACGTTCATTTTGAAACCAGTGCACATATGCATCAATATATATATAACCATTTACTGTAATTCACTCAACTTACTTTTCGCTTCAATCACAATCGATTTATAACACATAATAAACTTTTGTTATTTTATTTACATTGCATTTCTCATAGAAATGCAATGTTTTTTTAATTCTTTAAGGTAACATATTGTTCACTGCACGTAGTAAGTACCTTTTTCAGTTGATTACTTATCTCATTCAGGCTTTTTATTGTTTTGTCAGTATTACATGCATTTTTCATCACGACTTTATCTGCAACTAGAAAATCGGGTCAAATTAATTTCCCGAAGAAAACAGTTTCGCACCACTTTTATGTCTCCTTACAGAAAATTAAAATCAGAATATAATTATACTAAACCTTATGTCTAGAATCTTTATTCCAATTTTGATCAAAATCCATTACAGGATTTTGATTCTAGAAAATGTCTCAAATTTATGGCTTAAGAAGTCTTAAGAAGAAATTGAAATTCATGGAATCTTGCTTACTTGGTGTCTAATGATTATGGATCAAATTCAATGTAAATCTGAAATATTTTAATTTTTAAATGGGAGGTTGTGTCTATATTATGTCCCTTAAAAACGTTTAAAAAATTCCAACGAAACTGAAATTTGGAGAATATTTATTAATTGATGTCTAATTGTTATTGTTGTTAAAATTTCACAAAAATAAGAGGGCTTCCACCTCGTCTTACCCCTTTTGCATAAAACTAAATATAGCCTACATTTCCAACTCTTACGTCTAGCAGCAGTGCTCCAAAATTCATAATTATCGGTTAATTAGTTTAGGAATGAATCTTGTACATACAAACATATAGACATATAAACATACCTGACTTTATATAAATGGAGATATTTGGTCTTCATTCAAGTTTGAATTTTCTACTGTCATTTATTTCTTCTCTAGTAATGCCAATGCATTTCAATGTGTGTGTTTTTTGTTTTTTAATTGATGTTATTTATAATTCCTCATCTTTTACAGCCATTTTGACAATTTTTTGAAATTTGGCAGATTAAGCTTGAGGAATAACTTAAGTGACCCAGTACCATTTCAAAATTCTCTCCAATAAATCTTAATGATACCATCTCTATCTAATATTTTGTCTTTATTTATGGAGTTCGACTGCCACTAAATTCCCAACCCTTCTCATTTCCTATAAGAATCCAAAGAATTCACTGCCATCCCAAAAGAAATTTTATTTTAAATCATAAAGAAGGTCATTCCAAGGAAGGAAAACAAAATTATTTAAAAAACAAAACAAATAGAAAATGAAAAGATTGTGGAGACGAGGAAATTTTTGGTAATATTTGGTTCGAATTTTGGTCTTTTGATGGATCAAGCATCACTTTCACTTGTTCTTATGCTGCACATAAATATGCCAGATAATGAGAACTTCTGAAATCTTTTAATGTTTCCCATAAAAGCATGTTAATTTCATAGCTTTTCCTTTTGCAATATCTGGATGTTTGATATATACACACAAAATTGTTTTTTGCCACAAAAATGAAGTCGACCTTGCTTAAATAAATATAAGAAAAAAGAAAAATGAAAAACGATAAAAAAAATTTTTTTAACTTTTATTAAATTTTACTTAAATAGAAAAAAACATTTAAAATTATTGTTTATGTTATGGTACCTACGGACTACTTGAACTCTTCCACTCACCATAAATATTGGGAGCACCTGCTTCTCAGTGTTGGTTCAACACCAGCCTGGCAAGAAACTGGGCCATTTGAGTGCCCTTTTATCTGTCGGGCATTAGTTCTGGGTAGTCTTAGGAGGTTCACATTCAGCAGGGCTTGTCTCCCCTCTTTGGGGTGGAGTAAGTTTATTACTTATTGTCTGAAGTGCTCCGACAGGGAAATGCCGACGGAGCTGCCAAGGCAATTTTTTAGAGGACAGAGTTCTCCTACTTTAGGGGCGCTGGCTTGACTCTCCCCACCTTCCAGCCTTGTGCCACATCTTCCTGCGGTGGAAAGGAAGTAAATACCTGGATCCACACTAGTCCGACGGGAACTGGGCCATTTCGGTGGCATTTTATCCGTCCGGCTGAAGTGTTGGTCCTGGGTAGTCTTAGGAGGTCAACCCTCCCAGTCCTTCCCTGCCCTCCTTAGGGTGGAGTAAGTTTATTACTTACTGCCCGACAATTTTTAATAGGCCAGAGTGCTCCTTCTTTAGGGACGCTGGCTTGACTCTCTCATCTTTCCGACCTTGTGCCACATCTTTCTGCGGTGGGAAGAAAGTAAATACTTGGAACCACACGAGTCTATACTGGCAGTCAAGACTGACGTACAACCACACTTGTTTTCCGTTGTACTATACTTTTTTCAATATACTTGTATTCTCTAAACTCTGAGTTCTTGTTTTCCTTCCGGACCCTTTACAGGCCCACAACAAATAGCGACGTGGTACAGTAAGGGATTCTTGAGAACCTTAAACTAGTGACGAAGTATATTAAGTTTTTTTTTTTAGAACTTTAAAAAAGAACAAACTTGGAGAAATCAACGGCAAATTCATGCGACAACGTCCTAGTTCTAAAAACTGGCTTTATCGGCGGACCAAAAAGAAAAGAAAAACCACGTAAAAGACCAACTTATTTTCTCTCAAAAAAGAAAGGTCAGTGATTTTTTTTATTGCTATTCCGGCACTCTGTTAATTGGTAACAAGAAAGGAAATACATGATATTTTCTTTTCATTACAAAAGAGAAAAGTTCTGCCGCCAAAAGAAAAAATTAAAACCTTATTTTTTTCTGTTGATTAAAGTGCTAACCGTAAATTCTACGGTTACTAAAAAAATAAAAAAAGGGATATTTTTTGGTCGAGGAAAACAAAGGGTTTTATACTCTCTTTCTCTTTTTACAACCAAGATTACGTTTGCAGCGTAATAGAAAAGAAAGAACTTCTAGAGGCCGTATTCTATAAAGACATATTTTAAACATAGAAGTAACGATAGCAGAATTCGGGAAATACCAAATACAACAACAAGTAAAACAAAAACCGAAGCCGACGAAATGCAACAGAAAGCTGAAAAAAGATAGCAAGAACAGCAACAGAAAACTAAAGAAAGGCAACTAAAAAATGAAGGAAGATTTCAAAAGCTTCTACTAGAATAAAATCAAAAACTACTAGAACAAAAAAAGAAGCTGACCAAAAACTATTGGAACAAAAAAGAGAAACCGATCAAAAGATTGAAGTATTAATGCAAACAATATCGCCTGGGGTCAAAGTAACGAAAACGAAAATGCTTTTTTCGCAGAATGCCGTTTGAAGTGAAATTGACAATTTCACTTATTCCCCAAACGAAGATAAAACACTTGCTTTATATTTTAGAAGGTATGAGGATCTATACAAAATAGATTGTGAAAATTCAGCAGACTCTAAGTTTGCCTACTGCTTCGAAAATTAGGCACAACCGAACATACCAAATTCGTGGACTATATTTTACCCCGAAAAACAAGCGACCTGACTTTTTCTGAAGCAGTTTAAATTTTAACAGAATTATTTAGCCCAAAAACTTCTCTGTTCCACAAACAGTGGAAGTGTTTGAATTTAGTCAAAAAAGATGGCGAAGACTCTGCAACTTTCATGTCAATCGTTAATAAATACTGTGACGATTTCAAAACAGCCGAACTTAGTGTAGATACTTTTAAATGTTTAATTTTTCGGGCAAGGACTTGTATCAGAGAAAAGACGTAAAAATCAGACGTAGGGTTCTAAACAAGTTAGAAAGTGAACCAAATTTAACATTACAGAAATTAGCCGAAGACTGCTAGAGATTTGTAAGTGTTAAACAAGATTAAAAAAACATTGATGAGCCAGGTATTGTGCACATTAGAAAAGTAAGTCAGAAATCACCTTTCCACTATCTTCCAAAAACAATTAAGAACAAAAAGATGGATTATTTTCACGCTCCTACAAAAACAAGCCAGCCCAATAAAAAACAGGATAAATTACAGCCTAGCCCCTGTTTCCGTTGTGGATACCTTCATTGGGTAATGGATAGCCCATACCGTTTTAAAACCTGTCTAGCTTGTAATAAAGTCGGGCACAAGAGTTCACATTGCAGAACGAATAGAGGAAATATAACTCGGGTTAAGTTCACAAAAACGAACGAAAAGAACGGCAGAATTATGAGAAAATATGTACAGGTAAAAATCCTGAATGAAAATGTAAAATTACAATCAGATTCTGGTTGAGATGTATCAATTATCAACATGCATATATGGAGAAGGTTGGATGAACCGACCATGCTAAGAACCAACAAAATAACTAGAACGGTGACTGCTGAAAAAATTAAATTCGAGGGTGAAATTATTACCGATATTGTTTTAAACAGAACTACCAAAAAAGTAAAAATGTTAGTATTACAAAATACCAACAATTCTTTTGTTACAGATTTGATGTAGCGGTTCAACCTATGGGGGTTACCAACCAACATTTTTAGCCAGAAAATAACAAATCTGACGGCCGAGTCAGAAAAACGAAAAAAAGAATTTGTTTCAATCATTAAACATCGTATAAAATGGACTCAAAATAAATTGTTTGCAGAAATTAAAGCACATAAGGACACAAAATTTACGCTGTAAATAGCTAACATTGAACTGAAAGAAATTAAATCAAATTCTTTGGATAACCAGTTGAAAGTTAAAGAGAGTGACCTCATGGTTGCAACTCAAATATGTCTTAGAAGAGCTAAAGACTATGAAAGATAAGGTGACTTGTCTTGAAGTTGAATGTTAAAGCAAAGAAGACATTTTTTCAGAGTAAAAGATGTGATCCAAAATCAGAAGTGTAGAATTAAAAAGCTAGAGGATATCAAACCTGAATCTGATAGAGGCCCTCGGTTCTCTCATGAGAGACACCTAAATCAAATTAGGGATGACTATCAGAAGACACCGACAGCACTTCCCAGAAAGAAGTTATGATTACCAGATACAGCACTTTCGACATACAGCTACTCCAAGCAGACTCAGAATAGCGGCAATTAAAAAAGGAAACGATACTGTGACTCCTGAGGAGGTAAGGCTTGGGAGGGGGTGTTATGGTACCTTAGCTATACAGAATACTTGGACTCTTCCACTCACCATTAATACTGGGAGCACCTGCTTCTCAGTGTGTGAACCACACCAGTCTATACTAGCAGTCAAGACTGACATACAACCACTCTTGTTCTCTGTTGTATTTAACTTTTTTCAATATACTTGTTTTTCTCTAAACTCCGAGTTCTTGTTTTCCTTCCGGACTCTTTAAAGACAGGCTTAGATCTGATGACCTCAGAGGAAGATTAAATCTTGACAGTAGTGGGAGATGTGTGCAGAACAGGAGACTTCGTTGGGTTAGTCACATTGAAAGAATGGATGATAGTGCTTAGGTTAGTAGATGTAGAAAAGTTGAAGAAGCAGGGTAAGTTAGCCTGGAAAACGTGGGAGGAAGTGAAAAAGAGGGGTTTGAGAGAAAGAGGGATGAATAATAATGTGGCCAGTGATAGGTTTGTTTAGAAATACATTTTTTAAGACCGTACAATGAATGCCAGTATGTAAAATAGATGTTAAACCGAATATTATGATTTTAACCCAAATACAAACTGGCCTAAATTATTGTGTGTAAGGGTAAAAGAAAGGCATTTTTTGTTGTTTGAGAGAAATTAAATGGATTTTTGTTTTGTTTTTCAGCTAATGCTGCATAAGATGATTTGATTGTCGTCGAGACTTGTCGTGCCTCCAACAAACATGGCTAACTATCTATCCAAACTTTCAGATGTTTGACAAAAAGAATCCACCCTAATGCTTGATTGATTACCTTAAACCATGTTTCAGCACGGATTAAATATCATCTTTCAAATATGGCCACCCAACCAATAAAAAGATTTGTGACAAGCTCTGATTTAGGGAAAGTCTCTATGTACTTTTTATTTTATTTTATTGTTGTATGTGCAGTTAATACAGGAGATGAAAAGGCAAAACCAAATTTAGCATTGTGACTGGATCCTTTGTCATTCGATTTCTTTTATTCAATGTAGTTTTTTATGTAAACAAGATAAAAAAAAAAAAAAACTGACAAAAATATTATGGAAATTGGGAAGAAATGTCATTGTTGTTGGAATCAGTTAATTAGATTCATAAGTACATGAATACATGTGCTTAGACCTAAATGGGTATATCAGGAAAATAACATTTATCTCTTTCACATCCATGAGGGAGAAAGTGATATATATGTGCCTTTGTGTGTACACAATATATATATATATATATATATATATATATATATATATATATATATATATATATATATATATATATATATTATATATATGTGTGTGTGTGTGCGTGACTGTATATTTTATATCTGTCTGTGTGCATATATGTACACACAAGTCTCTATACATATATAGATGTATGCACATGTATATAAAAATGTATAAACTCATATAATATATATATATATATATATATATAGAGAGAGAGAGAGAGAGAGAGAGAAACTTATATAAACAAAGATGTATCCACTCATATAGATATATATTTATAAACGTGTACATATGCACATAAAACATACTTTACTCATCACTATATCAGTTCTTACATACACCCCTCTCTCTCTTTCTTTCTTTCTTTTATTCTCTTTCTTTCTCTTTCTCTCGTTCTCTATGTGTATATATATATATATATATATATAGTTTTATTCGTTGCTACATTTATAAAGGGAAGAGTGCTCTATATCAGATAGAACTCATGTAAAGCTATGTTTTTAGACATGAAGTTAACGACGCTTGCGCTGAAGAATGCAAGGTGACAAACGACCAATCACCATAAACTGTTGAATCTAGGTCTACAAAATTAGATCTATCTATGCATATCATTATATGTACATTTATGCATGTGATTATATATACATTTATGTGTGGTTATATGTACATTTATGTGTGTGGTTACACATACTTGTATGTCTGTAGTTATGTATATTTATGTTTGTGGGTCTATGCGTATATATATATATGTATATATATATATATATAATGTATGTATGTATGTATGTATGTATTCAATTGAGCGCTTTCAAATAAAGAAATTCCAAGGCATTTTCTGTAATCCCTTTGAGCATCAATTTGCCTCTGCATACATGCGCATCTATTTGCCTTGGAAAGAAGAAACAAAAACGAAAATGAACAAAAATGAATTGAATGACTTCGAGGACAAAATCAATCCACTAAGAAGGGATTTTGAAAATACAATCAGCATTAACTCTGGCAATTGACTTTGCCAACACAACAACTTGACTCATTCTCTATCTGAAAAAAAAATGTACTTTGTTTATTTTCTTTTGCCAAGAGAAATAAGTAAAAACTAATCATAAATGAATATCAAAAAGAGTGGAAAGAGAAATATGAAAGAGAAGAAATGGAAATCGGTAAAATGGAAGCTGAAAAAGAGGATCAACAAAGTAAAATAAAATACAAAAAAGAAACGATGCCGGGCAAAAATCAAAGACAAACTCAGGAAGTACAAAAACAACACGAGAAGGAAAGAAATCAAGTCGAAAACAAATGAAAGAATCAAAAAGGAAGAAAATTCTGAGACGAGGGTAGAAAATTATGATGTAAAAAAATCCTATTCCTTTTTATTTATTTTATTCATTTTTAATAAAAAGAGAAAAAAATAAGGGTTTTTCATCATAATTTTTTTTCTCTTCTCACAATTTTCTCTCTTTTTTGATTCTCTATTACTTATTCTTTTCGACTTAATTTCTTTCCTTCTCTTTTTGTATTTTGTCTTTCATTTATTTTCTATTTTCTTTTACTTATATTCCATATTTTTTAATACTTTCTTTTTTTGTCTTTCATTTTTATCCATCTTTATTTCGTGTTTTATCTTATCATATTGATCTCCTCTTCTGTTGTATGTTATTTCATTTTTGTTTTTATTTTACCTTATTTTTCTTTTTATTTATTTTATTTATTTGTCTTTAATATTTCTACTTATTTTTCTTCATTTTTTTTCATTTATTTCATTCGTCATCTTTAATTTTATTTGTTCACTTTTTATATCCTCTTTATTATTTCGTTCATCCTTTTTTCTTTTTCTTCCTTTTCATTCTTTTATTTTATTTTTATTTTATTTATCCTTCTTCAAAATTTTCTTTTCGTTTCTTTAATTATTAATTATTTTCCATCTCTTCTTTATTTCATGCATTTATTTTATTCATACAGTTTCTGTATACCTTTTTTCTTTCTTTCGTTTTTATCTCTTTACTTGCTTTCAAATATTTATTTAGTTTTTACTTGTTCTGCACATTTCTCATACATATATATTTATTTTTACTTTTATTATTGATTTTATTTCATGTATCCTTTTCTTTTTATCTTTCCTTTCTCTTTTTCCATTCAGTTTATTTTATTAATTTCTTCTTATTTTCTTCTTATTTTCTTATATAAAAATATTTTATTCATTTTCCTTGATATTTTCTACTTTTATTTCAACTGGCTTTGCGCTTCTACGATTTCTTTCAATTATTCTTGAAGATAGATACACGTTTGTATCCTTTTGCTTCCTTTATTCAACTCCCCATTTGACTCCATAATTCCAATCTGTCACAAGAGTAAAACAATCATACATTTCACTATTTTGTTTTAATTTTTTTTTCGTTTTCCTAATATCACATTTATTCTTTCATACTTGTATGTATTTAGAGGGGAAAACAGTCTCCCCACTCACCTTATCACTCCATAGGTTCATGGTCTGTTCCCTTTTTATATCTATATGCTTGGTTGCTGACCAAAGAGAGATAGGCAGAGAGAGTGTGTGTGTGAGAGAGAGAGAGAGAGAGAGAGAGAGAGAGAGAGAGAGAGAGAGAGAGAGAGAGAGAGAGACATCCCCACCCCATCAATAAAAAAATAACTTTTCTAAGTTATTGTTTCCTCTGCTCCGGGATATTGATGCTACTAAGCTTTCCTGACCATTCTTCCATCTCCTGTTTTTTTCCGGAAGCATCATGGTTTAGGCCCATTCTTCTGAAAAGTTTGGCATATTTATGGAGACATATAATTCTGTCATTTCTGTTTACATAGAAGTATTATGGCTGCCGTCTTACTTTGAAATAACTTCCCACCCTCACCCTTTTATTTCTTTTGGGATGATTTTTATATTTCTTTAGGATTTTCGAAAGAAAAAAGCATACAGAAAACAAAGTACAATGTTTTATCATCCTTTTAAATAATTGATTGGCATCATTTGTTCTCCAATAAAAATATATATCTAAGATTTTGTCAATATTAGGTAAAAGTGTTCATAGAAGTTTTATTGCCAAGACTAAAAAAGAAGTCAACCACACCATGTGATATATCTTTTGTTTATAACTTGAACAAAAACTAGATTTATGCATATTAACATGAACATCTCTTAAACAAAAGAGATGTATATGTATGTAGCAAGTGTAGGTTAGTTTGTAGGTTTATATCTGTCAGCACAGATAGTGTTATATGGTGGCCCCTTGGCTGATTGGACAATAAGAAAAAGAGAGAATTAGTTTTGGTGATACATTTTAGACAAAATGATGCAATAAATAATATAAAGTAAAATTAAATTGAAAGAATAAAACAAAGGAATGTCAATTAACAAATCCTGATATCGTAATCAATAAATAAATAAATTGCCAAAGTAACTTCAATGGAGATTATTGTAAAATTCAATATCAGCCGTTAAAAAAATGAACAATTAACAAAAAAAATGATACATTGCTAAAAAATTACAACAAAGAATAGAACTGGAGAATGTTAATTGTCAAAGCTATGGGTCATAATCGACAACGTGTGTTGTAGGGGGGGGGGGGGTAAATCATGAGATCGTGTCTTGGTAATATAATGTAACGTTGTCCCTGTGTGCTTTATAGTCCTCAAACACGAAAAGTGTTGGAACAGAAATGAAGAAATCCAAGCAAGAAATACATTTTATATAGCAAACAATTTATTGCAAGTAGAATGGCGATATTCCTATTAAAACACTCCTCTTTATAGTTACAGTAAACTCCCCAACCGCAACCTGAGGGAGCAAAAGGTGGAACGTTCGCTCACTTTGATCGTTAAGTCTTTTCTGATGTTTTTCGCGATCTTCTCACGATCGGCATATTTCAAATAAAAAGAATACAATGTGTACAATTTAAATTTTAGTCTCCAACTCAAAATTATCAAAACAATCGCAATTACATTCCAAACGCGATGTCTACCCACACCCCTGACCTACGTCTCGTTATTATCTAGACTATAATTCCTATTTACTATCTTGACTATAATTCCTATTTACTATCTTGACTATAATTCCTATTTACTATCTTGACTATAATTCCTATTTACTATCTTGACTATAATTCCTATTTACTATCTAGACTATAATTCCTATTTACTATCTTGACTATAATTCCTATTTACTATCTTGACTATAATTCCTATTTACTATCTTGACTATAATTCCTATTTACTATCTTGACTATAATTCCTATTTACTATCTAGACTATAATTCCTATTTACTATCTTGACTATAATTCCTATTTACTATCTTGACTATAATTCCTATTTACTATCTTGACTATAATTCCTATTTACTATCTAGACTATAATTCCTATTTACTATCTAGACTATAATTCCTATTTACTATCTTGACTATAATTCCTATTTACTATCTAGACTATAATTCCTATTTACTATCTTGACTATAATTCCTATTTACTATCTAGACTATAATTCCTATTTACTATCTTGACTATAATTCCTATTTACTATCTTGACTATAATTCCTATTTACTATCTAGACTATAATTCCTATTTACTATCTTGACTATAATTCCTATTTACTATCTAGACTATAATTCCTATTTACTATCTTGACTATAATTCCTATTTACTATCTTGCTTTTTTCGATCACGACATGGTAATCTATTTAGAATAAAAAAAAAACATGCCGAACATGTTATTTAATGGTTGGCGAACAAAAAGGCAGAGAGTACTTGTTGAGTTAAATGCATTGATAACAGATCCACAGTTCTCTATCTATCTATCTCTCTCTCTCTCTCTCTCTCTCTCTCTTTGGTATGTTAAGTTGTTGTATAATTTATCAGAGGGTACAGTTTCTTCCTCTTCACCGTCTGATTCCCACTCCACTCTTTTTTTGCTGCTTCCTTCCAACTTTCTTCTTCTTCTTTCTTTTATTTCTACACCTTTGTTAGTGATCATATATATTTACCTGTATTTGGTCTGTTATATTC
This sequence comes from Sepiola atlantica, assembly GCA_963556195.1. Lineage (NCBI taxonomy): Eukaryota > Metazoa > Mollusca > Cephalopoda > Sepiida > Sepiolidae > Sepiola > Sepiola atlantica. Next base: position 60,984,816 of record OY744541.1, read on the forward strand.
TGTTACTTTTTTTTTTTTTAACTTAGTTCACCCCAAACAAGGCAAGTTGCCACTGTAGACGTAAGGGGATACTGAGAATTAGGGTGAAAGTTTAGGAGGTCATCCTAAATTGGGAGCTTTGCAGCGAGATGCTTGTTCACATCAGTTTTAAATTTCTGCATGTCGGTACAGTCGGGGAAACAGGGAGCTTTCGGCATCTGGGGCCCTCCACAGTGAATGGATGGGATTTAGCTGATTGTTAGGTTGGTCGAGTGTATTTAACTCAAGGGGAAACCAGAGCAGCAAGTTTATCGGAGCACATTCCATTGAAGTACTTGTAAAACAAGCACACGGATGCAACATTGCGGCGATGGCACAAGCGCTGGATTTTGGTGTATAGTGACGGACCTATTAGATTAGAGACTCTTTTTTGGACCTTGTCTAAGAGGGAGAGACTAGTGGATAGCGCACCAGCCCAGATGTGACAACAATACTCCATGTATTGTGGCAAAATATGTGGATATAACAAAGGCGGTTTCCCAGAAACTCTTTCTCTCTTTTCTTTCTCTCTTTCTTTTTTCTTTCTTTGTTCTTTCAAATGGTGGCTTTGAAGAGATACAGGATAATGTCAGGTGTGAGAAGTTCTCTAGCATGGTAGAGGGAGACCATCTTCTTTACAGCAGCCTTGCCAATGTATTCTGTGTATTTGCTCCAATTCATGTTACCTGTGAATGTTCGGCTGAGGAGTTTAAACGTTGGACTCTCAGGTAGAGTGTGATTTACCATGGCAATCGGTGACAAATGAACATATACTACACTACCCCCCAAGGAGGAGGTAGTACATTGGAGGATAGTCTCAAGACAACAGAACAAATGTTGGCTTCAAATATAGAAGTAATAGTATAGTTTCGGCTTCAGACAGACAGATACCAACTCCCAATTAGTAATAGATATAACAATAATACCATTTATAAAGCTCTATCTTAAATTATATTGAGTCCTTTATGTATACAAAGTCTGCTGTCTTCATTTCCAATTTTGTGAAGTTATTATTATCTCTATCTATATAAAGTTGGGTATGTTTATGTATTTGTATTTACAGGACTCACTCCTAAACTAATTAACCGATCATTATGAACTTTGGAGCACAGCTGCTAGGCATAAGGAGTCGTAATATAGGCTATGCAAAATTTAATTTAGTTTCATGAAAAAGGGTTAAAAAAGGGGTGGAAACCCTTCACGAAAATTCAGATACCTCCGATTTTTTGTGAAATTTAAGAATAGGTATTAAACATCAAGTAATATATATTTCCCAAGTTTTAATTTCTTTGGAGTATATTCAAGGATTTTAGAGGAAATAACATGAACACAAGCTCCCATTTGAAAATTACCAAATATTTCAGATTTGCATAAATTTGATCCATAGTCATTAGACACCAAATAAGCAAGATTCCTTAAATTCAATTTATTCTTAAGACCCCTTAAGCTTAAACTTTAATTTTTTCTACATTTCTTAGAGTAAAAATAATGTAATTGATTGTGATAGGTTTAGTATCATTATATCTTGATTTTAATCTTCGTAAAGTGGCATAAAATTGATGCAAAACTGGTCTGTTCAGGAAATTAATTTTACCCATCCTGGGACGGGTATTCTATCAGTTATGTATATACATATATATACCCCCATGCATATAGTTTTGTTATGGAATTCTGTTTGACGACATATCAATCCACTTAGGTTATTTACGGTCAAAACACAACATCTATTTTAATCCATTGCAAACAATTCATTAAACACAAGTTGTTATTTTACACATAGCTGGAGAGGGAGTCTTCATACCTTTCTCAAGGATATTACATTGTAAGTGATCACATACAACATAATCACGCTGATACACCAGCTCTCATTAGATCATCAAAATTAAGCAACGTTGAGTCTGGTCAGTACCAGATGATGGTGGCACATCCCTGCAAAAAAAACAAAAAAACCTGCAAAATGTAATATCGTCAAAAGTCATATTTCCTGTTCCCTAGAAACTTCCTCCTTTGGAGAAAGCTGGTTCAACCCACTCAGGATGAATGCCATACAAGTCAGGCAGGCAGATAAGTGAATACAATAGATCAGACTATTTTTAAAAACTTTTATTCACCCAAACAAGGTATAATGCCACTGAGAGGTAAAAGGCTACTGTGATCAGGAGCTAGATTAATACAGGGCATTCTAAGGGGGAGTTTAAATTTCTGTATGTCGTTACGATCGGGGAAACAAGGTGCAGGAAGGGTATTCCAAAGGCAAGCGATCCAAGGAAAGGAGCGATGAGTGTAGAAAGATTTTCGGCATTTAGGGAACTCTACAGTGATGGGGTGTGATTTTGTTGCTACTCGAGTAAGTCGGGAGTTTTTACGTTAAGGGAGTACAAGGGCAGTAAGTTCATCAAAGAACATTTCGTAGAAGTACTTGTAAAACAAGCAAAAGGATGCAACACTGTAGCGATGCGACAGGGACTGGGGCTTAGCAAACAGTGTGGGACCTATTAGGTCAGAAATTCTGTTTTGCACCCTGTCAAAGAGGGAGGGGCACTAGCCTCTAGTGGTTGGTATATCAACCCATTTATTTTATTTAAGGTCAAAACACAATATCCATTGGAATCTATTCATTGTAGACAATTCATTAAACATGCTGTTATTTTACCCATAGCTGGAGAGGGAATCTTCATACCTTTCTCACTGGTAACACAGTATATGCTAACACAATGGATTCGACTCTATATGAACTTAGGTTAGCCTATTGCATAGTTTGTATCGTTATCCATTACACGATTCAAGCCACACATGCACGCATTCATAAGCCACACTCATACATGCATATACATATACGTACCTGCTTTGTTTTAACCATGGTGCCAGAAACAAATATTTACATCCAATTTAGCCATCTTTTTGTCCTCACATTTCTGACAGAAAGAGCTGTGCACATCTTCAGACAAATTTATGTGGGTCAATGAATTGACAATCGCACGATCAAAGAGATAACATAATCTAATTTAGCTAGCAGGTGGAACTTTCCTCCTTTCTTTATTGGAGACACCTGTTGAAACTCTTATACGATTCTAGACCGACATGAAATGACCGAGATGATGTTGACTTGAAAAAGGAAATTATTATCTTATTGAGTCCATGTTACTTATATTCCTGAAATCACAGAAGAACTTTTAAGTAACACACCCACCTTATTGTACACTGTTCTAATTATATGCATTTTCTTAAAAACAATGGACAAGGTGCACCTTGAGCTTTGTCTTACAAAGTTTTTGTATTTCATAACTTTAGAGATGAAGATTGATCACAACATTTCGTATGATGTAACCTCCAACCTTCTTCAGGTGCATCTTGTTGAACTCAAGAATCTGTACTGAATTTCAAATGGAATCCGTTATTTAATCCATTTATTTAATCCATTTATTTAATCCATTTATTTAATCCTTTATTTAATCCATTTATTTAATTCTTTATTTAATCCACAAGGGAAAATGTTCTCATTCTGTCAGCTATGACGTGTAGTAATTGTTAATTATTTTCTTAGTATCACCTATACTGAAGATTGAACCTCCAACCTCTAGATTATCACTTAGAACTGATTATTACTTAGCACTTTATCCGTTGCACCACGGGTCCATGGAAGCATAGTTACTAATTACTTAAGACTTCTACCTGGTCATAGCTGACGGAACAAGAACAATCTAAAATAAAGAAAAAAATATGTTCGAATTTCTGTACAGATTTTCGAGTTCAAGTGAAAATGGAACTGACTGGATTCGAACTTGACACACCAAGATCGGGAGTCTGTGTCATTATCCACTGCACCATGGTCTCCTCTCAGAAGCAGATGAAGTTAATGGTAAGCGTTTTAGTCATAATTATTAAAGTTACATAAATTTTAAGTCTGATTTTACATTTACATAGACATGAGAATGTTTCTAAATTCCGAAGGGTTATTTTAATTTAATCTTTTCCTGATAAATTGTTAGTAAGACAGAGAGACAGAGTAGAGGTGGTTTGACAAATGTAGCTATTAACCAATTTAGATTTATTGAAAACACAGTTCACCAACAGACAGTTAAATTGGTATACGAAATTAGTGTGGCTTATTTTGGATTTATTGGTTTTATCTACTACTAACAGAGATTTGGTATCTGTTTGTCTGAAGCTATCTTTTAATGTTTAATTCAGTTTACTATACTATTTCAGACTAATGTACTATCTTTCAATGCATACTTCAAGGGGAAGTGTAATATCTATTCTATTGCCATGATAGCATCTTCCCAGGAATTACCTCCTCCTTTGGGAGGGTAGAGTCGTACATGTTCGTCCACTATGATACTATCCACTCAGGTATTACCTCTTCCTTTCGGGGACAGTGTATATATGTTCGTTACCTCAAACTCATGAAATTTACATTTATTTGTTCTTAAGAACCAGCAAATCTCACATCTACACTTATAAAACATTTATCAAATACTAGTTGGACCCGTGGAAATTCCACAGTTGAATCCTTTATCTGCCGTGATTACCACATTTTATTGTACCAATATTATTGTACCATTTTTGTTCAAACTGAAAAATACTTATCTAAGTACCTTGGTTAATGTAGTTTCAGAATATATCCGGTTATGTGGGGGTCTATCTCCACAACCCTTGGAGGAGTTTGTTGCATACTTCCATTTCATGGGCGTCCGGCACATACACAGACCCCATGATATTATTGTACCATTTTTGTTCAAACTGAAAAATACTTATCTAAGTACCTTGGTTAATGTAGTTTCAGAATATATCCGGTTATGTGGGGGTCTATCTTCACAACCCTTGGAGGAGTTTGTTGCATACTTCCATTTCATGGGCGTCCGGCACATACACAGACCCCATGATATTATTGTACCACCTTTGTTTAAACTGAAACATACTTATCTAAGTACCTTGGTTAATGTAGTTTCAGACTATATCTGGTTATGTGAGGGGTCTATCTCCACAACCCTTGGAGGAGTTTGTGGAATACTTCCATTCCATGGACATCCGGCACATACGAGACCCCATAATATTATTGTACCACCTTTGTTTAAACTGAAACATACTTATATAAAATAGAAAAAGTTTTTTGAAAGCATCTTTGAAACATTTAAATTCGCAAATAGTGTCAACGTAGTGTTAAGTCATGTGAACATAGACTCCATGTTATCATTGTAGCATCTTTTGAGAGAACAGATACTACACTTTGATTCTAATGCTAAAGCCAAGAAAATGTATATTAGTTGAAGCTTTACCTTCTGAAGCAACAGCAATATCAGATGACATTTTAAAAATTACCTTCTTTTTGCGATTGGGCAATCACATGTTTTAAAAAATTGATGTGGAATGTGATAACGTACGTACGAACAGGAAATGCCATAGCATATTATTTATAGAACATTGGAATTATGTTCTCTCTATAATATGTTTCTATTTTCTGAATTCAAAGAAAATGTTATTAGTTCAATTAGTTCCCAGAGATCAAAGGGTCCTCTTTCTGTGGTTAACACTTGATTTCTTTGTGAGCTACATATCCGAGGTTTCTTTTAAGGATCTACCCACTTCTCAAACCTTGAGTAACTAAAGCAGTGTGTTGTTATTGTTAAATGCCAACATTTGAATCAAATGAACCTAATGCATGATAATGTATAAAGTTTACAGTAAGAGAGTATTTCTTTAACCCCCCCCCCCTCGCTCCTTCTTGCCACACACTGACCCGTCTTTGAGTTATCCTGGCTTCTGCTCACATCAAATTTGCAGAGTAAGAAAGGTTTGGGCATCTTACTGCATGGCTAATTATTGGCATATTTTCTTTCTTAAATGCAAAAGAGAGAGCTTAATTTGTCAACTAATCACAATGTCATCATTAGTGCATTTCTATTACTGCAATACATTTTTTCATTCATGCTAATTAGGTCTTTATCAATTTTATTGTTGGAAATACATGATTGGCCTAATGGATACCAGACTAGCCAATGAAAATGACTATAACACATTCAAATACGATTCGATCTCTTGTGATTATGTGTGTACTAATAATACTGTATAGAAAGGTATGAACCCACAGAAGAGACATTGCTAGTCTATTCTCTACTCTATCGTTATGTTCATGGTAGGTGCTCGGCTGAGCTCCAATCTCTGGTTCCCCTGTAAAATATTCCACAGCAAAAAAGTTATTTTCTCTCTTCGTGTAACTAAAACCAAACGGAACTTCCATGAACAAAGTTTATTTCCTAGAACATCTAATTTGTGAAACAAAATACCACATGACTGATTCCCAACTGACTACAACATGGACGTCTTTAAGTCCAATGTTAAATACTTGTTGAGCCGTCCCCTTGAATAATCAAATTTTGCCCTTTCCACCTCTTGGTGTTGTTCATTGTTCAACTGACAAGCTCTTTAACCCTTATCCTTTAGTGGCCACTGGGTCTTGATAAGCAGTGACCTGTTAGTAAAAGGAAATCCTCCAGATATCGATGAAATAGAAGCGTTTGTTCCATTAAACGTATTGTCTTTCAGCATTAAATAATTCTCAAATGGTTGATATGTAACAAAACAGGAAAAGAAAACCATTCCACTTTTATTTTAGTACATATTTTTGTTTTTGACCGTGGAAAAATTTTAATGGAATTTTCATTTCCAATTTTTCCAAATTTGATGTATGCATCTGATGCTCTTTGATAACAGAAACCTCCATGCAAAATTTCAGCCTGAGTAGATAAATAGATTTTGAGTTATGAATGTTTCCATGGCATAACTTTAGAAATATTTCATACAAAATGGAGAATTAAGACCCAAATAAGATTTTGGCCCATCCTTATGTTGTCATGTGGAGGTATGCAGTCTATCGACTGACTTATGTCTGTTCTTCACAATTAATTATCAATTTATCAGTAAAAGCTTACTTTTTTCTTCCTCTTATCAACAAAAATGATTTTTTATTTACTTGTTTTTTCTAATTCCCCTTTTTAACCTCATCTTTTTCGACTGTTATCCTTCTCTTCTCCGGTTTTGTTTGTTCATATTCTCTCATCTTTTTTCGTCTGTTCATCTTCCCTCATCTTTTTCGTCTCTTATCCTCCTCTCACCGTTTTTGTCAATTCATCTTCCTTCATCTTTTTCATCTGTTCAATCTCTCATCTTATCCTTATATTATATTGTTTTCTCCATTTATCTTCAACTCCCTCGCTCTGTAACCTTCATCCTCTTTCATGTCTCACCGACCCCTATCACCCCGGCAGATTTTATTGATTTTTTTCTCCTATATCTTTTCCCTATTTCTCTGATCTCTTTCTTTCTTTCTTTCTTTCTTGTATTCTTCTGAATATTACAAATCTGTGAGAATGCTCTTGGCTATTTGATTGCAATGTTAGTATGGGCATTTAGAAAGAGGCTGTATTCTGAATTCAAACAATTTATCCCATCTTGTCTTCTCTCCAAGAATGCACGTTGGCGTTAATAATTGGCTCACTGTCATGCTCTTGGATCATAACTGGATCAGCTTTTCTCTCAGTCAAATATTGATTCCATAAAGATTTCACCCTCAGACTTTCTTTTCAGTTCATTATCTTCTATATATATAAATATATAAAGTCAATGTTTGTTTGTGTGTTATGGAAATCGATATGTTTACAGAACATTCAAATAAGTTTCAATAAGGGTTAATTTTTTCAAGGAATTTAAAGACACCACCGGAATTTTCCTTCGATTCTATCTGAGGTCACTAAGGGTAATTATCGGTTAGATTCATGAAATTACTGAAATAAGTAAAGAAACGAAATTATTATTTTTTAAATAGATTTTCTTTATGTCATAAATTGTAAACATGACTATATTTTAAATTATTTCCAAAAGGAATATATCTTCAGATGAGAAACACAGGTGTATATCGCTACTATATGTATAATGATGTAATTTGTTATTTACCTGTCTCCTCACAGGAGCTGAATGTCGCATAAAGTTTGGCTTATTATGTGGTATATCTATTACATCCATTACTGAATGTGATATGGACGTTTATGGTCAGTAACAATTACCCATAAAAATTATCCCACTCTGGGAGAATAGGCTCCTAGGATAGAGAACCTAAATTTCACTGTTATCAATGTAATTGTCATTTATCTGCCTCCCCACGAGGGCTGAATCTGACACAGCCCTTATCCTCGGGTGATTCATTAGTATAAAAATAGGTTGAGCTTAATATGGGTGTACCCATTTCTGAACAATTGCCAGTAACAGTTACTGTGTGTGGTGTGGCTGCCTTAGGTGATAGGCGATTAACCTATTTCTCTCCTTTCGTAGAAGGTAATTCCTGGGAGGAAGACATCCTGAGGACCGAACAGAAGCGATATTAAATTCTGATTTCAACCTGATGATAAGATGTAAATTTTTGATTTATCATTTATATGAGGGCTGGGTGTGACACGGTCAAGCTTAATGTATGGCAACAAATCTATTATATAAAATAAAGTCGGTTGGGTTTTCAAAGTTAGATTGCAATAGGATTTAAGCTGACAAATCAATATTTGATTCTCATTAGCCAATTTTGATTTATTTTTATTGTAACATGTTTGTTGCCATAAAACATATGTCACTTAAATTTCCTTCAAAAAATACTTATTCCGACCCGAAAGATTGCTAATATGGAGACATTTATCAGTAATCATCTAAAATGAAAAATCAGCTTACCTCATTAATGAAAGAATTCAACATTGATCGATCTATTTCAGCTTTTAGATAAACAATTATATGTGTTCATATCAAATATTACACTATTTATTTCTTGAAACTAATTACATGTTTTACATTAAATATTACAGTATTTATTTATTGAAATTACTTGCATATAATATTGCTTAAAATAATTTGATTTTTTAACCTACTTCCAATGTTGTCTTAATGCTATGCTTCAAGCAGCCTTAAATACCAAATATAGAAATGGCTGCTCGTTTGGTAAGTAATTTGTTTTGCTATTTTTACACATTTTCTTTTTCATTACAGGGTAAGTGTCCAGCACTACATAACAGTTCAAATTAACAAGTATGTAAAAATAAAATGTAAACATTTCCTTTTTCATAATGAGGTAAGTTTACAGCCTAACATGTTGTTAGAACATTAACTTGAACATTCATAAATACGTTTTTTCTTTCTTCTTATAAACACAAAAACGTGTTCAATTGGCTTGTAAATTTTAGATTTTATTTCGACTATATTACTTGGTTTAATCTTGCTTCATACAAAATTGTTACAAATTAATGCTAAATAATAATTACCTAGTGCCGACAACATCAATAAAAATGCTCCATTTCCATGACAGTGAATCCTATTAAAAACGGACTTCATTTTATTTTTACTGTGTGCTTATGTTTGTAGCAAACATTCAGAATATTACTAGACGTATCCGTGACCCGTTGGATCACAACCACTGTAACTATTTATTCTACTTTGATTTCATTCGAAAATTCATACACTGTGACGTCATATCTGTCAATGCATTTTTCTTGCAGAACTCAAAATAACAAGTTTTTTTACTCCAATATTATTATTATTATTAGTAGTAGTAGTAGTAGTAGTAGTAGTAGTAGTAGTAGTAATAATAAATACGTAGATAGCTAAGAGAAAGAGGAGTGACTTATTCAGTTAATTATAAATTATGAGTAATTAGAACAATTAAAACAGAATCTCTTTCAAACATAACTCAATCCTATAACTAAGATTAATTTTAGCATGTATTTAGTGTTATTAATGTATATAGAAAAAACAACTTAGGAAACAAACGTTGATTAACTCAATTTTAGTATAATAACTAGAATAATACCCGTCCTGGGACGGGTATAATGAATTTCCCGAAGAGGAACAGTTTTTTACTACTTTTATGTCCCCTTATGAAGATTCAAGATATAATGGTAATAAAACTTATGTCTAGAATCCTTATTCCAATTTTTATAAAAATGCAAAATTCAGGGAATCTTGATTAAATTCTGTATAATGACTATGGATAGAATTCAATGCAAATCTGATGTATTTGAATTTCCGAATGCTAAATTGTGCTCATATTATGCTCTTAAAAAAACTTTCAAATGCTCCAAAGAAACTGAAAAATGGGGAATATTTATTAATTGATGTCTAATAACTATTGTTAAAACTTCACGAAAATCGGAGATATCTGAATTTGAACACAGTGCTTCCACTTCCTTTTTACCCCCTTTGCATAAAACTAAATTAAACGAAGCAGCTGTGTCCAAACATCTATAATGGTCCATTAATTAGTTTAAGAGTGAATCATACAAATATATAAACATATACCCATACCTAACTTTATATAAACAGAGATATATAAAATATATAATATATAAAAAAAGCCTTAATGATTATATGTATGTACCAGTGTGGTTGAATATAATAATAGATGTAATTTAACATAGTGTTTCTTTTTAAATAATACTCTGACTTTTAGTTATGAAAGAAACAAACAAAAAATCTTTATCATGGTAAAGATTTGAAAACTTTCATCTTTGAGAATGTTCTTAGACTAACCGAGTATCCATGTTGTGAACAAGTGACAGTCAGTTTAATGTTCTTATCTTTCAATCTAAAGTTTAATTTTTTTGTCTTCGTCAGTTAGATGAATTTTTGAAAGATTTTTTTAAAGTCCTCAATCATCATCCTTCATCAATTGTTAACCGCGTTTCCTAATTTACTTTTAAACTATGGCTTGACATTTTCATGCAGCAATTTCGTGTTTTTCTATAGAACATATATATATATATATATATATATATATATATATATATATATATATATATATATATATATATAACAAATCGTTTAAATTTGCGTTTTATCCCTTTATAATATCAATTGTTTTATTTTTGTCTCTTGTGCACATAACTTTTTTCGTTTTTTTCTATTTTTGTTTGTTGCAAATTTTGTCATTGAAGGACAAATAAGGTGAAAATCATGATATTATTTTTGAGATAATTTTTTCCTTCACTTTTTTATCATCTTATTCTGATTATTTCGTGTTCGGGTATACAATTTTTTACATTCAAGTAATTGTGACAATAATAGAATTTAAAAAAAAACATGGTTTCATATTAAAAAAGAGGTTACAAATCTAAGGATGGCTTCATTTGTGGAGAGTCTAAAAAATAGAATAGATGCAAATAGAAAAAAATGGTACCACCACCGAGACACTTCCTCTGTTCAAAAAGACAAATAAAAGAAAAAAATGGATGCATTGTTATTTATTTTTCTTTATTTTCTTTATCCAGGAAGAAGGTTTGGAATAAGAATAATAAAAAAGAAGACGTGTGCGTTCCTTCTTGTGTTTTTTATTGTCAATTGTTATAACCTCTTGTGTCACTCATAAGCAGGCATTAATGTCCGACACTTAAGATATACATTCTGAAAGTGTTGCTGGGCTTCAAAAAATACAATAAAAAAAACTCAGTAAATGATACCATTCTCCTTTTTCCAAATTAAAGAGTTTATTTTCAAAGTAGAATTTGCCTTTTTTTATTGTGATTTCTTTGGTTAATGCAGAGAATATTATAAAAACGTTGATCAAAATAAACAGAAAAAAATCTTTTTCTTTTTCATGACAAAATTTGATGGAAAATATTTATAAAAAGGTTACCATAATGTCATTCTTTTTCTGATCGTTTTTATTTTATTTTTTTCAATTGTTCTTATTTTTCTTTCTTTTCTATCATTTTTTTCATCCTTTATGTTGACTTTAATTCTAAGCCATACATTTTTGTGATATAAGCATCTCATTAATCTAATAGATCTTCTAAAAAAAAATTGTAAATGGAACCCTGAAAATTCCACCATATACCAGATTTCTTTCTTTTACAATTGCCTTTTTCACCCACACAGAAGATCAATATCCTTGAAATACATAAATAATTATTATATAAAATCCATTTTATCTTTTATGATTTGAATAGTTTTTAGATCTTATTGGAATCTTTCCTAATGGTTTTTAAAAGAAATTATGCCATTCCGATGAAGCCAATGACTTTTGGCTTTTGACTTCAAGATAAATGAGCAAATGGTGCTAAACAGTTGCATGTCCAAAGTCATTGCCAGCTTTTATTTTTACTCTGCCATGACTTCAGATATTAATTGTCTGATTTGTAGCCACAACTGGTGCCATTTCTCTCCTCTCCCCATCATAACTTCACAAAAATCTACAACCACAGAATTTGAGATATTATTCTTTTAGATTTTGTCTTTTGAGATGTGACCAGTGTGATTCAATACACATTCACATAAAAGCTATTACAAAATGTTTGCTAGTTATTTCACGATATTCTTCAGATGAAATATTGTTCTTGTTTATACTATTTACATGGCTCAAACGTGGCTGATCATGTACAAAGAGAAAAGAGAGATCATCATGTGGTATGAAGTTGAAATAATAGACAGAGAAACGCTGGAAGATCAGAAAACTAAAGGAATCAGTGCATATGCAAGGCTACAGTGACCTCTTAAGTATAGCCAGTTAGAAATGAACCGAATATGGGAACACATTATTACAAAATGGAAGATAATCCCAGAATTAGGAATAATAATGGTAAAATAAGAACAACTAATTAATTACATGATTAGCATAAAACATGTTAGATGAGTTTTCTCTTCTTATCCAGTTTTGGTATTTAAGGTGCTGGTAGTGTCCCAACGCCGGTGTGGGTAACACGAGGCCATGTCTCATGCCTGCCCCCCATTTCAAAGGGTTAGCATCAGCCAGGTTGAATACAGTTGTTTGACTCCTTACACATTTGAAACACGTTTTCCTCGATTTACCATGTTCTCTAGCACTTGCGATATCCAAATGTATTATTGATGGCCGAACCACCTGAGACACCGAGTATGTAAGGCATCCATAAGCTCAGCTATACAAAGTTTCCGATAAAACACAATTGATGGGATCTTTTCTTCCAGTTTACAAGCGCACATTTACTGACCATAGCATGGTTATCACATTGAAACAGATCAGAAGAGTTTGGAGTCCATGTATCACTGCCTTGTAACATAACAGAGCGAACACATGTTAAAACGACTTTGCCCCGAATCTGAAAAGAAATGTGCCTAGATGTAAGGATTGTCAACAGCTTCCTGAACTTTCCCCATGCAACACAACAGCGAGCAATGATCGTACATTCACAACAACCATCGTGCTTTTTGTATTCTTTTCAGTGCATGTACTACATAACAATATATATGATGGGATTTGAATCTCCTCGCCTCCCCCCTCTCTCTCTCTCTCTCTCTCTCTCTCTCTCTCTCTACATTTAGCATCACTTTTCCCTTGTACAGGGATCAAGTATTATTTTGATATTTTCAAGTTTACTCTGAAGTCTTTATTGTTTAATGAGTCAACTATCTCCAAACTCTACTCTGTACGGTCTTATCTAATCACTTGTTTCCAAGTCTTTTCTTTCTGCTTAGAAAATTCCATAATCTGCCTCAGTATCCATGAACCCAATCATCTACTCCTAATACATTGATCTCATTCATTAAAAATATAATCTAAACATATTCAATGTTTGTTATTACCCTTTATCGCAATAAATATAAAAAATATGAGTACATATAATCCAGAAAAATTGGTGCTTCACCAGTGTTCGCACTAATATTCATATAAAATAACGTTTAAATCGGTGGAGTTAAACACTGAAATAAGAAAGAAAAAAGAAACGTCTAAAACTGGAAAGTTTAACAAGAAAGAAAAAACGTATTAATTGGTAAAGAAAAAAGAAAGGAAAAAAGAAACTGTTTGAATATTGTTTGAATAATTGAAATAGTAGTTTCTTTCTGTTTAAAGTAGTTAGTAGTATTTATGAATCAGTCCAGAATAGTTGCTATTTTGGACTGATTTTTGAATTTCAACAATTTATTAATAAACAAGAGAATTCGGTTACCGTCTGATTGATAGAATGACAACAAATCCATCCAGCAAATAAACATTCATATTAACATAACATGAAAATTTAATTTTTCTACAATAATTAAAATGAAAAAGCATAAAAACGATTATTTAGTGATTTTAGAAAAGATGAATGAATTTGAACAAGATGAAGTGAAGATGAATAAATAAAGAAGATAATAGATGAACACAAGAAATATCTTTTATAAAATTTACGATGTTCCTATCTTTGTTTAAAAAGAAAACGAAAATATAGGCTAGTTCGAATCAAGTATCGATTTTTCAGACGGATTGCTATTTGAGTCTGACTTTGAAAATCCGACAAGATAACTTCATCTGTTAGATGAATTATATCAGATAAATAGATGAAACAAAATTGAGTAAATATCAATGCATATAATGAACAGTGAATAACTGACGTAGTAGTTTCTCTTTGTTTAAAGTTGTCTCCCTTTAGAGTGCGTAATATTTATGATTTCCACTATTCTCGCCTGATTGTTGAATTCCAACGATTTATTGATAACAGGCAACATCGGCTGTTGTGTGTTCGATTAAATATGAACGAATACAGCAAATAAACATAGTATGGATAATTTTTGATTGTACATAGAAAGAAAAACTTTTTAAAAAAACAAAGAAAAACAAATAAAAAAGTAATCTAACATTAAGTTATTGTGTCGAATTTTCAAAATCAGGCCCGAATGGCAATCCGTCTGATATACTTGATTCTGACTAGCCTATTTTATCGTTTTTCCTTTCCACTATGTTATTAGCCAAATATAGTTTATTTCATTTCAACTGTTTTTCTGAAAATATTTAATTTAACTTCGAAAACTGTTAGGGTGGACATAACATTTATTGATAATAAGCGAATTCGGCTGCTCTGTGTTAGACAAAATGTAAACAAAGCAGCAAATAAACAGACAAAATGTAAACAAAGCAGCAAATAAACAGACAAAATGTAAACAAAGCAGCAAATAAACAGACAAAATATAAACAAAGCAGCAAATAAACAGACAAAATATAAACAAAGCAGCAAATAAACAGACAAAATGTAAACAAAGCAGCAAATAAACAGACAAAATGTAAACAAAGCAGCAAATAAACAGACAAAATGTAAACAAAGCAGCAAATAAACAGACAAAATGTAAACAAAGCAGCAAATAAACAGACAAAATGTAAACAAAGCAGCAAATAAACAGACAAAATATAAACAAAGCAGCAAATAAACAGACAAAATGTAAACAAAGCAGCAAATAAACAGACAAAATGTAAACAAAGCAGCAAATAAACAGACAAAATGTAAACAAAGCAGCAAATAAACAGACAAAATATAAACAAAGCAGCAAATAAACAGACAAAATGTAAACAAAGCAGCAAATAAACAGACAAAATATAAACAAAGCAGCAAATAAACAGACAAAATATAAACAAAGCAGCAAATAAACAGACAAAATATAAACAAAGCAGCAAATAAACAGACAAAATGTAAACAAAGCAGCAAATAAACAGACAAAATGTAAACAAAGCAGCAAATAAACAGACAAAATGTAAACAAAGCAGCAAATAAACAGACAAAATGTAAACAAAGCAGCAAATAAACAGACAAAATATAAACAAAGCAGCAAATAAACAGACAAAATGTAAACAAAGCAGCAAATAAACAGACAAAATGTAAACAAAGCAGCAAATAAACAGACAAAATATAAACAAAGCAGCAAATAAACAGACAAAATGTAAACAAAGCAGCAAATAAACAGACAAAATGTAAACAAAGCAGCAAATAAACAGACAAAATGTAAACAAAGCAGCAAATAAACAGACAAAATGTAAACAAAGCAGCAAATAAACAGACAAAATGTAAACAAAGCAGCAAATAAACAGACAAAATATAAACAAAGCAGCAAATAAACAGACAAAATGTAAACAAAGCAGCAAATAAACAGACAAAATGTAAACAAAGCAGCAAATAAACAGACAAAATGTAAACAAAGCAGCAAATAAACAGACAAAAAGTAAACAAAGCAGCAAATAAACAGACAAAATGTAAACAAAGCAGCAAATAAACAGACAAAATGTAAACAAAGCAGCAAATAAACAGACAAAATATAAACAAAGCAGCAAATAAACAGACAAAATATAAACAAAGCAGCAAATAAACAGACAAAATGTAAACAAAGCAGCAAATAAACAGACAAAATGTAAACAAAGCAGCAAATAAACAGACAAAATGTAAACAAAGCAGCAAATAAACAGACAAAATGTAAACAAAGCAGCAAATAAACAGACAAAATGTAAACAAAGCAGCAAATAAACAGGGCGAACCCACTTGGAATCCGGTATTCTTCTATTTTTTTTACTGTACATAGAAAGAAAAACTTTGAAACAAAAAAGAAAAACAAATAAAAAATAATTAACAATATAAATTGTTTATTAAAGTAATTTGTGCAATGTAAGAATATTAAAAAAATACATTTCTGGTAATTTGGGAAACCTGTAGGAATTTTCCTAAGCATAGTGTTTTTTCTATTGCTTATTCTTATTAATTTACAAGGAAAAACATCAAATACAACTTTGAAGCAATTTTCAATATTTCAAAGAATTTAAGCATTTTGATCACTCATCTCAATAAACATCAATATTTCTTTACCAAGAGAGCAATTAAATCCTGGAACAAAGAATTTCCTTGAACAGAGTTTCTTTCCAATAACTTCTCATCTATGAAAGATATACTACTACATGGTCGTCTTCAAATCTGATGTCAACAGATATTTGTCATAAACCGCCCTCATTAGTAATCAAATTTTGATCATTCTATTCGTCATTTTCAATCCTCTTATAATATTCATCATCATTCAACTACTAACCCATCCATCCCTTTAATCCTTATCCTCGAGTGACTTTCAGCCTTCATAAGTGGTGACTTATTTGTAAAGAAAAAATAAAAAATTCTGAAACATGTCAAGTATGTGAGTTATGTAAATAGTAAATAGTGTGAATAACATCGAAAGGTTTCATGATTGAAGGTAACAAGAATCGAGTGCATAAACAGTATTGAGAGTTTTCAGATGAGATATTTAAAATAATCTGAACTTATTTAAAGTTATACCAATGTGTTAAAGAAAGGGAAATTAGAACAAAAATAAAAATAATAGAACAATTTAAAAAAATATAACTGGATGGTACCAATATGGCGGTCATCACCGATATCATTGTCCCTAACACAGTGCGAATCAATGTCATAATCAATGTTGAAATAAGAGTGTGCTTTTTCTTTTCTTTTTCTCGTAGTGTGTTTAGTGTAATGCCGATGGAAGAATACGTAAACTAAAATGGCAATATCCTTTTGCTCAAGTCACATTCTTCCTTTGTAAAAAGAATAAGAAAAAGAATAGGAAAGAAAGAAGAAAGCCGAATGTTTTCATAATTAGTTTTGGGTTTTATTTGCAAAAACAATCCATAATCTAAATCTTTTTCAAATGCGTTATAACTCGATAATCATTTATTTTGTTTTAATCTTTTCAATGATAACATAAAATGAAAATCAATTTGTTCATTATAGAAAAATTTCACCTTTTTATTTTCATTTATTCAATGATAAATTTAAAGCACATTGTTTGCCTGTCAAAACGCTTAATATCTTCTTCTTTTTCTTCTTGTATCATAAATACCAACGAGACGTTAATCTATTGTCTGTTTCACAATAAGCAATTGGCATGTTTCTTCGTTGATGTCTTTTCTACCATTTGCAAAACTATATCATCAAACAAGAACTGTTCTCACTCTTCCTTTTCTTCGCCGTCTCCACCTTCCACTTGACACTTCTTATGTCTGAATATTTGACTCTGGCTTCTAGGAAACAATCGCCAATCTTGCATAAAAGACACATTTTTCATAATCTGGTTGTATCTATTGTTGGGAAGTATCTCTAAGCCAAGCAAACTCGGCCTTGATGGCCTAAACAATTGAAAGCTTTGTGAATACAATGGTCCTATCTTATTTGTAACCCTTGTGTTATCATTCTCTACTTTCTTTTTCTTCTTCTTCTTCTTCTTTTTCTTCTTCTTCTTCTTCTTCTTCTTTTTTATCTCGCTCTCTGAATAATATTGACACAATCCTGTTTCTGTTGTAATTAGATTCAGAAGAAAGATCAGCATCATCCCATACTATAGTTCTTATTTGTCTTTTTTAATCTGCACTCTCTTCAGATCAAGTTGATTAGATATTGAAACTTGATCTCTCTCTCTCTCTCTCTCTCTCTCTCTCTCTCTCTCTCTCTCTCTCTCTCTGTTTACACTCTATTGTTCTAGCAACACAATGTCCTTGTGATTGGGAAGAACTATAATATTTGCATGATTTTCTTATATTTTGCATTTTGCAATCCGACAGTGTTTGAAATAACATTCTATATGAATTAAAAAAGAAACAACTTTATTTTTAAAAAGAATTTCCCTTTTTTTTTTGTATGTGTGTGTGTGTGTGTGTTCTCTTGGATTACTAGTTCTAATCAAAATTTAAATGACATCAAAATGTTTTAATATCAATACAGGGTGACCTCCCAAAAATAAAATTCATAATCCTTTCTGTAATCGAATTATATTTTGTACAAATAAGCTTCAGTCTATGTCTGACTTGTTCCACCAAGTTTCAGTCATGAATATCCAATTGTTTGATTAAATGCCACCTACCTATTGAATCATTAATAAAACTCACAATCTTTCTGCAATCCAACCATAGTTGGTACAAATAAACTTCAGTCTGTGGATGTCTTGTTCACCAAGTTTCAGTCATGAATGTACAACAGTCTTTGTTTCACCACTGTTCAATAATAAGTACACCTGATATGCTCCAAATGTATACCTTTGCATTGATCAATGTGAAGCACGACCTAGTGGTTGTTCAGAAGTTTTGAGCAGACGAAGAAGAGATGTTGTGAGAGATGACCAGTGGTTTCAACAGGATGGTGCGACTCCCCACTCTTTAAATGACTCTTTGGGATAGCTGAAGGGACACATTGGTGATAAATAGCATTTAAGCTAACACATAAATAATAAAACTTTGATTCTGACTAGACACGTTTCATTTATTATTGTTGTACAATGTTATTGACACTATAGTAATGTACTTTGCTACAGTTTATTTTTTTTAATTATGTAATCCTACCCGAAAACATTTGTGATTTATGACGAAAAATCAAAATCAGTGAAGGAATAAACTCATATTTTAATTGAAGAAAGAATTGTCTCCCTTCCAACTGGAGTTTCATTTCTTTTTCTGTATAAGTTTAGAAAATGTGCAAACAAACAAAAATTAAACACTAAAATGACTTAACTATGTTCTTTTTGTTATTATCGGACAATCTTTCTTATAGAAAACTGATGTCTTCTCTGTCAGTCCTAATCTTATTACCTCTTCTAAAATGGATCTATTTGCTTTAATAAGTGGACGGCCACCAAAAAGACAATGTCTATTGCCTTGACCCGTAAATAATCAGAAATTTGTTGATAGTAGTTTTGATTGGCATTTATTCCTATTGGTAGTCATACACAATCAAAAGTCGGCACAAACTTTCTCTCTAAATATACTGAATAGGTTATATGGAGTCTTGGCAGAGGCTGTTTTTGTAGCATTTTTTCCTTGTATATTTTGAAGACAGAAGAGTTATGAAATATTTTTTATCTTTCCTTGTAGTAGACATGAACGGCAAACAAATTATCTAATCAAGTTAAAAATAGCAGTAAAATATTTTATGAATAAAATGGATGAATTAAAAAATAATGGCACAAGAATGAATTCATAATTACCTTATTGGAGTTTATTTGATGAAATATTTGAAAAACATATATACATATATTCTTATATATTCTGTGAAATTATAACAGAAGTAAATATACACCTTTATTGTCATTAATAAAGAAGACTCCTGTTAGATGTATCTGGTCGACCTGGAAGAGGCGATATTTGTTTTATTCCTTTTCTGGTGAATCGGAAAATCATTTGATTAACAGTGGAAATTAGAATCCCAAGATCTTCGGTGACTAAATCCACATTAAGATTGACTCACAGTACGGCCCTTCTGAAACTCTCACAATTCCATTTATTTATCTTTGTCACGTCTGTATATATATATATATATATATATATATATATATATATATATATATATATATATATACATATATATATATATATATATATATATATATATATATACATATATATATATATATATATGTGTGTGTGTGTGTGTATATATATGTACATATATATATATATATATATATATATATATATATATATATTATAGTTTCTTTTCATTAGAAGTTTAAATATTATTATTGATTAAAATAAGAGATACCCAAAGAAGCATAATAAATAAATAAATAAACCGATGTTCGATAGTGAAGCGGGGCTGAGAGATACCAAAAGCTCTGATTGATTAAGGAATATCACATCTAAGTAGAGAGGTGAATTTTGAAATAGCCAGTAATTGGAGAAAGAAGTTTATGTTCAGCAGCAATGTCCACAGAAGCTTGTCTTGAGCTTCCATTCCAGGGTCGCTTAGAAAAGGAAATGCCAAGAGAAAGTTCCTATGAGTTTAGTTTTATTAAAGTAACAATTCTAGCTGGAGATGACAATTTTCAAAATCAAATAAATTAATAGCATTAATAGTCAACAGTGTTCATGGTAATGCATTCATCCTAAGCCAGCTGTAAAAATGGAAGACTAAGATATAAATCTGGAGCAGCAGACAGATAAAACTGCTGCAACAATCATTGGAAATATAACACCATTCGAAACTATTGACTAGCATTGTATGCAACAAAGGTACTTACTTGTAGTTGCTATGGCATTCACCCGGGTTTGGTTCTTCCCTGGCTTGCAATACGTCCCGAACCATGGCAGCCCATCAATGTGCTTCCAAATGTGGTCGCAAGAAATTGTTTGCCAATCTCGATTTTCTATCGAGGACTGATCACTTGTGAACCTGAAAGCTCAGCCAAAATTATCCCCGATGATTATCGGCCACATCCTCAGCTGACCACCAATATGCTTGCACCACACAGGCAGAGAGGTAGGGAGGATTATGTCAACAATGAATTCCTCCTCTGGATGATGAAGTGCATGACCGAACCATTGAAGACATCGCAGTAGCAAGACGGATGGTAGAGACTTCGGGTTGAAGTGTTGACGAAAAGCTGGAATACAATCGGCAACGTAGGATGTGACAGAGGCAGTCAACTTCTGCCGATCGACCATCCTCTTTGGCCATGTTTCTTAACTATAGAGAAGGATCGTTCAAATGCAACATAGGTGCACATCTTTTATTAATGAAATATCGTATGTAAGTATGTTTGTTTGCTTTCAAATTAACATATTGCAGGTCACTTTTTTTCCAATACCTCGGTACTTTCCAGTCTTCCATGGCCTCCAGCTCTCAACCTCAACAAGAATACACAAAAACAGCTATATATTGCACTTTATCGCTATTATAAATACTTCAACATTTTTTTTTTTTTTTTAAATAGACCAGGGTGCTTCTCAACCTGCACGTTACTAAAAAAACGATGACGAAAACTAGAGACCACCGAACATACTAAATTCGTCGAAAAACGAGCGATTTGACTTTTCTGAAGCTGTTAATCAGAATTATTTATCTCTAAGACTTCACTGTCCCACAAACGGTGGAAGTGTTTGAATTTAGTCAAAAAAGATGGCGAAGTCTCTGCAACATTCACGACAAAAACGAACGAACAGGACGGCAGAATTATGAGAAAATATGTACTGGTAAAAATCCTGAATAAAAATGTAAAATTGCAATTGGATTCTGATTCAAACGTGTCAGTTATCAACATGCATACATAGAGAAGGTTGAATGAACCGATCATGCTAAGAAGCAACAAAATAGCCAGAACGATGACTGGTAAAAAAAAAATCAAGGGTAAAATTATTACTGACATTACTTTAAACAGGATTACCAAAAAAGTAAAAATGTTTGTATTAAAAAATACAAGCAATTCATTTGGCACAGACTTGATGCAGCGGTTCAACCTAAAGAGAATGAACTCATGGTTCCAGAGCTGAAATCGCTCAAGTTGCAACTTAAAGATGTCTTAGAAGAGCTAAAGACTATGAAAGATAAAGTGACTTGTCTTGAAGTTGAATGTCGAAGCAAAGAAGACATTTTCTCAAAGTTAAAAGATGTGCTCCAAAATCAGAAGTCTAGAATTAAAAAGCTGGAGGATATCAAATCTGAATTTAATAGAGGCCCTCAGTTCTCTCATAAGAGACACACTATATCAAATTAGGGAACGACTATCGGAAGACACCAACAGCACTCCCCAGGAAGATGTTATGGTTACCATACACACTTTTGACATACAGTTACTCCAAGCAGCCTCAGAATAGTGGCAATCCAAAAACGAAGAGGCTTGGGAGGGGGTGTTATAGTACCGTACCTATACGAACTACTTGGACTCTTCCAATCACCATTAATACTAGGAGCACCTGCTTCTCAGTGTTGGAACCACACCAGTCTCTACTGGCAGTCAAGAATAACGTACAACCACTCTTGTTCTCTGTTATATTATACTTTTTTCAATATACTTGTTTTCTCTAAACTCCAAGTCCCTGTTTTCCTTCCGGACCCTTTACAGATTCACAACATATACATAGATCAAAAGATTCTGAAGGAGGTAACAAGCAGAAAAAAGAACATATCCAAGCATATGACAGAATCCCTCAAGCGTGAATAATTGAATGCTTAAAAATGTACAAGATACCCGACAGGATTATTAATCTCATTAAGAAAGCAATCAGAACATGGAGACTAGAACTGACAGCTGGAGGGCAACACCTGACTGAGATAAAAATACAGAGACATCTTCCAAGGAGACTCCCTATCACCACTACTATTTATCATAGCTACGATGCCAGTCAACTACATACTCAGGAAATGTGATGCAGGATACATGTTTACAGACATAGAACAAAGAATAAATCACCTCATGTACATGGACGATCTGAAGCTATTTGCAAAAAGCAAAAAGAAACTGGAAAAGCTGATAAATACAACCAGAACTTTCAGCCATGACATTCAAATGGAATTTGGAATAGAAAAGTGTGCACTCCTAGAGATGAAAAAGGGAAAACTAGAGAAAACCGAGGGCATGGAACTATCCAACCAAGAGGAGATAAGGGCGTTAGGCGAACAGGCTAGCTATAAATGTTTGGGAGTTCTGGAAGCAGACACCATAAAATCCACAAAAAGGAAAGAGAAGATTGGAAAAGAATAACTGAGAAGAACAAAGAAATTTTTAGAAACGAAACTATATAGCAGAAATCTAGTAAAAGGAATAAACACCTGGGCAGTATCATTAATAAGATACTCTGGACCATTTATAGGCTGGACTAAAGACCAGAAGACTAAAAAATTAATGACCATGCGCACATCACACTGCACCCAAAAGATGATACAGACAAACTCTACATGAAAAGAAACGAAGGGGAAAAAGGTAAGTATAGATAGAAGACTGTGTGGAAGACTCAAAAGAAGAGCTGGAGAGATACAGAACACAGAAAGTCTGATCACTAGAGCAAGAGATACCGTCCAAACAACTCGGGAGCACCGAAACCAGAAACAAAAAGACAAGAAAAGAAAAGTGGGAAGAAAAACAGCTACATGGACGTTTCATAAGAGAGACAAGAGAAGAGACTCCCCCCCAACATTCCTAGGCATGGCTAAGAAAAGGACACTTGAACAAAGAAACGGAATCTCTACTGACAGCTGCAGAGAACAATGCGATTAGAACTAACTACATTAAAGCGAAAATAGATAAAACCGAGGAAAACAGTAAATGTAGACTCTATGGACAAAGAGACGAAACAGTAAATCACATAATAAATGAATGCAGCAAAATAGCTCAAAAAGAATACAAGAACAGACACGACTGCATGGGGAATACACTGGGAACTATGCAAACGACTGCATTTCGAACATGCGGACAAATAGTACAAACATAATCCAGAGACAGTACTGGAAAACAAAAATCACAAAATACTCTGGAACATGGAGGTACAAACAGATAAACTCAGAACGCAAAGAGACCGTATGTCATAATAGTTAACAAGAAGGAAAAATCCTGCAAACTAAGGGAAAATCATCAAATACAAAAAGCAACCCGCATAAACTACGAATGGTAACCAGTCACATGGAAGTTACAATAGTTATTTTTACTCACTAGGAGTTCTCACACAGGCCGTCATCATTAATTGCTCACTGATAATCACCAGTGGTGTTCCCTGGAGTCTGAGTGAGAACAAGTATCCCCAGATTTCCAGTGCTCTCCACCTCTTTCGATAACTACTGCAAATGAATTTGCGTTAACACAACAGACACTTACGAAATATTTCTCGTTGGCAACGACCATTGGCCTTCTCTTGGATTTGGATCGCAATAAGCCTCCCCAAATCCCAGTACTCTCCGCCATCTTCCAGCGGAGGTCTGGTTAGTGTTATCCCTCCTCAGTCTTTCCATCCTCTTTGACTCTTCACGACTGTTTTGTGTGGTATCAGCCTGGGCTGGTGCCATCACTTTTTTTTTGGGGGGGAGGGGGGTTATGAAATTTCTTGCAGTTTTTGTTCCTTGGGTTCTTGTGGTGCTCGTTATGGGATTTTGTTTTCTTCCTATTGCACCTTGCATGTGATTGGTTAGTGTTCGTAGCTTATGTGGGAAGGTTTCCGCATTCAAGGATTTTTCCTTAAGATTATTATTATTATCATTATTATTCCAAAGCAACAGACCACATAAAGATCGGTCACGTGCTGTCCCTCCTTTGTTTGATTTGAAACCGACGGTACCGATGCTGTTCTGATTATTTGTAATCCATGTAAAAATGGATACACAAATATATAAATATATGTAAAATGTGTATGTCATGCATAATGTGCATATGGTTTATTTTATGTTTTTATAGATGTTATTCAGTGGCCTCAATTTTATTTATGGAATTCATATCTTGAGTCATAAATCTGTTATATAAAATTGCCAATTTAACAATATCAATTATCTAAAATGGGGAATAATAAGGCTTCAAGAATTCATACATTCTTTCATATCAATACCAAACTCTTTCAATTGGCAGCGTACTCTTACTTCTCCCACCTTGTGTACCATTCCTCTAACAGCTGATGGCTATGACAAGTCTTATTGTCTTATTGTCTTTGTTTTGTTCTTAGTTTTGTAATTCTTAATGTAGCCCTAGTTCATTTAAATTGTCATATTGTCCTTGTGTTCCTGATTCGACCTGAGTATTTTTCTTCATCATTTTATTTTTGTTGCTGAAAATTATCTGCTCCTACTTGCTTTAGGAGTATTATTCTTCCATTTTCTTGACAGTCTTCTTCCCAATCTGATTGCCTGCCTCATTGTATGTAGTGGCTTTGTTGTCTTAAATTTAATCTTCAATAAATCATAACGATAAATTTTCTTTTTTATGCTCTCCTTTATTTCGTTTTTTATTTTCTATTTTTAATGATTTCTGTTCAATTGAGCCAATATATCCCATTCTCCCATCTACCCTCGTTGTAACATTCTTTGAGGCCAAAAAAATAAAATAAAATAAGAATTCTTTTGTATTATCAGGTGAAGCTAGACCACACCCTTCCTTGTTTTCTTTTCTTTATTTTTAACTGTTTGCTTGACAACTCCGCCAGAATTATTCTCAAGTACCGGCTACTTTTATTCCATGACAAACAGGATTTTCCCGCTTTTGGCTTACACAATGTTTACAGGGCACTCAACCAAGCAATAATTAGTTTTTAAACAAGAAAAACTCATCCAGTTTGTTATAACGCTATTTTGAAATGGGCATCTAAATTATCAAATCATAGAAAAAATTGTTTAAAAACATTTTTTTTAATTGAATAAAACAGTTAAATCTTGCAAGGAAACTTTTTTATAGTGCAGTAAGTTATTTGCATTATTTTTATTTTTTGTTAATAATTTTACATGAACTTAATAGCAGCACAAGTAGAGGAACGTTTAAAAGGAAACTGAATAAATTCGGAAATAAAGGTAAAGAATGAATTCACGTAGACATTTTTGGATTCTATCTGAAGAAATATTTAAGAGAACGTGAATTGTATATTCCTATTCTGTCAGATCGTACATAATTGTATATGTACTAGACATACTTGTGACCGGTTGGGTCACAACGGCAACCACTATTTATTCTACTTTGATTTTATTCGAAAATTCATAAACTGTGACAAATCTTTTCACACATTCATTCTTGCATAACTAAAAATAATAAGTTTCTTTACTTCTATATCCTTCTTCTTTTTCCTTTTCTTCTCCTTCTTCTTTTTCTTCTTTGTTTTCTTCTTCTTCTCCTCCTTCTTCTTCTTTGTTTTCTTTACAAGGGTTTGTCACTATAATCCAACGATGTACAGATGTCTATCTGCGATCTGATCTGTCATACTAAAAGTCCTATGGTAATGAAATAGTGGCGAAATTTGCAGATATAATCTGTTAGAGAGACACAATCACAATTTTGGTGGAGAAGGAGTGTGGGTAAGTGAGGAAGGAAGACGCATGCATAGGAATTTGTGACCCTCTGTAAATGCCCATTGTGGGACTTCATTGTCAATGTAGCCACGCTTCAGGGCGTTTTATTCGGTGACTGTGTGTTTTCTTCTGTCACTAACTTTTTGCAGGTGGTTCCAATCAACAATTACTTTATCTTTGACAATCCCCCATATCCCCCCCCCCCCCGGCGGATGGCTCAACTTCAACCAACAATTTTTTTTTATTTTTGACGATAAATAATGTTATGTTGTTTTATTTCAGCCATATGTGTGTCCTTGCCAAGTGAACTTACTCCTATCAAATGACCTTTTACGTACACTCGGCCTGGATATTTAACATATATAAATCAGGGGAGGCACGAGAGCGTTCTATCCCCTAAAAGACTTCACGAATGGCCTATGCTGGAAATCTCATTTCTTTGATCAATCATAACTCAAAAACCAATAAACCAAATTAGTTAAAACTTTGAACAAAATTTTTATTTGATAGGTTCTATAAGTGTGTAGAATTTCAGCATCATTAGTCAAAGCAACCCAGAGATCCATAAAGTGAAATCATGAAATCATGTTATCTGTGTGTACATACGTACGTACGTATGTACGTACGCACGTATGTGCCATCCTGTATCTCATCAACTATTTGATGGATTCAGCTGATTTTTGGCAGAGATAGAGGTTCTAGGGTCTAGTTGATGGCATTTTAATTTCAGTTTACCATATACCTTAGTTTTCCAGAAAATTCCAAAAAAACTTTAAAATGACCAGTATATAGAATAAATCTATATCTTATCGACCATTTGATGGATTCAGCTGATTTTTGGTAAAGATAGAGGTTCTAGTGTCTAGTTGATGGCATTTTAATTTCAGTTTACCATATACCTTGATTAGTCAAACTACCAACTATATCAGTTATGAGAATGCATTGTATTGAGGCATAGCTTTTACAAAAGTAGTGACATTCCATGAAAAATGCCAGTATACTGAAATCATATGCCCTTAATAGGGTTAAGATGAAAATTCATATACACTAAATGTACGAAAGCAAGGAAATTCCCAAATTTTTACACTTTTATTGTCATTAAGGATATGCGAGCACAACAGGGCTATGTATTTTACTGGTAGGAATTTTTCTTCAGTGCACCTCACACACTTCATCCACTCATGCATAGAGATTTATACTGTAGTGATCTGATAATTAAATGGTTTGGTTGATATGTAGTCATACCCTTAATGACAATAAAAGTGTAAAAATTTAGGAATTTTTCATGGAATATATATATATATATATATATATACACATTGTATCGTTAGTAAAAATATCTTTGACAAAAGATTCTGCACTTACCCGATTCAAAGTGTGTGCAGTGTCTGGCTTGTTTGATGACCATTTGCAAGATTTGCAAAGTGCATGAGCAATGTCGAAAATATATGCTTATTAATGATTTGCATGCAAAGGAAACTATCCACTTAAAGAACAGTAACCAACAACGGTGAGGGAAAAGAAGTTCAGAGTTTGAAATGAGCAGACAACTGGGAGAGATTTCATAAGCAGACACAGATTATCCAATTGTATATCTTTCCATGTGTATCCTACGTATATCTTCCAGAGAGATGTCACTGAATGTAATAGGTTGCATATGTTTTCTGGTGCAAATATTAAATAGCTTATTAAATTATTAATATTACTATTTGAAAAACATCTTTGAGAATATCATGTAATATCTTAGAAAAATCTGACATAGATTCGGTTACACACAGACACACAACAAATCCTTATTATAATATGATGGGTGACTCTTCTGTTCATGAACTTTTATTATCTGTGTAGCGTTTGACCATTGTTATTTTCATTTTTTGTCTTCAGTCTCAGGCTAGACGTTTCATGAATGACTTCCAACTTCTCCTGTCTGTTGCCATTTCACTTGTGCCACCGGCTAGGATCAGATCATCAACATCCCCTCCATCTGTTAAGCAGCTTACTGCATGGCTTTGGGCCATCGACATCGATGGGGGGGACACTTTGAAGCTTTTTTGGGTAACTGACAGCGGGTGATGTGGCCTTATCAATTGAGATGTGCGATACAATTTCTCATGGAAGCATTTACAGTGAGACGAGCAATTTTGTACATCTGATCACTGCAGGCAGGATTGTGATTTCTTATCATCGACCACACCTCACAGCTATATAGGAGTACAGGTCGGACATGTGTGTTGTATGTTGTTTCTCTCATATACAATGGGATCCCTGCATTGTGTAAAATAGTTCACAGCTGCTTCAAAACTCTCCATGCAGCAGATATACGTCGTTTTATAGTCATGTCAGTTAATCCACTGGAACCAATTGTGTTACCAAGGTAGGTAAATTTATTGACTCTTTCCATACCTGCAACAATTTATGTTTCCATAGGAGTCGAATTTCAGCAGGTTTCAACGAAAATACCCTAACCCACTTGACGAGCAGCTAAATCCAACCTTTTCATTGTAGAAGTTCTGAAATGCCAGACGATTTTTTACTCTGATTGCTTCTTTCCTCGAACCGCTTGTCATTGAAATTCCCTTTCTGCTCCTTGTTTCACCGATCGTACCAAAAGGAAAGGAGCGTTGTCTTGGTAGCATTAAATATGATCATCCAATTTTGACCCCATTCTACTACAGACTGGAGGTCAATTTCTTCAATGTATAATTGTATAAATAATATATATATAGACGGGCAATAGGAGGCTATCATAATGCAAGAAGAGGAAATGTTCCGGTGTTAAGAAGTGAATTGTTTTTAGTAAATCTTACTTGATTTAGTCCCAACTTCTGCAGAGTTATGTAACCGTGTTCCATAATATATTTCAAGGTAATACCTCTTCATCAAATGGTGATTGTTTCAAATCACTTACTTTTAGAAATACATACAATATAATGCTGTTATCACTTGAATGTTTTTTTATTTTACAGTTTGGTGAATTCTGAGGCGACTATAAATAGCACATTTCGAATTTCAAACTGTTCTATGATATCTGTTTAAACCAACCCAAAGTTTAGTAATTAATTTTTAATTCTGACTTTTGTTAACTTAGAATTAAACAAGAGTAACAGTTGTCTTTGTCATTATATAGATCAAGCTGTATTTATTAAAACTTGGTACCAAAAAAGCGTACGAGATGTATTTTTTATAAGATCTGTAGCGGTAATAGACTATTTTTTGTGTGCGAAGAATTGGATGCTGAGCTGAAATTGGTCAACTGTGCACCAATCAGATTGCTGGGCATAGTGATCCGCTGGTGGACAGACTTTTTAGAGCCCATTGCTGATAAAAGACAAGCTTTCTTTTCGAGTTGGACGCCGATGTGAAGTGGAAACTTGCTCGACATTCTTCTTTCTCATGATTTCAACGATTTCTCATGTTTTAGAAAGACCAGATCTTCTTAAAAACAGATTAATGAAAATATGTTTTGCTAATAAAAAACTCATTTTTATTTTTATTTAGAAATGTATTAGTTTACTCTCATCTGTTTTTCAGTGTTTAGATCATTTAGAAAGAGGATCTGATTATGACAGCTCTTGAAAAATGCCATTTTTAAATAAGTAATTACAAAATTTGAAATAAGAAGAGATAACAGTTCAGGAGAAAATCTATTAGTCAGTTAAAATTTGAAATCAAGTTAAAAAGAAAACGGTTTTGAAGGTGAAGTATGAATTACTGTACCAACATTCGCAGTAGATACATTAAGATGGCTGAAGAATTTATCATATACTAAATATGTAATGTTCTAAAGATTCTCAGATAAGGATATGTAGAATTTGTTTCTAAGACAAAACAATTGGTTTTATTATCTCAAATAGTTCTTTAATTGGTGGTGAGCTTGGAACATAGATCTTATATATAAAGTACAACCAGCCAGAATGGTTAGATGTAAACACTTGAAGCTTTTCTAATACAAAATAAATCTTTAATTCTGTTTCGCCTGTTATTTATGGCAAACATTGGGTCATGTTCTTAAAAATGTATTTCAAATCGATTAATCTTATTGATATTTTATATTTGATTAGTGATTGTTATGACCCTGTAAAGGGACGAGGAGATAAACACGAACTCGGAGTTTAGAGAAAACAAGTATTTCGAAGAAAAGTATATAACAACAGAGAACAAGAGTGATTGTACGTCAGTCCTGACTGCCAGTATAGACTGGTGTGGCTCCAATATTGAGGAGCAGGTGCTCCCAGTATTTCTGGTGAGTGGAAGAGTCCAAGTAGTACGTTATAGGGAAGGTACCATAACAGTGATGTTATAGAGTAGAGAGGAGGAGCTCATCTCTCACAGTTGTAAGTTATCTTACTGCCACACATTAATTTCCGGAACTAATTTAGTAATTAATAATATTAGGACCAAATGATAATGTAATTATTTAACTAAACTTTCAAAATCATATATAGAAATTTTCTTTTTAAAAAGCGAAACAAAATGAAATTAAAAATACTCCCGGGCAATGCCTGATAGGTACAGCGTGAAGCAATTATTCAAAGGTGTATTTTTCATTTTAGACCTTTTAGTTGTTAGTTTACTGCTTTAATCATTGAGCAAAGCCAGCAAGTGTTTGTGAAAAAATATTGACAATTCCATTAATGTATAACATAACACCCTGCAAAATCGATGCAATAGTTTTGTTATCAATTGAATATCAATTGAATATTACTGATTTTTTGGTTTATAACAAATTAATTAAAGTAAACATAATTCCCCAAACAGAACAGTTTTTCACCACATTTATGTCCCCCTATGAAGATTAAAATCAAGATATAATGATATTAAACTTTATGTCTAAAATCCGTCAATTACATGATTTTGATTCTAGAAAATGTATAAAATTTATGGCTTAATGAGTCTTAAGAAGAAATTGAAATTCAGGGAATCTCGATTAATTGGTGTCTAATGACTATGAATTAAATTTCAATGCAAATCTGATATATTTGAATTTTCAAATTGGAGGTTGTGCTTATATTATGCCACCTAAAACCCTGAAAGGGAAATTTAAGGAATATTATTATTTGATGTCTAATACCGATTGTTAAAATTTCACTAAAATCAAAGGTATCTGAATTTTCACGCCGGGCTTAAAATAAATAAAATTAAACTAAATATAGCCCACATTACACCCACTTACACCTTGCAGCTGCGTTCCTAAATTCATAATGATTGGGAAATTAGTTTAGAAATTAATCTCATACACACAAATATATAAACATATACATATACCTAACATTGTATTATTTATATTATTTGAACTACTGTTCTCATCTTGGATGTTATTCTCACAACGTTTCGACCGATGTAACCTCCAATCTTCTTCAGGTCATCTTGTCGAACTCAGAAATCTTTATATTGAACTCGGAAATCTGTACAGAATTTCGAATCGAACGCATTATTTAATCCATGGAGTTGTTTGCGCTTGTTCCATCAGCCATGACCGGGTAGAAGTCTTAAGTAATTCGTAATTATATTCATAGTATCATCCGTACTGAGACTTGAACTTTTAACCCCCAGAAGACTGTCACTTTGAACTGATTATTATTTAGCATTGATATCTTGCGGACAATTCTAGTATGAATTCTAGGAGCCTTGTGAGAATAATATCCAAGATGAGAACAGTAGTCCGAATCCAAATGATGCAAATTATCAATCCTCATCTAAAAAATTTCGATACCTAACTTTATAAAGTTAGAGATATATTTTTTCTGTTTGTGTGCATGTGTGTGTGTGGGGGGGGGGGGGGCGCCCTCTTCACCAGGAAACTATCTATTGAATATGGCATGACCTCTTCCTGCCTGAGTTGCAGTTCGAAAAGCCACGTGAGAGGTCTCATGAATTTGGAAACTTTTAGTAACAGGAACTGTATTTGCCCGGAGACGATTGCCTCAGTGTTAATGCAAAAACAGAACCTGGAAGACGACCCAGGCGGCCTGTGGATCAGAACATGGGACTTGCAAAAATAAAGATACCAAAATTGCGCGAGTCGAAGACATACATGGCAAAAAGTGAGCCGAAGGGGAAATAATGTTATCTGCATGACTTACGCTGTCATCTTCAACTTTACAAAGGTTCCTTGTACATACTACGATGGCATGAGATGGGGGACACTGTCTAGAGCAGGCAATAACAACTGGCATCAACAGAGCCAGAAAAATGCTGAGGGCTAACATTAAAGCTGTTGTTAAAGCATTCATATCTGATGTAACTTCAAAGTAGTGAAGGATGCCACGTGCTGCGGGCAATGATGATATCTTGAAGAAAAAAAAAGAGTCGCTCAGAATCTACTCGCTTGCTCCTTTACTTGCTGACTGAGAGTTTTAGCATGATGATGCCTTGCATCGTCAGAGGGGGAAATAAAAAAAATAAAGATCACACATATATATATATATATATATATATATATATATATATATAATTTCGTGTTGTATGAGAAAAGATCAGAGTGCTCATTTACTTGTGCAAGATCGTATATATATATATTTTTTTCAATTGATACTATACATTAGTATGATCTTCTATCGATACCTTCAGTTTCACAGAAACATTGGAAACTCAGTCTGCAGGACAAAAGCTACCGAATGTAACCGATTATTTCGCCAGTCCAGTGGCTCACACTATCAAAACATCAACTGAAGAATCGGTTACATCTGGTAGCTTTTGTCCTATGAGCTGAGTCTCCAGTATTCCCGGAAAACCGAAAGTATTGATTAAAGATCACACAAATGTATAATGTCAATTGAAATAAAATATAAGATCGTTATTTAGCAAACTTAAATGACACTTAAGTGTATTTAGCCATTTTGTCTTTCAGTTGAAATGTTTTTGTTTGTATTTATCAAATTTTTGTTAACCACTAAATCTAATTCGCTTAGCCTAGTAATATATATATATATATATATATATATATATATATATATATATATATATAATAATTATTACTACTATTATTATTATTATTATTATTATTATTATTATTATTATTATTATTATTATTATTATACTAAAGCTGAGTTAATCAAAGTTTGTTTTCCTAAGGCTTTTTTCGTATATATTTTAATCACGCTCAAATATTCCTTAGTTTGGGGATTGAAATATGTGTAAAAAAACTTCCATTTTAATTGTTCTAATTAGCCGTAATTTACAAATAACTCATCAAGTAATCCATCTGTTACTAACTATCTATCACTTTAACCCTCTCTTACTGTATTTTGTTTGACACCCCCTTATTTTATATAGATCGTATCTATCACTCTTGCTTCCATCACGCCCTCCATTTCTCCCTCCCTCCCTCTTTCTTTCTCTCTCTCTCTCTCTCTCTGTTTTATTAACAGAAATAGAGTAATTTTGGATGTTGTTTTTTTATTTTTTAATAATTAATAGGTTTTGCAAACTCACTTTTTCCTGATTCAAACAATGTAACCCGAGCTCACTGGGTGACCGAACGAATTACATTTTTTTTAGTATAAACTAAAATAAGGTACCCAAGTCTCATGTGTCATTAACACCTGGACATTACGACAGGAAATCATTCCTACCGATGCTTAAAAGCATTGTGTAGACATACAGACATACGTCGCTAATATTTGTATGGATATGTATGTATTTCTACACGTGTCTATAGCTCTCTCTCTCTCCCTCTCTCTCTCTCTCTCTCTATATATATATATATATATATATATATGTATATATATATATATATATATATATATATATATATATATATATATATATATATATATATATATATATATGTATGGGTGTGTGTGTGTGTGTGTGTGTGTGCATTTATGTGTGTGTATATCTGTGCAGCATTTTTTCTGTAAGAAAAATTCATTAAATATTAGAGACAACTTGTGTCTTCATATTTTTTCTTTGATCCTTTCTAAATTCCTTATTAGTTTCCGAGCTTTGAACTGGAACTGGCAGATGTATTTGCCATATTCGTTGTGTACCCTAGTAGTTTCGGTTCCTTCTAGAGCCATTTCTAGGAGTGGGTATCAAGAACATCTATTTTAAAAATATTAAGTGATGGTTTTAGCGGGAACTGTGTGATTTATTCTATTAGTCTATTACTAATCACAAGCTTCCCGCTAAAACTATTACTTAATATTTTAAAAATACATTTTAGATGGCTTCGGAAGGAACCGAAATTACTAGGGTACACAACGATTACGGCAAGTATATCAGCCAGTTCCAGTCCGAAACTCGAAAACTAGTAAGGAATTTAGAAAGGATCAAAGAAAAGTTATGCAGATACAAATTATCTGTAATATTTAATGAAATATATATGTATCTATGTATATATATATATATGTCTTTTTTATTTTCTCCCGAAGATTCTTTTTGCCTGTAATATTCAAACCTTGAAAGACTGTTTCAGTCGTAGAGAAAATCAAGTCTTTTGCTGGACACGATTGTTGAACCTTTTCTATTAAATGAATCTATCATTGCTCTGAAATCACATAGTAGAATCTTTGGATCTGAAAATTCTTTTTTTTATAATCATAGTTCACCCCAAACAAGGCAGGCCGCCACTGTAGACATAAGGGGCTACTGAGAATTATGGTGTAAGTTTGGGGGGTCATCCTAAGTTGGGAGTTGTGCAGCGAGATGTCTGTTTACATTAGTTTTAAATTTCTGCATGTCGGGGAAACAGAGAGCAGGGATGGAGTTCCAGAGGCCGGCAGCACGAGGAAAGAAGCTATTGGAGTAGCATGCTCTAGGGCATCTGGGGACCTCCACAGTGAATGAATGGGATTTAGCTGATTGTCGGGTTGGTCTAGTGTATTTACGTCGAGGGGACACTAGAGCAGCAAGTTCAGAATATCCATTGAACTAAAAACACGAGATTTTGATTACACAACCAAAATACAATATATATATATATATATATATATATATATATATATATATATATATATATAATCATTTATTTGAATATGTTATTATCTTAGACGATAACACATTTACTTGTTCACATTATTTTCATCAAATGAATTACTTAAGTTAATGTAAAAGAATAAGCTTATTGTCCTTGCATTTAAATCATATATAACAGAACTGACTTCAGATTGAAATGATAGCAATAAAAAAAGACGCAGATTTGGATCATTTTATTTCTGAACGAGAGACTAGATGTATTTCTTAGAATTAAGTTTTTGGATTTCTATAACATTTAAGCTGAACGCAGAAATCCATTTATATTACCAGTTGAAGCACACGCATGTATTTCTCATTGTTTGTCTTGGTGTCTTTCACTCGTATATTGTTTTTAGACAATAAACATGCTGACAGGAAATTAATATTGACCATGCAATTTACTTTAGTAAATGCATAATGTTGAAATACTGCCATTTTTCTGTGCAGCAATGCGAGTTTTGAATTAATTGACTTCAACAGAGCAGATTGATCTATAAGATGAAAATTATTTTTTTAAATCTGTTTCAGAATGTAAATTCCATAGGAAGCTGGAAGCTGCAATACATTCACATATTTAGACTCACTTATTGAAAGCTTGTGAGTATTATTCATTAAAAATAACAAATTGAAATCTCATTTATATCGCTCTTCATCATGGTCATGGTTTGGTAACTTAAAACTCAGGCTCAGTAGGCTCCGTCTTCCGAGCTAGAAAATGTCTTACATCTGCCAGTATCCTATATCTCTATAAAGTCACCATTCACTCATGCATGGAGTATTGTTGTCACATCTCGGCTGGTGCACCATCCATTAGCTTCTCCCTCCCTCTTGGACAGTGTGCAAAAAAGAGTTTTTAAACGAATAAGTTCCGCACTGTCTGCCAATCTCCAACCCCTGTCACATCGCCGCAGTATTGCCTCTCTGTGCTCGTTTAAAAAATATCGCCTCGGAATGTGCTCCGATGAACTTACTGCACTTGTACCCCATCAACGTAAATAGCCCTGACCCACCTGACTAGCAGCGAAACTTCATCTTTTCACTTTGGATTTCTCTAGATGCTCGAAGATGTTCTACTCAGTTTCTTTACTCCGACTGCTTACCTTTGGAATTCCCTCCCTGTTTCGCCGACCATACCAATATGCAGAAATTTAAATGTAATGTGAACAAAGATCTTGCTGCTCAGCTCCCCACCCAGGTTGCCCTCCTATAAATATGACTCATATCACAGTAGCCCTTTACACTATATATGCTTTATATGGAATGAATAAAAGTAAAAAATTAAAAATGCTGCATATTATTTGAAAGTATATACATTTACAGTTAAGTGTAAATATATTATAGTTGCAGGATGATTGACGGGAGATAGCCTTGGAGTCATCTAACCCTATAGAAAAAGTAGATAGTCGATTGATTGGTTAACTTAATCATCTGACATAAGAATAATCTAATATATAAAGTAAAGTCAGTCTCTTTATCGTTCCTTTGTCATTGATAGCTTTCTTCCTACTGTCAATATTTGATTTTGGTTCTGCAGTTTTTCTTGTGGATCGTGGCAGTGTGTTTTTAAATAAATTGTAATTCGATTTAATTCCTTTCAGAACATACTTTGTCTGGGTTGGAATTATTTTCAAGCGGTCACCATCGTAAAAAAAAGACATAACTCTGTATTCGTCCATACAGAGTTACTTTCCTTTGATTGGATCAAAACAAATAACATTTTGTAAAACAAAAACAGAATAGTTTTAAAAAAGTAAAGCAAAACCAATTGCAAGTAAATACACTACAAGGCAACGCTATGTATATACAGCTAATTTTAAATCAAAACAGTTGCTGCAAGAATTTTATATGAGCTAGATGTAATGTAAGGTCTTGGAAAATAGGTATACTATTACCTTTTGTTTCTTATGTGGGGATGGTCAATCCAAAATCAACTCCTAACTAAGGAAACGGAGTTCCATTAATGAAGTAAATAAAACATGGCTTAGCTGGGCATAAAACTAGTGGCAGACTCATACCCTGAGATGGAGGAGTTAGATGCCGTCTGTTTGTTTATAACAAAAACACTGGCATAAGCCAACAACTATGCACGGTAGCTAAGTGGTTAACGGCGTGGACTGAGGACCTGTGTGTGCTGTGTTCGAATCCAGTTCGTATCACAGAATCACTTTTATCAAAACCCACACCTGACTTTGTGTCTAACCTCTAAAATACAAAACTTTGACTAACATAAAACTATTTAAAGAGATTTTTTGAACAGCTTGTGTGAATATGAAAAGAATAGTTTGCAACAATGGTTCCAGAAAAATACTTTAAACAATGAAATTATTGAGTTGGTGCATAATTATTATGGCGTTTTTTTCAACAAATTTTAGTGAACAAAAAAATAACAAATTGCCGCTTCGTTTAATTTGTTTCATGAATACAATCGTCTCTTTTCAGAATTTGTATCAAAAATAATATCCACATTCGCCATATTATGCTCTACTACTTCAAAAATTCAGAGTCATTTTGCGATCTCAATCAACTTTTTAGTGAAAGAAACAATTCCCTCCCTGCTCCCTGTGTTCCCGATCGTACAGACATGTAGAAATTTAAGTAAAAAAAAAGAGAACAAAGAAGAAGAGAAAATATAGAGACGAAGAAATAGAAGATAAAAGTTTCATACAAATTTAAAGTAAAAAACAACATTTTATCAGTTGTGTTGCAGAAGATTTCAGAAAACCTAGCGTAGATGATTTGGTTGGTTGTTGGGTTTTACAGCATATCAACCATCGTTGGGTCATTTTATGCTCAAATCTTACATATTTCTCTATACGATTGATTTGTAGATTAATTTTGATTTGATTTTGTTATTGAGGTTTTTCAGAAGTTTTGTTACCTTGGTTACACCATTGGAGCACAGGATGGAGCGGGTGCTAGTGTGATTGCAAGAATTAGAAGTGCATGATGTAAGTTCAGGAAACTTCTGCCATTACTAACTAGCAAAACGTTATCACTGTCAACGAAAGGGAAGAGTGTATTAGGCATGTGTACGAAGTGTGATGATGTATGAAAGTGAAACCTGGTCAGCGAGGGTTAAGGAAATGCGTTGCATGGAGAGAAATGATATGAGGATCATATGTTTAATGTGAGCCTTAAAGATAGGCTTAAATTTGATGACCTCAGCAGAAGATTAAATCTGGACAGTGTCGGAAGGTGTGTAGAGCAGGAGACTTGCTGATTTGCCATATTGAAATAATGAATGACAGTTCTTGGGTTGTTTAATGTAGAACAGTTGAGGTAGCAGGGGCAGTTCATAGGAGAAGGCCAAAGAAAACATTGGAGGAAGTGATAATGATGGATTTGAGAGACAGAGAGATAAATGAAGACTTTGCCAAAGATAAGTTAGTTTCGATGTCAATTTCTTAAAGCTGTCCAATACATGCCAGCATGTAAAACAGAGGTTAAACCAAATATGGTAATTTGTTACATACAACACCTTGACTTCCTAAATGGTCACCCATCTAGTACTTACCTGGCTCAACGTTGCTTAACTCGGGAACTGCTGTGCCAATGTGACTATAGCCGTATCGTGTAGATGAGTAGTTAAGCTAGTACATTATAGTTTGATAACAGAGAAATTCAGTTTTGCGGCTTGAAGCAAGTGAAAAAGGAATAAATGTGAGTTTTGAATGAACTGCCTTCATTTGGGTTTTTGACACGAGATTTGAATTTTTCTGTCTTTAGGTGGTTTTTAAGCTTCCTTAATTTTGAAAATTGATTTAATTTTATTTATACTTTT
Organism: Sepiola atlantica; assembly: GCA_963556195.1. Lineage (NCBI taxonomy): Eukaryota > Metazoa > Mollusca > Cephalopoda > Sepiida > Sepiolidae > Sepiola > Sepiola atlantica. Next base: position 61,024,101 of record OY744541.1, read on the forward strand.
TCAAATATGTTTGGTTGTTTTAAATAAGGTAAAAGATATATATATATATATATATATATATATATATATATATATATATATATATATACATATATATATATATATATATGTGTGTCTTCTTCTCATCTAATGATATTTGATAAGGTCAAGTTTCATTTGTCTTTTTCTTCTTTCCACAAAACCTCCCCAAAAATTTGTCTCCTTTCTTGGTTTTTGGCTAATCAATATTTAGCATTTTATCTAAAAACAGAATCCATATTCATTTCTCGTGAAAGGGGACACTACTTTGAATATAACCCAAGGGACTATTACTTTAAAAAATTCGGACTACTCTACAATAAAAACTAACAAAAAGAAAGATGGAATAATATATTGATTTATACACTGTCAATACAATTGATTGTCATTTTGACCGAGGGAAATATTTCGGAAATATTTTGACTAACGAGATAAACGATAGCGGTGTCGATAATTAACGTTTCTTGCAGGAAATATGCACTGATTGATACCTTATTATTGTGATGTAAGCAGCCTGTGGTCGCTTTATGGTAATGTCACTTACAAATCTTACTAATGAACATTTGTAATATATATTAATTCTCTCTCTCTCTCTCTCTCTCTCTTTCTATCTGTCTGTCTCTCATATATATATATGAGAGACAGACAGATATATAAGTTATATATATATGTTTCTTTATATAACATCTCGATAGCTCTATTTGTATCTTTCTCTATATTTTTCCACCACTCTATGGCTATATGTGTATTTCTGTCTGTATCCTCCCTCTCTCTCTCTCTCGCTCTCTCTCTCTCTCTGTCTCTCTCTCTAATCTATTTATATAAAGTTAGGTATGTGTGTATGTTTATATATTTGCATGTACATGATTCACTCTTAAACTAAGTAACCGATCATTATGAATTTTAGAACATAGCTGCTAGGTGGAAGGGTGAGAAATGTGGTCTATATTCAGTTTAATTTGGTTTTATGTAAACAGAGTAAAGAGGGGGTGAAAGCCCTTTGTAGAATTCAGAAATGTTAACAATAGGTATTAGACATAAGTTAATAAATATACCACAAATTTCAGTTTCTTTGAAGTATTTTAAAGTGGTTTTATGGAGAGTAATATGAGCACAGCCTCCTATTTGGAAATTCAAATATTTCAGATTTGCATTAAAGTTAGACACTAATTAAGCAACACTCTTAGAATTGAAATTTCTTCTTAAGACCTGTTAATCTTAAGCCTTACATTTTAGACATTTTCTATTATTAAAATCATATCATGGATTTTGATTAAAATTGGAATAAAGATTCTAGACATAAGGTTTAGTAGCTTTTTATTTTGTTTTAAAAATGGTGCAAAACTGTTCTGTTTGGAGAATTATACTGTTTTGTTCAAGGTATTATTCTAGTATATATATAGAGAGAGATATTTATATATATATATATATATATATGTATGTATGTATGTATATCTATACGTGTTAGTGGTAGATAGAGCTCCTCAGCCAGGTAAATGACAACCTTATGTTCTACAAGCGTGTGTCACTATAATCCAATAATGTATCGATGTCTTTCTTCGATTTTATCTGTCACCCAAATATACTAAAAGTCCCCTGGCGATGGAGAAGTGTCGAAGTGTACAGATATAACTTGTTGGAGGCACACTATTAAAATTCTGCAAATATCAGGCCATGCAGATCTACATATGGTCTAAAAAGTCACCTACGAAGTCACGGACAAGGAAGGAATGAGATGGCAATCATTTGTGAAAATGCCGCAACTCATCATATATATATATATATATATATATATATATATATATATATATATATATATATATATATATATATATATGTGTGTGTGTGTGTGTGTATAATGGATGATATTATCTTGTAGTCTCATACAAAATGCCATGAAGTAATTTCTTATTATTATTAACATTGAGCTGATATATATATATACATATATATATATATATATATATATATATATATATATATATATATATATATATATATATATATATAAACATTTTTTCTCTTTAACTACACCATAATGTTTACTGTTAAAATATGTTATATTTTTATTTATATTTTAATCTGTATTTCAAACTTTTATCCTCTACCCAAGGCCATTCGCTTCATAGTTCAACTCGCATCTAAAAATCTAAAAGTGGAGAGG
>OY744541.1:61036282-61128782 GCA_963556195.1 Sepiola atlantica
ATATATATACACATGCAGATGCAAACATATAAGAAAAACTGTTGCACTCTTTATAATCAATATTCGTTTATTATTATTTGAAAAGCATTTATTAATGAAAATAAGACTTTTATAGTAATAGATGGCTTAAATAGCCTATACTTCTTTTTCTATATCTCTGCCAAGTTTAATAATACTAAACTAGCAATGACAGTAGGAGTATTGGCATAGAATACAAAATATACACTGCAACCAGGGATAATAGCTGCTGATGATGATCTTATCAATTGTTGGAGATAGCGATTATTTAAGATTTCGAATTTGTTTCTTTTGTATCCAGTGTAAGGTTTTGTTTTCATTATCATCTTTCGGCCCCAACGAAGCACAAGTCGTGATGAAACGTAATTACACCTGCATAAGCCAATCTAAATGTTTATACAATATATATTTTTTGAATATATATATATATATATATATATATATATATATAAATCTTTTCAACATACAACAACACTATATATATATATATAAGCTGATGATCCCCGTGTTAATATTAGATGCTTACGTTAAGGTCTCCTGTTTTTGTTTCACTGTTAGATACTTAATCCCACTTTTTATTTTATTTACTTACTATTATATATTTTATTTATTTATGAATTTTCCAACGAATGTTAAGTCTGCACTATTTTGGATTTAGTTAGTTTCTGTGGGAATTTCAACTGCATTTTCCTTTTTTTTTGTCTTTTTTTTTTGTCTTTCTGTTTAAAATAACTCAAAGCTTCTTTAGACTATATATACAGAAAATAAAGTCAGTTTTCCTCCTTCCATACTTTAGTCATCAATAGATTTTTTACTGTAAGCTACATAAAAAATCTGTTTCATCAGTCGTATAAAACAATATTGGTCTGTGTCTGTAAAGAATTTTTTTTAAAATTTCAATCAATTTTAGAGATTTTTATATTAAATCCTTAAATAACTACTGATTTGTATTTACAAGTCTTCCAGGTTTATCCAATGTCTGAAATGATGTTTCTGTTGTTTATTCCCTTAGTTAAAACGGAAAGGTAGGAACAACTCTCCCTACCTTTGATAAAATGACAGTTTCTGTTTTAAGAATTGTTTACAAGATATTGGTTCCGGCATAAAAATAACTGAAAAGGGTTGATAAGCTGTAAAACAAACAAACGAACAAACAAACAAACAAACAAACAAACCGGTTTAGAACATGTAGTTTAGTACTGAGATATTCATTATGTGAATCTTAATTACATGCTTAGATCTGATGACCTCAGAGGAAGATTAAATCTGGACAATATAGAGAGATGTGTGCAGAAGACGATACTTCAATGGTACAGCCATGTTGAAAGAATGGTTAAGAGTTCTTGGGTTAGTAGATGTAGACCAATTGAGGTAACAGAGTCAGTTCACAGGAGAAGGCCAAAGAAAAACATAGGAAGAAGTGATAAGGATGGACTTGAGAGAAAGAGGGAGAAATAAAGATCTGGCCAGAGATAGGTGAGTTCGGAAGTAAATTTCTAAAAGCCGTCCAAAACATGCCAGCATGTAAATGGATGTTAAACCGAATATGATGATTCTGGTGAGTGATTTTAGCTATGTCTTTATGCTAACTCATTTTATGTTCACAATCTCCTTTCTTCAATACTATTTTCACTTAGTATGTTATATTATTAGTAATAGTCGTATTAGTGTCACAAGTACTTGTAGCATTAATATGCTTATCAATTGCGGAGGTAAATGGGAAGAAGTTCATGTATCGCTGCATCATAAATAAGGAATGAGTGCTCGAGTATTTGTCTCCTTAGGAAAACAGCGCTTGAGCCGGTCACACTGTCTGTCTATAAAATGTCGTCTAACTTTGACGTGCTCTTGCTAAAAGCTTGTGCAAGATAATGCGATTTAACTTGATATGACAATTTCTTATCACTCAACCGCCCCACGCCATGCAAAACACTCCAGAACTATCCCAACCATCTACCACGCCCATCTCCTACTTGTGCCTAATGCCAAGACGTTTATAAATAGACTGGAACACTTTGATCACCAGTTGCAAATGATTGAGTGTATCTGTTCCGCTCAACCACAACGGTAATGACTTTATGACATGAAACTAAGGTACATAATGGAGAAAAATCCTATTGTTGCATCGGCTTAGACTCTCTTTGTCTCGCTCTTCTAGGCTCTGTTTTCTCTATCTCTCTCGCTCTCTATCTCCCTCCTACCTCCGTCCCTCCCTTTCTCTCCACCTCTCTCATTTCCAATTGACTCAATGACAGAAGTGGGACACAGTGAAATCAGTCGGTATGCTTCATGTGAATTATTGCTTCTACCAAATTTGGCCCCAAACCACTGCTTGCAATTATTATTTCCCTTCATTGATTTCTTTTGTTCCCTTTAGTCGTTCGTTTTTCTCTTTCGCTTCCGAAATTTAAAAAGAAATACCATAACTCTTTTGTGTGGCCTTTTTCTCCATTTTTTTTGCTTTTGAATTTATTTATTTTTCCGATTGATTTTGTCCTCTCTGTTCCTTCCTATTCAGACTAATTCATCATTAAAACTTTTTGTTTACACTGCACCACTGAAATTGACCCATTGGACGGGTTCATTAATAGAAGAGGGGGAGAACGAGGGAAAACACATCTCTCATGACTTGTACTTAAACTGGGAAATGAAGAAATACTTTTGTGCAGAATAAAAAGGAAAGAGACTTGATTTAATCTTAGACATCTTTTAATGAAATTGACTATTAAAGAACTATATATATATATATATATATATATATATATATATATTTTATAGATGATTGGTGGTGTATGAAGCATTAAAAACGATGTTGTTGTTTTTTTTAATTGTTTTTATTTTGATATTTCGACCAGTCCTGTGGTCTTTGTCAAAAAATGATCTGAAATGAAGAAAACTGTAATTTTGAACATTGCGGCGTTCGTTTTTTGTCATGACGCGTAAGATGGTCCACGCATAACGTTTCTTCGGGTTAGCAAAGAGAACCGTTGTTTTTTTGAAAAAAAAACGAACTTATACGCGTCCGTTGTCTTTTTGAAAAAAAACGAACTTATACGCGTCCGTTGTCTTTTTGAAAAAAAAACAACTTATACACGTTCGTGATTTGATCAATGCAATAAATGGAATTTGAATGTCACTACATTTGTGGAGCGGGGGGGGGGGGGTGATATGATAGGAAACGAAATAATTGAATTAAACGTGAGTTAATATATAGTATAGTAAGTAAGGTAATGCTAATGAATAAACAAATACTAATAAGACATAAATAATGAAGTTGATAAGAATAAAATAAATAAATAAAATATTGCCGGAAAAAATGAATAAATAAATAGAAAGAAATAGGGAACTAACAATAATGCGGTAAAGAGTAAGGATAAAAAGTATTAAAAATAAAAATAATGTATTAAAACCTAATTAGATAGGAAATATATATATAGGACAGTTTTTATTATATTCCAATAACCATGGTTTGTTTTATTACTTTTATTTTTTCACATTTCCAAAGATTTAAAATTTCTGTGAGATATATTTAACGGTCCGTTTCATTTGTCTTGTGCCAAACAACATTTGTATTTCAATATCGTCTCTGCAACACTACAAAATCATCAGAAAAAGTTCACAAATAATAAAAGAGTTCTTGGAATATAATAAAAACTGTCCTATATTTTACTCTGTTATCAATAACTGACAAACATTGAGCTGAATCTTCAAAGGAGACTACAAAGTAAAAGGATCTGATGATATATGGTAGTACATATATTGTCTTTAATAATTCATTATAATATATATATATATATATATATATATATATATATATATATATATATATATATACTAGCCGAACCCTGTAAAAATTCCCCGGTGCTTTCTAAATCAATTTGTATAATGCACAGGGTAATAATTTGTATAATGCACAGTTAATAATATTCCTTTTGAAATAATGTCTGTCAGGGTGAATATTATTAAGAAAGAAATGACTCTTTCTTCTTCCATAGAAAACTAATTATCGTTGTCAGCTAAATATTCTTTAAATAAACAAAACGAATGTCACTTTTTGAAATGCTTTTATTTAAAAGTGTACTGTTTCAGTTGACGGGACAACATAATTTGATTTGGTAATAATTCATTTTAAAATGGGTAGAGTCGGAATTTTTACCTTAGTGACATTGCTCATTTTTAATGTGTGTTAAAAGTGCTAACGTAGGAACGGAGATTGAAATGTCTCCACGTATTATATATATATATATATATATATATATATATATATATATATATATATATATATATATATGTATGACTGAATAACCGGTAATACCACTTTTTGTAGTATTCCTCCAGCATTGGGCATTTTTCCTTCCACTAAAATAGAAGTTTATAAGGAATACAAATTCACATGCGGTCCCCAGTCAGCATGTATATCCCTGTTAGGAGAGATGACATGCAGCGCCTAGTATTTCCAAATGATCACCCATCTTATACTAGCCAGGCTCAACGTCGCTTAATTTCTGTGATCTAACATGAACCAGTGAGTCAACGTGATTATGCCGTGTATACGAGGCCTGTTTAAAAAGTATCCAACCATAGGCCTCCCCAAAAATATTTCAAATGCGTTACGGGGTTGGGACCCTAATCTCCTTCAAAGTAGACCCCTTGTGCTTGCACATACTTAGCCCACCGATCAATCCACTGCCGGAAACACCTATGGAAATCTTCTTTTGGAATGGTGTTCATCACCGCCGTCGTGCTAGATTCAGTAGGTGTTTGGAGAAAATGCGATGGGTATAACACAAATTAAGGAGTGATTCAACCGATTGAAAAATGGCTGCACAGGCCCCAAACTGCTCAGAGTGCAGCTGTTGTTGAGAGGGTGCGAAAAAAAATAATATTTTGGAACGGTGTGCGCAATTTTATGAAGGTATATATATAGATGACTCAATTGACATCCGTCAAGTTGATAAGAATGCAGAGGACATAATAGCACCTATTTTGAAAGGCGAAATAGAGAATGCTATTCTATCTTTGAAGGAGGGCAAAAGTCCCTGGCTTAATAATATTCACACTGAGTTCATCAAAGCTGGTAGAGTACCACTCCTACATATTCTTTTGAAACTGTTCAACATGATACGTTCAACTGGTAATGTATCGCAAGCTTTCAAAAATGCACTGATCGTTGTACTGCATAAGAAGAACAGTCGCTTGGATTGCGGAAATTATCGCCTTTTAAGTCATTTTTACAAATTGTTTGTCACAGTAGTGGCAGGATGTATAAAAAGAAATCTTTATGCATCATTCCCAACTTCTCAAGCTGCATACCAACCAGGGAGAGCAAATTATCGCCTTAGAGCAGATAATAGAATTCAATAATCCTGTGTTCATTGCCTTTATTGATTTTACTAAAGCGTTTGATAGCATTCAGATTCAATCTTTTTGGAAACTTTTGGCAGAAACAAATCTGAATAAATAGTATGAAAATATGCTTATTCGACTGCTGCAATTAAAACTGGCACATCACGCCCGATCCGATTCCTCAAGGGTGTAAAGCAAGGTAATGTCTTTTCAGCGCTTCTATTCCGCATCATTATGGCATCAGTTATTTAGAAAACAGAACAACAATGTAGCTCTCGTTTTTCAATTGGCGGCAATCTTTTGTCTAATCTGAGCGATGCAGATGACATAGCTGCAACCAGTAACTCCAGCCCTGATTTGCAGTTATTTCTGGATAATCTTTTGAAGTACTCGAAATAAGTTGATCTTTCTATTAACAAGCTGAAGACTAAATGCATGAGCACTGATATAAAAAAAAAACTTCTCTTAAGATCAACATCAACAGCCAACAAATCGAACAAATTACAGAGGTTGTTTACCATGGACAGAAGCTGTCTTAATCTAACGACAGGCAAACAGCTATAAACCACAGAATCGGCTTAGGTTGGGCCACCTTCACAAGAAACAAAACCGCCCTAACTTCTAAACGCATACCATACAAAATCAAAGCGAACATCTATGACGCATATGTCCTTCCTGTAGTCCTATTATACGGACTTGAATGTGTAAACTGGACTGTAAAATTACATCAGTAAGTAGAAACTTTCCAAAGCCACATCATCATGCGCTTCATTACTGATCATAAACTATCTGATTACATCAGTATTGCAGAGTTGCGAAAAATCATCGACATCCCATCAATATCCTCTCTCATCAAATGTAAAGTATTGAGATTGTTTGGTCATTTTCAGCATTCCAGTGTAGGGCTATGCAAAATATGCGTTGAAGGCATAATACAAGAAAGCCAGTCGAAAAGTAAACAAAAGAAAAGATGGATAGACAAAGTTTATGAATGGACAAACATGAACATCAACCAAGCGAACACCTTTACTCAAGATCGTAAAGTTGGGAGGACACTCAGCCATGTTAGTACATATTCTGCAGCTAGTGGCAACAAACGTTTAATAACAATAATAAAAATAATAATGGGGAAAATTGCATGAAAATAGAACTTGCACGACAGGATTTCTTTGCCTGAGAAGAGTGTTAATTTTGTGGGTCTTTAAATGATCCAAACTTGTTCAAATTTTCAGAATCAACATTTTGTGTAATTTAAATACAGTTTTAATCTTATGTAAATTTGAATTAAAAAGAAGGAGGTGATAACTGACTACGAGATAACAAATATGGGCACAAGTAAATAGGTTACTAATATCGTAGAAAAACACAAATTTATTAGTAACTGTTGAATGTAATTTACAAAATGAAATGAATCTTTCAAGCAGTATTTACTATAGTGTTCCAGTACTGGCTGTAAAATATCAACGGTCAATTTAGCAACCTGTGTTGTGATGACCCTACCATAGAGAGAATGGGTCTTAATGGATCTCCGCCGTGTGAGTTTTGGGTAATCTATATAGATGTGGACGGATAGAGCTGGAGGATCTGATCTCACTGGCTATATCAAAAGTGAGGATATTGCTTTTCACCCAATTGTTTTTGGAATTTGTTTTCTAAGGAAGCTGTTACATCATGGGTGCCGAAAGGACCCAACTTGACAAATTTTTCAGTGTCATTCTAGATGATCATCATTTTGTCGACGTAATCTTGATGATTTGTGAGTTTTGGATTCAGTTGTAACTGAATCCAAAACTCACAAGGTGAATATCCCATTAAGTCTTGGAGACGATCTATGTTCGTTTGAAACAGCCCTCCCTCTGTAAACAGAGGCAGTGTCTGTTGGAACTAGGCGTGATAAGTCTGTAAGACACATCGCCTATTGTATATATAACATAACGCTTTTAAAAATTTTAAATATATACAGTTTTTTTCTTCCCATTTTTTCAATCCCTCGATCCAGCTCTGTAGAGTGAAGACGAAACTGGTCGGCTGACTTTTTTCTTTTCTTTTTTTCTTTTAATCATCAATGATAAAATATGTCTTCCGTCTTGTAATAATAAAATTCTGTACTTCTAAAAAAATCATGATAAAAATAACAACTCTTCTGTCTAGTTATACCTTTTTTAATCTTTTCAATCTTTCTAATGATTTTCTTTGTATTAAAATCAAAAGAATTGATAAAAGATCTGTACGTGTCACAAATGTTTTCAATTCCTCTTCGAATCATCTTCAGGTGTTGATGGCAAAATGGACTAAAAAGCTTGTGAAAGAAGATCATTTTAAAAATACATCCGAGTGACGCACACGTAAAGGAACGCCTATATTGTTCCAAGAAAGACGTTGACGAATTAAATTTTTTCAAAATTTATTTGAAAAGAGGCTGCCTAAATACACACAATATATATATATATATATATATATATATACTGGGACATAGAAAGCTGAGATTGGTGTCTGAATGTACAATAAACCAATGGGAGAGATGCCCCCTTCTGCTTTTGTTTAAAGCAGGAATCTAGAAGAAAAACTCTGATATAACCAGTGAAAGCGTGCAAATCCAAAGGTGGCTCTGTGAACCGGGTTCGCACCTTATGACTGTCTGAAATTATTACTTACCTACACTGAAGAGAGCAAAAAAGCTCGAAATGAAAAGAAAAAATACAAATATAATTTAATATTTATTTATAAATATTATACATATATATATATATATATATATATATATATATATTGTTTGCTTGTGTACTCTTGTGCAGAGTGGATGATGTCATTAAAGGATGACGTCATGTATTAACAGAAGGTGGAGATAATGGTGCACTGTGGATGACGTCGCTAAAGAATTACAGTCATTTATTAAAACAAAAAGATGGAGAGGGATAACCGTGCCCATTTGATGACATCACAAAATGATGACGTCATCGATCAAATAGGAGAGAGAAGGAGAGAGATCCTTAATGACCGTTTTATGGAGATGAACCATAGCCCAAAGTGTCACGTGTCATCTACTATTCAAACGATGCTCTAGTATATATATATATATATATATATATATATATATATATATATATATATGTGTTATTGTTTATTATCTATGTACATATACGTTTCGTCCATAATAATCGGGACTCATCAGCATAGAGATATGACTATTCACTACTGGTCATGCGATTCGAAACCCCGAATTACGAGTATTTAGCAACTCAAATCCGACGCCTTAACCACTCGGCGAATAGCGAATAAACTGTGATAATTTTAACATTTTATCGATTGCTTAACGTCTGAGAGCGTTCTACTTTTTAATGAAAGGAACGATGCATATATATATATATATATATTATATATATATATATATATATATATATATATATAGTAATGTATACGTTATTGAGCTATTGCCCCAACTTTTGTGTGAATTTAAAGGAATTTATAATATATATATATATATATATATATATATATATAAATATATATATATATATATAATTTGGATGTGTTTATGTCTTTTGCTTTGGGGAATGCATGATCCCTACTTCACCACAAGTAGGGTGTAAAATAACAATACGTTTACAATTAATAGTTTTGTCAATAAATAACCCACAAAAGGGTTGATATGCCATGAAACAGATTACGCAAATATCCTATTACTAAAAGAATTAAAATATTAAATATCTCTAAGTATTCCTTAATTGTTGCTATTTTCTTCAGAGACTTGAACTAGTGTTGTTGTTGTTGTTTTATTAGTTTTTTCTGCTAAGAAGTTGAGTGACAATGTAAGACAAATGTGTTCTTCACAGCTTTTGCAAAACAGATGTTACAAAATGATATGCGAAATGTTTTGCAAAGTTGGCATTGTCTCATCATACTCTTAAACGATGCCACAGCACCTGTCAACGTTCTTCTCTGCTGTGTCAAAAAAACAGTCCGGGACTTTAAGTGTACAATACATTTTTAGAAACACTACATATATGCATAAAAGCAACAAAATCGCATGCAACATATACTCAGTCACACTATCAATATAAAATCTACAAATGTACATAAATATTTAAGCAAAATACATACATAATATATATATATATATATATATATATATATATATATATATATATATATATATATATAAATAATGGACTCTCTCCCGTCGATTTTCGACGTATGAGTGCCCCGCCATGGGCGGCCCGCGCGTGAATTTACAATTGCAAGGGTTGCGCAATCCCCAACAACCACTCTCCTGAGTCGGCATTGCTTGATTCCAATGGCAAGTAGTAATACAGGACGACTGGAAACAATGCCGAGATAAGCAGACAGTGCATAACTTATATATATATATATATATATAACGTAAAATATAATAACACGAAATTACATGATTGTCGATGCATCGACAATCATGTAATTTCGTGTTATTATATTTTACGTTATTATTGCTCTGTTTACCACATTGAGCTCTCTTACCCGGATTTCTTCCTGGAATTATTCCATTATAACACTATATATATATATATATATATATATATATATATATATATATATATATATATATATATATAAGGAAAAAAAAAAAGTTACGTTAAAGAACCAAAGCAATTGTGATATTCACCGGAGATTAGATAACATAAAATTTATTTATTAGTAAATAAGATGTTATGAACCCCAGGATATATTAAATACTGCAGATGAAATTAAGCTCAATGCTTAACATGTTATGTCAAGCAGAGATTTCATATTATAATTCAGTTGATTACAAAGTTTAATATTTTATAATGTTGCTCTGAAAATCAACACTTAAAATCTTTTTCCATATGCATGTATTATATATATATATATATATTTACGTGCCATTTCGGTAGGACTATGAAGGGTTTTACACAACACAATGATAAAAAAAGTTAAAAGTCGAGGTCGAAAGGTTCTGATTTTAATCAGAGTTCTCTAATTCAAGACACCAGTGAAAGTCAGAAAAAACAATCAACACACAAGTGTGAAATCACATAAGGCAACCAATTTGGAAATTGAAATTGAAATACTTATTTACATAATATAGGAAAGAAATAGAAAGCAAAAGGCCAACATCTAATATGGGAAAAGCGATTCAGAAATGTATGGTTGTTGTTTCCTAGATGTTAATCCAATGAAACTCCAGTCTTTATTATAAGATAGTGCTCAATAACAGGTAAAGCCGTATTATAGTATTTTTATACGAACATTATTGGCTACATATGTGCATACATATTTAGGCTGCGATTTTATTCAAAATCCAGCTTCTTCGAGTCATTGTCAACTGAACTAAGCTCAGTTGACAATGGCTCGAAGCCAATAATTTTGGTATAAATAAATAAAGATTATACTAATATACATAAATATGTTTTAGAAAATGCCAGATATTTATCTTTTTCTATCTCTATCTCTCCCCCCTCCTCTCTCTATGTCTCTCTCTCTATATATATATAGTCATCCACATACAGACTGTTTCGCTGTATTACAGCTCTTCAGTGCGGCTAGACCAGTTAGTGTCTCAAGCCGAGATTGAAACTCAACCGTCGAGCTGACAGTCGGCACCTCTATCTCTGTGCTATCATACGACACTGACTGAATGTAAATGATGTCTCAATGTAAACATTGTCAAGTGCCGGGAGCTCGAATTAGTTTTACCCAATGAGCTATGCCTTAAAGCTAATAGCAGTTGGCGATATATATATATATATATATATATATATATATATATATATATATATATTAGAACATGCCATATATCTATACATATATTTATATTTATATTTATACTAGAAGAATACTCGTTCCAGGACTACATTTTAGAGTTATTCAACTAACATGTTTGTAGTCACTTGACATTATATTAACAAAGTTGTCAAATAAAAATAGCTATCAAGTAATCGTTTGGTTTAATTCAAAATAATACAGAGTGGCCCACTTAAAAATAGCCCGAATACTAGTTGATTGGAAGAATGTAGAGTAGGATTGAGACAGTGGAAGTAGGTGTTTCATTGTGTACTTGTTTGGGATTATTTGCCTATCATTTTCATACACATTAGATGAGACAAAAAAATTGGATTGGTTAGAAGACAAAAGAAAAAACAAATTAAACGCAAGAAAACATAAAAAACGTGTTTAATTTGTTTTTCCTTTTGTCTTTTTTATAATACATCCTGTCTACTATATCATGTATTTTTCCTCGTATATATATATATATATATATATATATATATATATATATATATACATTTTATTTATAAAATAATTATTCACGGACGCATGTTTCACCATCTACAGCTCTTCAGTGTGGCTGTACTTTTGGCAAGATCAAAACATATATATATATAGAAAAATATATATATATATATATATATATATATATATATATATATGCATAAGGAAATTGACAACATCTTTGAGGCACGCATGAAAATGTATTTAAGTGAAATATTTTGAAAATCAACACAACGTGCAAGTTAAATGAAATATTCATTTATTTCAATTTTTATAATTTTGCAAGCCTTCGTTGTAGAACAACTTTGTCAGGCGAGACTATCTTATAGTTTTTTTTTTCTTCTTTTCTTCTGCCTCATTTTGATGGTATTTACCCCGAAGGGTTGAATCACAATAGCAGTAGAAAGGCACGTCAAGTTCTAAAAGACGTTAGAATAAGTATAGTCCGGTCGATGTTATGCACAGATTGGCGCTTTTTAAGTAAGGAAATTGACAACATCTTTGAGGCACGCATGAAAATGTATTTAAGTGAAATATTTTGAAAATCAGCACAACGTGCAATTTAAATGAAAAATTAATTTATTTAATTTTTTTTTTTGCAAGCTTTTGTTGTATATATATATGAATTATTTCATTATATATATATATATATCAGTAAGAATGAGGCGGTGAAAGTAAGTCTTTCATTGTGTATTTGTTTTTTGAAGCATCTTTTCTTACTTATTTACATGTTATAAGAAATGTTTAAACTTGGATCTGACGGCGACATATTCAGCATATGACACAAAATATCGTGGCTTCGAGATTGGGCTACTTTTAAGTGTGCCATCCTATATTATAAACTATGTACATATATCGATGTAATCCCTATTAAAACAATTTTAAGATCTGCATATGTCATACATACACACATCAAGATAAGCCCTCCATTTAATTTGGTGATCTTTTATCTTCAAATTTTAATTGGTTTAGCATTTACAAGAACAGAGTATTTTGTCTTGTTAATAATACTGGAAGGAATCAGTCTCTAGTTTTCATTTCAAGCTCATAGCCACATAAACAGAGATTTGATTCACACTTGGAAGTTTACATGTAGCAACATAAAGACTGTCTTGTTTGCTGTTCAATAGAGAAGAATGCCTAATGCTATGAATATGGTGGAACAGAGTCATATTTATATTAAATGCAATATTTTTAATTATCTCAAGTGCAGCTCAGTCAATATTGATTTTGCAAAGTGACCTTTGTGTTACAATGTGAAGACTAAAGGACTGTGTGTGTGTTTGTGTTTGTTTGTTTGTGTGTGTGTGTGTGTTTATCTCTTGACCAGATTTATTGATGAGCTGCAAATCTATATGATTGTAAGGCACTTTGGCACATTTCAAAAAATTATTAGTTTCTCGGCTCTTTTCAAAAGATTCATTCACAAATAAAATGAGGACAATGTCAGAACATTAATCATCTTTTGT
Source organism: Sepiola atlantica (assembly GCA_963556195.1). NCBI lineage: Eukaryota > Metazoa > Mollusca > Cephalopoda > Sepiida > Sepiolidae > Sepiola > Sepiola atlantica. Next base: position 61,049,383 of record OY744541.1, read on the forward strand.
TTGTTTATATTTTTGGTAAACCTCTTCCCGTAGTTTTCTTTAAAAATGTATTTATTTTTGTTTTTATCAAACTTACATTATTTGTTTTCTCTAATGTTCTTCTAATTGTTCTTTGTCTATTAAATAACATGCCAAGATTTGTAATTGGGGTCGGGTGTGGTCGGGTAGTCTTTATTTGTAGATATAAACAAGGCTGGAGCAACCTTTTTGAAGAAGTTGACCATCTATTAAACAAAGTTCATTTTCCATTGAAAACACTTCAGCTATTTTCACTATGGAAGACCATATGAAAATAAAAATAGATCTTTTTGCTATAATTGTTAGATTGTTCGCTAATGGGCCAGGAGACCAGGGTTCAATCTTTGGTCGAGTCATCCCAAAGTCTAAAATAATGGTTATTGATGCCCTCTTATTAAACGCTCAGTATCATGGGCAAGTGGAGTAATCCTGGGAAAGGTGGGTACGATTTCAGTGTAGTAGCCAATGAAAAGGAAGTCTTCGAGTCACTCTATGGTCGACCACTTTACTATTTTTTATCTGGGTAAGAAGGTTTTTTAGTAAAAACGTAATTCGTATGAATTAACATGTTACACCTTTTTGATCAGCTTGATTCTGTTATTAGCATTTGTTTCCCAGATTTTTGTTTAACCAGGTACTCACAGAATGAATCACATGAAGATTGCCAACATCTACAGGGAAACAGGTGCTCTGGAACCGACAGTCTGTGCCAGTATCTACATCACCATCGCAACATCCCAAAGTGTTGGTATAATATTACAATGTTATTAATAAATGCGTTAAATAAATAAAGATTTAAAGAAAAAGTGAATATTTGAAAATTTAGTCTATTTAATGTGAATTATGATTCGTGCTTAGAAGATTAAATTAACTATTTTAATCATTTTCTTAGCATTATTTTCTTTAAATTATGTCTGCATATTCAACAATAATTAAATGATTTCATTTGTCACTTTAAAATTGAATGATTAAATGAATGTAAGACGCAAAAATACATCACATTTCTATCCGGTCATGGTTGATGGAAGAAGGACAATCTACCCCTGTGAATTAACTAAAGGATTCAAATAATGCATATAAATTCAAATAATGCATATAAATTCAAATAATGCATATAAATTTAAATAATGCATATAAATTCAAATAATGCATGTAAATTCAAATAATGCATATAAATTCAAATAATGCATATAAATTCAAATAATGCATATAAATTCAAATAATGCATATAAATTCAAATAATGCATATAAATTCAAATAATGCATATAAATTCAAATAATGCATATAAATTCAAATAATGCATATAAATTCAAATAATGCATATAAATTCAAATAATGCATATAAATTCAAATAATGCATATAAATTCAAATAATGCATATAAATTCAAATAATGCATATAAATTCAAATAATGCATATAAATTCAAATAATGCATATAAATTCAAATAATGCATATAAATTCAAATAATGCATATAAATTCAAATAATGCATATAAATTCAAATAATGCATATAAATTCAAATAATGCATATAAATTCAAATAATGCATATAAATTCAAATAATGCATATAAATTCAAATAATGCATATAAATTCAAATAATGCATATAAATTCAAATAATGCATATAAATTCAAATAATGCATATAAATTCAAATAATGCATATAAATTCAAATAATGCATATAAATTCAAATAATGCATATAAATTCAAATAATGCATATAAATTCAAATAATGCATATAAATTCAAATAATGCATATAAATTCAAATAATGCATATAAATTCAAATAATGCATATAAATTCAAATAATGCATATAAATTCAAATAATGCATATAAATTCAAATAATGCATATAAATTCAAATAATGCATATAAATTCAAATAATGCATATAAATTCAAATAATGCATATAAATTCAAATAATGCATATAAATTCAAATAATGCATATAAATTCAAATAATGCATATAAATTCAAATAATGCATATAAATTCAAATAATGCATATAAATTCAAATAATGCATATAAATTCAAATAATGCATATAAATTCAAATAATGCATATAAATTCAAATAATGCATATAAATTCAAATAATGCATATAAATTCAAATAATGCATATAAATTCAAATAATGCATATAAATTCAAATAATGCATATAAATTCAAATAATGCATATAAATTCAAATAATGCATATAAATTCAAATAATGCATATAAATTCAAATAATGCATATAAATTCAAATAATGCATATAAATTCAAATAATGCATATAAATTCAAATAATGCATATAAATTCAAATAATGCATATAAATTCAAATAATGCATATAAATTCAAATAATGCATATAAATTCAAATAATGCATATAAATTCAAATAATGCATATAAATTCAAATAATGCATATAAATTCAAATAATGCATATAAATTCAAATAATGCATATAAATTCAAATAATGCATATAAATTCAAATAATGCATATAAATTCAAATAATGCATATAAATTCAAATAATGCATATAAATTCAAATAATGCATATAAATTCAAATAATGCATATAAATTCAAATAATGTATATAAATTCAAATAATGCATATAAATTCAAATAATGCATATAAATTCAAATAATGCATATAAATTCAAATAATGCATATAAATTCAAATAATGCATATAAATTCAAATAATGCATATAAATTCAAATAATGCATATAAATTCAAATAATGCATATAAATTCAAATAATGCATATAAATTCAAATAATGCATATAAATTCAAATAATGCATATAAATTCAAATAATGCATATAAATTCAAATAATGCATATAAATTCAAATAATGCATATAAATTCAAATAATGCATATAAATTCAAATAATGCATATAAATTCAAATAATGCATATAAATTCAAATAATGCATATAAATTCAAATAATGCATATAAATTCAAATAATGCATATAAATTCAAATAATGCATATAAATTCAAATAATGCATATAAATTCAAATAATGCATATAAATTCAAATAATGCATATAAATTCAAATAATGCATATAAATTCAAATAATGCATATAAATTCAAATAATGCATATAAATTCAAATAATGCATATAAATTCAAATAATGCATATAAATTCAAATAATGCATATAAATTCAAATAATGCATATAAATTCAAATAATGCATATAAATTCAAATAATGCATATAAATTCAAATAATGCATATAAATTCAAATAATGCATATAAATTCAAATAATGCATATAAATTCAAATAATGCATATAAATTCAAATAATGCATATAAATTCAAATAATGCATATAAATTCAAATAATGCATATAAATTCAAATAATGCATATAAATTCAAATAATGCATATAAATTCAAATAATGCATATAAATTCAAATAATGCATATAAATTCAAATAATGCATATAAATTCAAATAATGCATATAAATTCAAATAATGCATATAAATTCAAATAATGCATATAAATTCAAATAATGCATATAAATTTGTATAAAATTATTAAGATTGCTTTCTAATTTATTCATTTGACTATACAAAAATTTTAAGAAATTAGAAGGAACAAAATATTTTCCTTGTGAAATACACCATTGAGCAAGTCCTACCCAAAACGCATGTGGCCCATGGGCTAGAGTTTGGCTATGACTGATATAAATTATGAGGTGTTTGTGAATTTAACTTGATGTCTTGCTCCTTTTGCAGTGCTTCTGTGACCTTGGTCCCACACAGTTAGGTGTTTAATAAGCTAAAAAAAAACAAATTTAAAAGTTTACTACTTTTAAATTTGTTTTTTTTATTAGAAAAACAATAAAAGATATAAATATAATAATATACGGTACCCCTAAGATTGAACTTGTTATTCAATTAGAACATTAAAGTTTTTTTAATAGGATTTCATGTAATTTTAATCTACATGGATGTCACCTTCGTTATGTTAGATAGCTGCAGTTTAGGTAATAGATACCATCAACATGGTGATCACCATTGACATGAATGTTGCCATATAATGATCATCATTGACAGCATAGTCCCAATCAATGTTATATTCACGGCTGTTTCAAACTCTAGCGTTAGATTTATTTGTTAGTAATTGACCTGTGATGCATCTCTAAGCATTCTCTATTTTGTGAACTGAAATTAGGAAGTTCAACTATTGTACCATGCATTTATCTAATAAGAACGAAGCCAACAACTTCAACATTTAAAAAGACATTATTACAAGTCAAAATGTCGACCAACACACGGTTTTTAGTGTAGCACCTATGGAAGCTTATTTTAAAAAGAGGGGTGTATTTTAAGTCTCATAACTAGTATTATTAATTTTATTATATCCAGCCTATTCAGAGCTCTTTATTCAAAACTAGATGTACCTACTCAGTGTTGCTCGGGATTCATCAATGTCATTTTCCTAGAAAATCTTTTTGGTTGCACATTTTAAAAGTTATACAGGAAAAGGAATAGAATTTTAGTTTTTATTGTTTTATTATTTGAATAATTATCTCAATAAAATATAGAATACAAGTAAAATAAGAAATAATAATTTGTAAGTCACGTATAGGCGAGAAACACAGACACACAAGTAGTCACAGAATGTTATTAATATAGAGAAGATAGAGAAAAGGGAAGAAAAGATAAAAAATGCTCAATAATCGAATAATTTAAGGAAGATAAGTCATATTTTAAGCTGCAAACATTTATCTCCCTTATATTATTTGAGACATTATTTAAATTTTTCGCCATTGTAATAATTTTCCTAATCAGAATAATTTTTATTTCTTACAAGCTGAACCGAAGGACATTTTTGATATTCTAAAGAACATGCTGTAAGGAAGAAAAAGACAAATTGGCGAGGCCGAATCAAATATCGATATGTCAAATGTGGTGTTATTTAGGTCTAAATTCTAAAATCCGACAATATGACTTTATATATTACATTCGGTGCAAATCGAACAATTAATTTTGGAGCCTATAATTTATATTTTATAATTACTGTAATTACTATTACTATTAGTAGTTCAATGATGAAACTCTCTGATTAACCTACTATTACAAGGGCTCTTCATGCTAAATGTACTACAATTCTGCCCAACACTTTTGGAGACTGTAAGTGTTTAGTAGTAATAATATTATTCGTAGTAGCAGTAATAATAATAGAAATATTCAGGATGCCAATGGTTCTTCATGCCAAATTTAATGCTTTTTCACAATAGTTTATAAGTCTATAAGTGTTTATTGTTATATAGTATTAACAGTAGAAACATTCTACTCCCTCTTTTCATACAACAAAATGGTGCACCTTGCTAAATTTGTTGTACTATTTCCAAGTAGTTTTGGAGCCTATAAATAATTAACAGACAGACAAAACATGCAGATTTATAATATATATTACTTTTTTTTTTAAATTTCTCTGGATTTAAATTTATTTTTAATAAATACATTAGAAAGTAAACTACTTTTACTAATATGAAACATCTCTTTTCTCTGAAGAAAGATTTCATACCTGAACAAATTTGAGACAGAAGTAAAAAAAAAAATTGAATAAAAAGATCTACATCTTATCAGTGGCTTGCAACGGCTTTTTGCTTGATTTTCAAATTTAAATAAAAAAAGAAGATGCTTCAAAGAACTTTTCCATTCTCATTATACTTCGCAGCATGCCGCATACTTAAAGTTCTGAATAATTAAGGGTGTTTCCATCATAACAGAATAACACGGCAACAACAAGTGTGTTAAACGACTTTACTAAAAACAAAGTTAACTTTTACTTATATGAAACATTTCTCGTCTCTGAAGAAAGGTTTTATACCCGAAATATTTAAGACAAAAGTAAAACAATAATTAATTTAAAATATTTGCATCTTATCAGCATCTTTCAACGGCTTTTTGATTGATTTTCAAATTCAAATTAGAATTACACTTAAAACGTCCATTTTAACTCGTATCATCGTATACCACTCAAAACTGCATTGATCCCATGCAACAGAAATTACACAAAATGATAACCTTTTGTTTAAATCTATTTTTGAATATACCTTTAAGACACGACGGTTAAAGGAAAATAACACTTATCAGTCCCCCTGGCATTTACATGTTGGTCATAATGATTAATTCATTATATGTTTATAAAAGCATATCTGCAACTAAGTGCATTAGTTGTAGTACTGGCAAACTTACCATCCTTTTTTTCATAGTTTTTTTATGAGTGTATCTTTGTTTCTATGATTATTATATAATTACACAACAACCATTCACGCAGACCATTAGTTTTAGCACAAATAACATGATATTTAGAGAATAAAGTATTTCCATTAATATTGTTAAATTTCATAACAACGGTAATGGCGTTATAAACATTGAAATGAAACTAAACCTATTTTTGTCATTTTTTTGGCAATTCCTTCACTACTCGTCTGAAGCTGTGGAATTTGAAAAAAATCAACAGGATGTTAAGAGTTAATGTGTGTGTCTATTATGAGACTGTAATCCAACCAGAAATGGATTTTACACAATTCTATTTGCTATATTTTCAACACGGATTATTATATATATTTTTATATAATTTTAATTGATCTGTTGGGGTTTTACAGTAATATCATGAGGGTTCGCATAAAATGAAAGTATAAATACTCTCAGGAAACTTTGGGTCCAGTCAACTGGTATATATATATATATATATATATATATATATATATATATATATATATATATATATATATATATATATATACACATGTGCTTCATGCCAAACCTGCAATCATCAGTATGAGAGGAGACAATCCTTGACGGTCACACGGTTCGAACCCCAATACAGAAGTCATATTTGACTTAGTAGTTGGACCGATTTATCCACCACGCATTGCCGTGGAATGGGAGAATAAATTAACGTCTAACCCTAACCCGACTGAAAGTGATTAATCTCGCGAGAGCTTTGAACAATTATATATATATATATATATATATATATATATATATATATATATATATATATATATATATATGAGGATAAAATGCACAATATATCATAAAATGAAATGCCATGAAGACAGGATGTGTGAAAAAGACAAAAGGAAACACAAATTAAATACAGGAATAAATCATTAAAAGAAACAAAAATACAAGAGATTTACCGGTTTCGTTCGGATCAAGAACGTCTTCAGATAAAGTGAAGATTTTGAATTCATTGATTAACGGCAAAAACATAGGAAAAAAGAAGAACGCACAATGTGATGTTTTAGCATCTGTGTAGCTATTTGAAAAAAAGAATGAATTATGCAGCGCGTGCGACAAAGACGTTCAAATGGGGAAAGGGGGGGGGGGAAGAGGAGGAAAAAAGAAGAAAAAGGAAAAGAAATGGAAACATGGATGAAATGTAGTAAAAATGAATAGTTACTTCAACCAGGATCGGAGTTTGTAATGCAGTGGCGAGATATATTGCATTGTTTCAGTGCGGTTTTTGCCAGATGTTTGCTTAAGGAATAATATCCGAGTCTAAGGTTTATGTTAGATTGTGATGAGAGAAGTATTACAGCGCTTTTGATGCTCTTGCGGCATTGGAGAGAGGATTCGGTCTTGAGGAGAGTGCAGTTTGTAAAATCAAAATTGTGGGTAAAATGTTTCTGTGTATGACTAATGCGTTAGTGGAATTGTTTGTTTGAATTCCTGTCTGTGTTCGTAAATGTGTGATTTTATATTTCTGGCTGTTTCACCGATATAAAACATCGCACATAAGACACATTTTACTTTGTAAATGCCGACTATGGAAAAAGTGCCCTTAGAGGGTAAGTAGGAACAGGGTTTGGTGTTTAGTAAATCCTTAATTGTTTTAAAGGTTCATTTTACTATTTTTATGTCAGATTTGAATTGTTCTTGTCAGGAAATAGATATGGGATTATTGGTGAGAACTATGTAAGATTTATGTTTATCAATCATGTTCGTGTCGTCTGTGCTGGTGATGTTGTTATGAGGGTAAATTTTTGTAGTGTTAGATTTTTGTTTGTTGTGGATATTAAAGGCTTTGCGTTTAGCGTTTTGGATAAAAAAATTGGGAATATTTGTTTTGTAAGTGTTCTCGATATAGGTTTCTTCATTGCAGAGGTATGCTGGCGGCTGCAAATTCTACAAATAGCTCTACACGTGCCAAAAACAGTACGTTGTGCGTTGTTTTTCCTATGGTTTTGCCGTTATTCAATAAATTTAAGTTCATTACTATGTCTGAAGACGTTTGTTGATTCGAACAAAACCGGTAAATCTCTCGTTTTTTTATGATTTATTCCTGTATTTAATTTGTTTTCTTTTTGTCTTTTTTACACACACACACACACACACACACACACACACATATATATATATATATATATATATATATATATATATATATTATCGAACTTAAGCGACGTTGAACCTGGTCAGTACTAGATGGGTGACCATTTGGGAATACCAGGTGCTGTATATGGGCACCTTGCTATGGGGAAAATAGTGTTGCCAACCCACAGTGCCTAGCGTGGTGACTATGGCACAACCCCTGAATGACAGACATGAATAAGGTTGAATGTAACCAGAAATGGTTCCTTCTCCAGGAGTGATCAAAAATCATGATGATGATGACGATGACAAGACAACAAATCTCTCAAAATCTAAAAGAACAGAATTAAGACAGCTAACCTTGAACAAACAAACGGCTCAATCTCCACTCAAATAAAGTCATATTAATAATAAATAAATAATATTTAATTGTGCTAGCTGAACACTGAACTGCAGTCTTACAATATTAACGATCATCAAAAGTGTACTAACTGATCTCTAACGTCTGGCATAACTCAACATTAGAAATCAGTTTGCAAATTCCTGAGATTCGGTAATACTCTGTGAAACTGCACTAAAGTTTTATACTAAATACAATTGATTATGTATATGTGTGTGGGTTTGTGTGTGTGTGTGTGTTAGTATGGAAATATATTTATACTAAGTAAGCTACACAGAAACCTTTGTTTCATTTATGCAGAAAAGCATCAGACTAATTGCATTTCCTCAGGAATAAAATACAAACGTTCATGTATAGCTTACTTGCTATAAGTATATTTTATACTACTACTAAGCTCTACTCGCGTATTGTTGAACTAAATATGGAATATATATATATATATACATGATATATTACTTGATAATATAAGTGTATATACATGAAATAGTAATAAATCATATGTATATATATGCATATATATATATATGATTTATTACTATAAACATATATATATATGTATATATGTATATATATATATATATATATATGTATATATATATATATATGTGTGTATATATATATATATATATGTATATATGTATATATATATATATATGTATATATATATATATATGTATATATATATATATATATATGTATATATATATATATATATATATATATATATATGTATGTATGTATATAGGGAGAGAGCAAGAAAGAGAGAGAAAGAGAGAGAGAGCTTATTTTTCTATCTTAAAACAATGAATTATCTATTAGCAATGAATTTTTTTACAAATTTGCTCAATTTTCATAGCAAATACCAATAAAAATGTGGCATCTCCTTTTTTTCCAAACCACAAATTGTTAAATTAATACTGTGATCATGATATTGATAGGTTTAGGATACAATTGTATTTCATCCTTTAATTTAATATAATCTATGTAGACTTTCCTATCCTTCTTTGTCTCGAACAATCTGCACTCACTTTATCAACTTCCTTGCTGAAAGTGAGACATGCATTGCTATGACTTTCCTCATCGGGTAAGAAAATTAAGTCTAAAAAAGATAAAGACAACTCGACAAAAAACTTACCTTCAGGCTGTAGGACATACAATAATTTCTTTAGACATATTACAAAAAAATAGAGTCTTTGATGCCAGTAATATATATATATATATATATATATATATATATATATATATATATATACATAATGTGTGTATGTACATATATGTGCACATTCATCTACATAGATATACATGTGTATGTACATATATATGTATGCACATATATATACGTATGTATACACATAGATACATATGTACATATATATGCATATATATGCATATATGTATATATATATGTGTATCTATGTATGTATATATAAATATATATATATATATACATACATATATATATACATATATATACATATATAAATATATACATATGTATACATATTTATACATATACATATTTACATATATATACATATTTATATATTTACATATATATATATATTTACATATATATTTATATACATATATATATATGCATATACACACATATATATATATATATATATATATATATATATATATATATATATATATATATATATATATATATATTAGTTCCTCTGTTAGTTATCTTTGTCTTCTATTGTTCTATATTTGTATTGCTTTTATTCATTTCCACTTCAGTCTACTCAATAATTTTACTTTAAGAAGAGTAAAAAAACAAAAACAAATTATAAATTCATAAAACTCAAACAAAATTTTCTCATTGATTTTGTATTCACTAGCCTTTCATTATTTTCCTTTTAAATGAAGTTCATTTTTTTACTTTCACTTTGTATATCACGAGCAGATTCCAACTATTGTGATAAGATCTACTTAAAGGTGACCACCATTCTCACGGTGGTCATATTATCTATCTTCTTTTGGGTTAAACTTGTTAAAAAGCCTGAAGTGTTGATAACTATAAATGTGTCCACGCTGTTATCTTCCCTTGGCTCTTCCCTTAAAATAATCTAAGCGCTACAACAATTATGTCCAATACACATTTGTTAAAGCAGAACTCTATTTCTAGTTTCATTTCAAAACCATAAACAACGACTTTGATATCATTGCATTTTGCTGGCATGAAAAACCTTATATTTTTAGACAAATAATACAGCAAGTTGGCATAACTCAATTTAATCTTCTAAACAATTTTATTTTTTAATTTGTCTGTCTTGTTTGATGGCATATCAACCCTTTTTGGCTTATTTAATGTTCAAACACAATGTCTATTGTAAACGGTTTATTTATCGATCTGTGTTTGTCAATTTTAAGGCATATCAACCCTTTTGTGGTTACTTAATATTATAAACGATTCACGATATATGATTAATTGAATAGAAGTTGTTATTTTTCCTATATCTGGTGGAGGGGTTCATACCTTCCCCATCAGTGTCATAATCAAACATAATAGATTGAATAGGATTTGAACTCGGCATAGCTGATTCACTAGTTTACAACAGTATCCATCTGACCAATCGTGTACCCTTCAAACAGCTTTTAATGGGAAACACCATCGATTACTACTTGGGTCTATATTTAAATATTTAAATGAATAAGTGTGACAGTTGGGCTCATTTTCCGCACCTAACAGTAAAGTCAAAACATCTGATTTCAAGTTAATTCAACTGCACACAATAGACGCACCATGTTTTTAATATACTGCTTATGTGTGGGTTTTGCAAAACAACACTTTATTAATTAACTATTATTTGTTATTGTTTTTTTTAATTCAATGGTTGTTTTGATTTTAATATAACAAATATTCTGTTTCACAATATTGTTTCATTTTCTCGACAAATATTTAGCATTTGTGTTCAAATGTTCCTTTCTTTGGAGGGAGCAACTTGATTTTCAACAATTTCCGATCTATTTCTAAATTGCAAGTGAAAAGGCAAATTGATGACTTCTTTATTTTCCTTTCTTTACAGTCACATTTAAAAGATAAATAAAATTGTATCGAAATTACCAAAATGTTAATGTTTATGTAGCTATATGAATAAATGAGAAAGATTTTGTTTTGTGTTAAGAACAAAGTTATGAATGAAATCTTTATTATTTTTAAATAATGTTTCACTATATATATATATAGTCTTGGTTTGGGTGAGTTAATCTTGGTCACTGAGTAATTTAAACATAAACGTTACACCTCTGTCCATCTCAATACAGAGAGTAGATGTGATGGTCGTCACAGTGCACTTCTCCTCTGTAGCCGTGGGGTAGTTATACCTGGCTGCAAAAAAAGTTTGGATATTGCATCACTGTTAACTGGTGTCTGCAAATCAATATCTAAGTTGTCATCGTCTTCTGTGATTTTTTGTTTTCATATTTGCCTTTAACATATTAAGTGCCAGCATAATTTCTAAAAATGTTTTACCCGGAGCCATCCAATATCTTTATTTAATTAACGTTCCTTTGCATAAAAATAATTTATGCCAAATCATACATCCCTTCCAACGAAAAAAAAACCCTAAAAATGTTAGTGTCCTATATATTTGAACGACATGGCCCCCGAATAAAAACATTTACATTATGTCATTGCAGAGATAAGTCTTGTAGTCATAAGAAAATGGTGTGCTTAAATGCCCTCTCAATTATCCATTAACTATTGTGGCATACCAGTGATAAGGTATATAGGTCAAAGAGAAACAGTATACTTTATAATGGTATCCGGTTTTGAAACCGGAAATAGACAAGCGGTGTTTATCAAAAAACTGTTACCCATTATATTTTAGGTCAGATGTTTTTTTGTTGAGGGGAGTATAATTAGGAATTTGTTTTAACCATTTTTATAAATTATTAACACATAAGAATATCAAACTGTTTTTTATAATTGGAAATTTCAAAATATTATTTTTTTTTTACAAATAATCAAATAAAACTTTTTTTATAATTTGAATGTTTTTGTTTATTACAAATAATTAAATCAAACTTTATAATTGGAATGCCTTTTTTTTGTTTGAATACATTTTCTAAATAGTTTATTTTGAGACTATGTTTAAGTAGTTTATTTACTATTTTTTATTATTAGAATGTTTAAAAATTCTGCCCAAATTTAAGCAGTCGAAAATTATGAGACGATGTTTTTTGATAAACACAGTTTGTCAATTTCCGATTTCATAACCGGAAGCCATCACCAAGTAGACTGTTTCTCTTTTACCGACATTTCCATTACTGAATATATCAATTAGTGGCAAGTCAACATTTACTGAATATATCAATTAGTGGCAAGTCAACATTTACTGAATATATCAATTGGTGGCAAGTCAACATTTATCGTTTTTATAACTTCTGTTTACTGGTGTATCTTTAAACAGATTCTTTTAAATCACTGTTAAACCGTGAGGTGGTATGGTGAAGTGGATATTGGCGTACAATGTTTGAATTTTGTTGGATTCATAGAACAATTTTCTCTATGGATGTTGGAAACTTCTACGTGGTCCCTCCTGTGAGTACCCGATTTTAAAAAGGAATTGGGGAAACCCATTCTAACGACAGAATAAAGCAGGTTAAGAAAACGCATACATTTATTAGAAACGTGCATTTGTTTAAATGAACTACACAAGTCTCAACTGTTTTGGTTTTCTGCATGATTTTGTTGTATATCAAGGTTAGGTCCATAATATATATATATATATCATATATATATATATATATATATATATATATATATATATATATATATATATATATATGATATAAAATAATGACAATATAAATTAAATTTATTTAGGTCAGATTGATTCACTAAGGGGTCGAATTTCAATTACAAAAGACAAGCTCAATATTTAGCATGAAATAAAGCTTATAGATATATTTATTTCAAGATTTATCATTATATCATTTTATAATAATTTATACCCAAAGCAAGACATCCGATTTACAATTGTTTAAAAAATCTGTATAGTAAACAGAAAACCCAGGGAGTTTAACATAAACAAACAGATTCTTATCATCAGAATCATGGACCTAAAATGTAAACAGAGAAAATTGAAGTTCGTCAACTGTGCAAAGAAAGTTCCGCAAAAGCATAGTCAATTTAGAAACCTGTCCGTAATTCACTTCAAAAGAAGATGTGGTAATAGATTCGAGAGCATGTTTAAAGGACAAAAATATCCAAGATGTAAACAAAAAAAAATTAAAAAAGCAAATGTCGGTTAGTTACTGCCTCCATACCGACCAAAAAGTCTTGAAAACGGGGCATGGAATTGGTAACTAATGTAATAGAGTTTCAACAAAATGTGAATAAGGATTCTTGACATAAGGTTCAGTATTCTTATATCTTAATTTTAATGTTTGTAAGGTAGCATAAAAGTGGTGCAAAACTATTTTATTCTGGAAATTAATTTTACCTGTCTTGGGAGGGATATTCTCTAATATATATATATATATATATATATATATATATATATAGAGAGAGAGAGAGAGAGAGAGAGAGAGAGAGAGAGACAGAAAGAGAGAGAGATAGAAGAAAAAAGAGTGATAAATATGTGACAATTGTCCAAATTTATTTCAAATTTCAATTGTTCAATGCAAGGTGTATTCAGTAATAAACTAGTGTTTATTATTCTTTCCTTAAGCCAAGGCTTTTCAAAGATCGAAATCTTATCATCAGAGGAGAAATATATATATATATATATTTCTATATATATATACATATATATATATATATTATTTTTATTATGTCATGTATCCACATAAAATGTTATAAGGAGATATAATATTTTATGTATCGATTTTCAGTATTCAGTGCTCAATACGTGAGTAGAGCTAGGTAGTAAGTTATTAAAATATATTTATGGCAATTAAGCTACACAGAGGCTTCCGTGTTTCATCCCCGTAGGGAATCATCAGGCTATTACAACAAAACTTTAAAGATTGCTTAATAGCTATTTTAATCTGACAACTTTTCAAAGCATAATGTCAGAATATTTTCAGTGCACTCATATTATGACTAAGGATTCATCTAATCAGTCTATCAAATGGACTGTTCTGTGGTGTAAATGAGTTGCAAAGAGCATAAGTACTCCCCAACCCCTCTCTTGAAATTTTATACATTTCATATACTGAAAAATTCCTTAATCTGTACAATAAGAATTGGTTGATATTTGTAGCCCCCCCCCCTACATATTGTGCATATTCTACATTAGTTCTTTGAATGGTAATATTAATCATTTTTGATAAGGAAACTGATTGGGAAGAAACATGTTCTGGCAACAGGCCCTTGCTTGTTGGAACCATTTTGTCTAGGTGTTGGCATCACTGGAATTCTCACACTTTTAGAAATTGAAATATAACATGTTAAGATCATATACATTCGGATAAAGATGACATGATGGGTGAGCTGAATGGAGCAAAAGACAGATGCAAGAATTGGGACCAAATATTTGTTATTGGATATCCGTTTCCAGGCTCATTTTCTTCCTTTTCGCTTGTTTAGACAATCTCAGATTTGTCATTGACCTGGCATCAAAGTTGAAATTCTATCTTGTCTGCCTAATTACCTCCCCTCTCTCCCCCTTCTCTCAATTGGACAGAGTAAAGTCATTTATTTCAACTGTGAAAGTTGGCCTACTTACTTGTTAATTTTCATGGGACTTTTTGCAAAAAATGAATACCCTTCGATCTATTGTAATGGGACGACATATAATCTCCTCCTCTCAGCCTCAATTATTCTTGTAGTCTATCAAAAAAGTTATTTCTTCTGCACAAGGCTAGACATAAAGATCTACTACTTTTGGAGTGGGTACTGTTCATGCTGTAACTCTCATTTGGTAGACTAGGCACTATTATTTTTATTTAAAAATATTTTTTTTTCAAAACTTTCATTCACTCCAAACAAGGCATATTTCCACGGAGACGTAAGGGACTACTGTGAAGCATCGTTTGTGTCTGTACGATCGACTTTAAAGTCAGCATACCGTCTCTTAACTGTTGTTTCCAATTAAGCAGAGTCTGAATAATGCTTATAACGCCATTGCTTTACTTGAACAGCATTTTTTCTCATCAGAAAGCAATGCTGTATCAACACCAAAAATTCAGATTTTCTCATTGTTTTAAACTTTTGCAACACTACTTTCACTTAAATAACTGTAATTTTTAAACTAATAATCCGATTGGACTCAAATTTTGACACATGTCATTTGAAGGTTAGTATTTTATAAAAATCCGTATGATTTTTATGGTGGCACCATCTATATGTCAGGTCCGAGATTTATTGTGTGATGTGTTATGAGAGAGTAAGATCACTAAAATTTGGTTCTGTTTTGAGACAGTTTTCTCCCTTTTTTAAATATGATCTGCTCAAAACAGTTAGTATAAGATCTCTATTAAAACTTTTTACAACAGAGTTTCTTGTGCTGTTCACAAACCTCTTTATTTATTTCATGTCACTGTTGGTACCTTAAAGGGTTGAAAAGAAATAAGACAACAAGAAGGTAGAGTTAACAAAAGTATGTATTTATAGAAAGTACAGAAGAAATGTGTTGCCAAAGACTGCTTCTGGCTTAGTATTAGCAACTCTGTCTGTTACCACCATTATCACTACAATAGGGTAGATCAGCATAACGCACACAAAAACATTTTTTCTTAAAATAATAGAAATTAAATCTTATAGATAATCATTACAAATAATTTTATTCTTTCTAAAACAATTTTTTTAGTTCCTTGATATGATAGGGAAAAATCAGAAATAACGTCATTCCCTCTCTGCTAACCCCAGCATTGATTCCTGCAATCTTGAATTTTCCTATGTCATTAGACTTAAACCGTGTAAAATAAGCTTGGAAAGTATTGTTCAATCTTTGCTGCAGTATATACTCCTTACTGTGCATGCATTATTTCAGGGAGTATCCATTGTCTCTTGAGACAGGAGACCAATAAATAAAATAATATGTGATATCAATTCAAAAAGCGTTTTCTATAAAAATAATATTCTTGTCAAAACAGACATACTGTACTGGCTAGAGGCAAAGTGTAGTATCTATTCTGATACTACACTTTATCTTTTCTGTTCTCGGTCAGGAAAAATCCTTCTAGACTGAGGCAATTTTAATTTTTGTCCCAATCCAGAGTGCCCCTTTTTGGGTAGCTGAATTTTCTTCACGTTAAAAACCGACATTGTGTCTTGCTCTGCCCTCGTGGGGACGCAAGTAAATGCCCTCGTGGGGATGCAAGTAGATGCCCTCGTGGGGATGCAAGTAAACAGGGGCATTACAACAGCATTAGTTATAGTCTTATAGCAATTTGGTTTTAATTAATAATTTAACGACTGAACGAAAACGTAATAATTACATTGAATGTTAAAAAATTCCTATTTAAAAAAATGTCTATAAAAATAATATTCTTGTCTAAACAGACATACCGCACTGGTTAGAAGCAGAGTGTAGTATCTGTTCTACTATTACACTTCATCTTTTCTGTCCTTGGTCAGTGAAGGAGAAATCTTTCTAGACTGAGACAATTTTAATTTTGGTCCCAATCCAGAGTGCTTGTTTTTGGATAGCTAGATTTTACCCCCATTAAAAATCAAAAAAATCGTGAGGAGGCAAGTAAATAGGGACTCCCGGGCAACACCGGGTCGTTACAGATAGTTTTATATAAATATAAGTATATACTGTTCTAGCAGAAAATTACCAGCAGTAGATTATATAAGCATACCATTTATAATTACCGAGTCTGTCTGCTAATGAGTTTTCTACTATCTACTCCTGTTTAATCATTATTTATAACCTCATGTTGGAATTGCTCTGTAATCGCCATGACAGCTGACAAATTTGAGCAAATATCTGTGTTCAGCTAATAAACCTTACTCACACTGGTGAATTGGAATCATTCTTCCCCGAAATTGTAAAGTCAGAAGCAAAGGTCACAAGATATTTTTGGCTGGGGATGAAAGATGAAAAACAAAAAATCACTGTAAATAAGTTTTGCTTTTAGCAAAGCAGATCTGAAGAGAGATAAAGAAAATTCATCCTTTCTATCGTTGCCCGAACCTTCTACAACTGAAAATAAAAACAAAAGAAATGAAATTTTTGAGTGACAGAATAGAAAAAAAAAATTCCTCTCAACCCTTGCGATTTTTTTCTCTTTCTCTATCTTATGGGAGTCTAAAAGAACCATTATTTTCTGCATAAAGTATAATAAGGTCCAAATCAGGAAAAATGTCTTCGGGATGCCGATTCCTCATTATCAGAATATTTGCCTTTTCCAAACCAAAACCATCAGATTGATTAATGTATCATCTCTGATAATAACGCTTTTCGCTTCTCTTCTTATGATCTGTAGACTAACAGCAATCCGCCATTTTAATCTTTTTGTTTCTTGTTTATCAAGAGAAATTGAAGAAGACTGTTGTCTTCCCAAACTGATTTCTCATACTTGCTGAGATAGAGTGCATTTGGATCATATGAGGATTACCACTGATGTTTATGGGTGGGAGTGGTGAAGTGCAGACTGATGAGTCAGCATGCCACGGTCGAGTCTTGTTCGATCTATCATATCACTTTTTACTAACGATGTTGGCAACCTTCACGTTGTCCCTCCTGTGAGTAACTGATTATATTAGGGAAAATCAATGCCAACAGAACAGAATCAAGCAAATCAATAAATCGTTATTTGCTAATTCATACGAATTGCATTTTTTAATTGGCTATCTTGGTTGCATCTGGATTTTTTAGATGAGGATTTGTAAATGTAGTAGTGAAAGCTGGAAACGTGTAACCCCCCCCCCCCCAAAAAAAAAAGTACTCTCGAATTGAATTGGCAAATCACCGAAACACACAAATCTTGTTGAATGAACAACCAGACACAAATGATGCTCGCTGTCTGGCTTCCAACCTTCTCTTTTTTCCGCAGATCACAATGTCACTCATTTTTATCGCACTTTCTTGACTGCCAAAGACACTGACTACTTTGCATCGTCACATACCTTTGACTATCACTTTTTTAATCTGAGAGTTCATCATTCGCCTTCGCATGACATCTCTCTTTCTCTCTCTCTTTCTCTCTGCAACAGCACATGCCAGCCATGGCCGCTTATTCCACAACTTATCCGCACCGTCACCACATCAAACAGTATAAAAGTTGTGTATTCGTTTCTATGATGAGTCGGAGTGGCTTTATTTGGACTCCACACGTGTTTACTGTGTTACAATCTTGTATTTCACCTTAATGGCTGCTATCTGCATTGAGATGAACTAATAACTACGAACAATGTAGAATATTTAGAATATTAATTTATTAACATCATTCAACAAACAATTATTGGCTGGTGTGTTGCATCATAAATTCCTAAGACCTTTTAATTATCATTTATTTATTCATGTGGTCATGAGAAAGAGTGTCTCACATGGTCACCTGCATGCAAACTTTATCGCTACCAATTGCTTTAACTTCACTGACAATTTCAAAATCTCTTTTTTCCAACCTATCACCTTATCTGCTCAGCCGATCACTACTTAACATCTATCAGATACTTTTTATACTCCAGCATAAGTTAAAGTAGAAGAAATTCGAAGACGTTTTTGCTTTTATGTTCCCTCTAAAAAAATAAATAATTTAAGACCGATGTTTTAAAGAATTTCAACCATGTAAGTTCTTTTTTTTTTTTTTTTCAAATTTAGTTTTGTTGTACATGAAAGCATGTGTTTACTCTTGATTATATTGGATTTTATTTGTATGAAACTGAATATTGCTAAGAAGAGGATTCTAAGTGTTTTCAATCTTTTTCAAGATGAGGGTAGATGTATAATGACTGTCATCATAGTAAAACATTAATATTCTTTTAAATACTAGCAAGGCCGGTGGAAATTGCACAGTTAATTAAAGAAAATCTACGATATTATTTATTATATTTTTTCACGGGAAAAAATGTGACGCGTTGGGTCACCTATTGAGCTCGGATTAAATTATTTAAATCAGGAAACAGTGAGTTTGCAAAACAGTTAAATATTAAAAAAATAAAAAGACAAAGTCCAAAATTAGCCTCTCTCTCTCCGTCTCTCTCTTCCTCTCCGGGTTAAATAGTATTACTGGTTGTGGGGATATTCTCTTTTGTTTGTATTCTTTCCTTTCTTTATTACCTTCGACTTTTAATAAACAGAGAGATAGATAGATTGATAGAGAGAAAAGGAGAGAGATGGAAGCGAGAGTAAAAGACAACGTATGGTATCAGAGCACAGGGTCAAACAACATACAGTGAGAGAGGGTGAAAGCGATGGATAGAAAGATAGTAAGAGATGGTCCACTTGACGAGTTAATTGCAAATTACAGCTAATTAGAACAATTAAAATTGAAGTTTTTTTTTCAAACATAACTCAATCCTGAAACTCAGGAATAGTTTAACATGTATTTGTGTGATTTAAATATATAGGAAAAAAGCCGTATAGAAAAAAACGTTAACTCAACTTTAATCTAATAATAGCTTACGTTTAATTAAATATAACAAAATAATACTTTTCCACTCTCACATCTATCAACATGTGTGAATTATACTCTATTCCTTCATCAGTCTATATGTACCTTTCTTGTTATGGGTTTCATTCCTCTCTCCTCCTCCTCCTACTCCTCCTCCTTTCTGTCTGCATGTATGTATGCGTCTTACCATTTTTTTTATTGATATACATACAAAGTCTGAAGATGGATTTCAAATCAATCAAATTTATTGGCAAAAAATAGCAAAGTGCAACAAGCCATGTAAAAGGACAGTTAGAAGATGTGTACATCTGTATACCGTCTGAATGTTTGTTCAAGATATGACAGACATCGTCACCACCTTTGATAGGCTGTTCCACGTAGCAGAAACACGGACAGAGAATGATGCCCGTCTTCTAATGAGACGAAAGTGCATATGGTACATCTTTTACAGGGTCCCATGCAAACCACGACTTGGCGCTGGGGTGAACAATGGATGATAAGTAAGTATGAATATATACATCGTAGCCATTGATACACATATAAATATAAAGATATTTAATCAAAGGGAGACAAATAGATTTGAAAAATAATATAACAAAACATTTGAATTGAAAGAAAGCAGACAACCACTGATAATTTGGAAAAAAATGAGTGTGATCAGAAAAAACGCATTTTATCTGTTTTTTAAGTGACAGGGGTATTGGTGGGGGGAACTTCTTCTACCAAAGATCTGACTGGGGGTACATGGTCAGAACATTGTAAACATAACAACAATCAAAATTTGGCTAGGAACAAAGTGTAGTATCTGTTCTTATGCTATACTTAGTCTTTTCTCTTCTCGGTCAGTGAAGGAGAATTCCTTCTAGACAGAGGCAATTTTAATTTTTGTTCTAATCGAGAGTGCCACTTTTTGGGGAGTTAAAAACCGACGTTTTGTCTAAATTTTCTCTCGTGGGGAGGTAAGTAAATAGGAACAATCGAATTCAGATAAGTAACTAGAAGAATACCCGTCCTAAGACAGGTAAAATGAATTCCCCGAATAGAACAGTTTTGCACCACTTTTATGTCTCCTTACGAAGATTAAAATCAAGAAATAATGCTCCTAAACTTATGTCTAGAATACTTATTAAGTGACAGTCTTCTGGGGGTTGAATGTTCAATTCTCACTAGAAGCGATAATAATAAAGAATAACATTTTTTAACTTACTTAACACTTCTAAATGACTGATACAACGAGAACAATCTACCCGTTCCGTTCGAAATTCCGTAGAGATTTCTTAAGAAAGTTGGAGGTTATATTGACCGACTCATTCTGAAAATAATAACCAAGATTAGAATAGTAATCCAAATACTCCAAATAATACAAATTATCTCTCCTCTTCTCAAAAATTTTGAAACATATTTTTTCAATTTAATTTGTTTATTACCATGAAAACGATGACTTTCCAAACTCATGAATATTTAATGTCATTTTCTGAAATTCATAAAAAAATCCAATTGAATTTTAATAAGAAAAAAACATCAAAAATGAAATCTCATTGTTAACGTTAAAAACATGTGACATGCAGTGTTGCTTTCTTTCTCTGGAATATTTTTTATAGACATGCAATAAGTAACTCGTCTTCCTACCACAATTGCAAAAAATTTTCTATTATGCCTCGCATCAAACAGAATTTTCACAAACAGAGCTTCTTTCCAAGAACTATCGGTGGAATACATTACTGCATGGCTGCTTCCCTGCAGATTACAACCTGGTTGTTTTTACATTAACTGTCAACAAATACTTGTCATAACCGTCCCCGTAGCTGTTTACATTTTGTCCATTTCATTCATCATTTTCAATCCTCTTATAATATTCTTCATCATTCAACTGTTAATCCATCTATCTCATTAACCCTTATCTTTGAGTGGCTTTTAGGTTCATCAATAAAAAATAGATTGTGTATTTATTTATTTTACTCTCATTCTAACAACAATTTATAGATTTTTTTATTCTATATTTATTTCTATAAAGAGATTTGCAGATAAAATGTCTGCAGAGATCTGTTTTGAGTAGATAAGCAATCTGTTATATCCGTCCTTTGTTCTGTTTTTAGTATTTTTAAGTGATTGTATTATGATGCACACATAACTATTTCGCTTTAACCTGAATGATATGATTTTCTTTAGTTAAAAGTATCATTATCCGCCTAAAAGCCACCAAAACGTGCGGCTTTTAGACTAGCACCTTGTTTAAACACTATCCTTAGTATTTTTAATGTTATTACATCCATCATCCGAAGGACTCCTGATGCCAGATTTGATGAAATTCTATGCAATAGCTTTTTATAATTATTATAATTATCAGTATTATTATTATTATTATTATTATTAGGAGTAGTATTTAAATTTTACCCCTTCTGACACGCTTAGCTTCCCAAGACCTCTCCTTGCTAAACTTGGTGCACTTCTGTCCATTACTTTTGTGTATGCTGTATTTATAAGTAGTAATAGTAGTAAAGGGTATGCACTGTAACGAGTCGACTCTTAATTCACTTCAAGATGGATGGCAATTTTCTATCATCGTCATCGTCATCGTCGTCGTCGTCGTCATCATCATCATCATCATCATCATCATCATCATCATCATCATCATCATCATCATCATCATCATCATCAGCAGCATCAGCATCAGCATCATCATCATCATCATCATCATTCAAGGACGACCAGTAACCCGTAATCCTGCCTTCTACAACTAGCAGCAGTTTCCGATCCTGTCTACAGCAACATCACCAGCATCTTCATCTACTCCAGCAGCCCTTTCTTAGAGATGTATTTTATTTTTTTGAAATAAAAATCATATAATTTGGTTTACACACTTTTTGTTGTTGTCATGTTTACCGCATGTCCCTCCATTTTTTTCTTGTTAGTGGGAACATGGTACAATCAACAACCGACCATTGTCTAGTGTCATTCATGCAACTACTCCCGCTACACCCCTATGACATAACCGGCATGCCATTTTTTTTGCAATTCTGTCGAGTAGTTTTGGAGGCTATACGTTACTAACAGAAAGATAATGCTCAATTATACTGCAGCTTGAGAAATACATTTTCAAGATATGAATTAATTAAACATAAATCTAATTTTAAATGTTGCAAAGTTCAACTTGGATTTTCATTTCTATTTCATTCTATTTCACTTTTTTGCTTAGTTTTTTTGTCTGTTGAAATAACAAAGAGTTTTATTTCAAGATTTGAAGAAAGTTTTAAAATAATATCTTAAAGAATTTATGAAGCTGAATTTTCATTTAACGAAGTTTGCTACTTAAATATGCAAAAGAATTTTTCCTTTGTCCAGGAATTTTAAATTCTTGAAGCATTTCTGTTGAATTTATGATTTTTTAAAAGAAATCTAAAATTCCTTTTGAATAATGTTTATATTTTAATTACCTGGAGTTTATAAATCAGCTTTATATTTAGAAAAAGTAATATAATGTATTTATTAATTTGCAGAATTTACAATTGTCCAGGGAAATCGCGTTCCTGCTAAAACGGAAACGTTTAATAAATACTTAAAAACATTCGACATATTTATCGAAATAGTTATTCTTTTTATCTTACATATATTCTAAGGAAGAAATAATTATATTTAAAATTTAATGGTGCTGAAGTATATTTTTCAACTTGGCCTTCACCTACCACAAATAAAAATTGAAATACATGTTTGAACAAAACGGAGAAATTAATTTATAAATAAACTAGAACCAAGACGAGTAAAAATAATCCCCCAAACAGAACAATTTTGCACAACTTTTACATCTCTTTACAAAGATTAAAATCAAGATATAATGATACTAAGCCTTATCTCTAGAATCCTTGTTAAAATTTTGATCAAAATCCATTACATGATTTTGATTCTAGAAAATGTCTAAAACTTTTTGAAAAATTTAAATTTAGGGAGTTTTGCTTAATTGGTGTTTAATGGCTATGGATCAAATTCGGTGAAAATCTTAAATATTGAAATTTTCAAATGGGACGTTGTGTTCATATTATTCCCCCTAAAACCCTTTTAAATACTTCAAAGAAACTGAAATTTGGGTAATATTTATTAATTGATGTCTAATACCTATTGAAATTTCACAACAAAGCGAAGGTATCTGAATTTTCACAAAGGAATTCCATCAACTTTTTGCCCCCCCCCTCTTCATAAAACTTAATTAAACTAAATATAGCCTTCATTACCCACCCTTCTGCCTAGCAGCTGTGTTCCAAAATTCATAATGTTCGGTTAATTAGTTTAAGAATGAATGCTATACATAGAAATAAATAAACATATACGGATACCTAACATTATATAAATAGAGATATAGTATATATATATATAAAGACAATTTTCTTTTGTAATTAAATTTTTCTCGTTTGAAATATATATTGAACTAGCGGGGCTACCCGGCGTTGCTCGGGATCATTAAAACATATAATTGAAGAAAAATCGTGTGTGTAACATCTTTATATACAAACTTCTACTTCTCACCCCCCCACCTTCTCTATAGCCGTCTCTTTATCTTTCTACCTTTCTCTTCCCTGGTCGCCGCATTTCACCGCTACTTTCTAATTTTGCCTTTTGCGAAAGCTGTTCTTTCCCCACAATTTCTCCTACGTTGCCCAGGGCAATAGTATGATATATTTCTATAAAAAGTAACACCTCTATCTGCGCCTTCTATATAGGTACTTATCTCCACCCCGGTGTTCATGCTATATACGTATCTATCATCACCCCGGTGCGCATACTATATACGTACCTATCGCCGCCCCAGTGCACATACTATATACGTACCTATCGCCGCCCCAGTTCAGATACTATTTAAGTACCTATCGCCGCCCCGTTGCGAATGCTAAATAGTACCTATCGCCGCCCCGGTGTGCATGCTACATAAGTACCTATCGCTGCCCTAGTGGGAATAATTAATATGTACATATTGCCGCATTGGTGCAAATTTCTAAATACGTACCTATCACCACTTTGGTGCGAATGCTAAATACGTACCTATCGCCGGCCAGATGCCAATGCTAAATACGTACCTATAGCCGCCCTGGTGTGAATGCTAAATACGTACCTATAGCCGCCCCGGTGCGAATGCTAAATACGTACCTATCACCACCCTGGTGCAAATGCGAAATACATACCTTTCGCCGTTCTGGTGCACGTGCTATATACGTACCTATTGCCGCCCCGGTGCACGTGCTATATATGTACTGATCGCCGCCCCGGTGCGCATGCTATGTACGTACTTATTGCTGCCCATGTGTACATGCTATATACGTAGCTATCGCCACCCCTGAATTCTGAATACGTACCTATCGCCGCCCCGGTGTGGAAGCTAAATATGTACATATCTCCGCCCCGGTACGAATGCTAAATACATACATATCGCCGCCCTAGTGTGATTTCTAAATACGTACCTATCGTGGCTCCTGTGTGAATTCTAAATACGTACCTATCGCCGCCCCGGTGCGGAAGCTAAATACGTACATATCGCCACCCCGGTGCGAATGCTAAATACATACCTATCGCCGCCCCGGTGCGAATGCTAAATACATACCTGTCGCCGCCTCGGTGCGAATGCTAAATACATACCTATCGCCGCCCTGGTGCGAATGCTAAATACATACCTATCGCCGCCCCGGTGTGAATGCTAAATACATACCTATCGCCGCCCCGGTGTGAATGCTAAATACATACCTATCGCCGCCCTGGTGTGAATGCTAAATACGTACCTTTCGCCGCCCCGGTGCGCCTGCTATATACGTACCTACTGCTGCCCCGGTGCGCGTGCTATATATGAACCGATCGCTGCCCCAGTGCGCATGCATAATACATACATATCACGTACTTATTGCCGCCCATGTGCACATGCTATATACGTACCTATCGCCACCGCTGAATGCTAAATAAGTACCTATCTACGCCCAGGGATGAATGCTAAATACGTACATATTGCCGTCCAGGTGTTCATACACCATATGTACCTATCACTGCCCCAGTGCGAATACTAAATATGTACATATCGCCACCCCGGTGAGATTGCTGAATACATACCTATCGCAACCCCGGTGCGAATGCTAAATACGTAGCTATAGCCACCCCTATGCACTACTATATAGTACCTATTGCCACCCCGGTACACATACTATATATAAACCTATCGCCGACCCGGTGTGCATACTATATTCGTACCTATCGCGGCTCTGGTGCGCATACTACATACTTACCTATCTCTGCAAGGGTACACATACTATATATGTACCAATCTCCAGCCCAGTTCGCATACGTAAGAACTTATATTTATTCGGCCCTGTCGTGTTAGAAAAACAAAATAGTGTTCATTTATGTATTGTCACTATCATAAATATAAATATTTTTAGTTACAAACAGAAAAAAATACATTTTTTTGCCTCCCCACAAGACATTTTTTTTTCTATCCTCCCACATAATTAGAAATATTTTTAATTTAAAGGAAAAAAAAAGAAAAATTTTTGACGCCCTTACACCCCAAAAATTTTATGTTCCCCCCATACATAGAAATATTTTTATTTTAAAAAAGAAAAAAAAAAAAATTTTTTAGCCCCCTCCCCCGAAAAATTTTTTTTTCATTCTCCCCATACACATAAATATTTTCAATGAAAAAGATAAAAGACAAAATAAATGTTTTGCCTCCCCCCCAATTTTTTTTATACTCCCGATGCGCATGCTATATACGTATTTATTGCCGCCCATGTGCACATGCTATATACTTCCTATCGCCACCGCTGAATGCTAAATACGTACCTATTGCTGTCGCGGTGCGAATGCTAAATAGGTTTTCAGCGTAGATGCTCTTAAAATATTATCCAAACCTATCACTACAGTAGCTCTATCTAGGACATTGAACAATTTTCTCCCGGACAACGCCGAGTACTTTAAAAATCAAAGAGGCCTCCTGAGGACTACTGAAATAACTTAGGTATCCTCTCTCCTTCTGATCTGCCAAATAGTCCAAAGGGGAACGAAGATGGCGTTAAAATATTTTCAAAACCTATCACTACAGTATCTCTATCTAGGACATTGAGCACTTTTCTCCCGGACAACGCCGAGTATTTGAAAATCAAGGAGGCCTCCTGAGCACTACTGAAATCACTCTTATCGATTCCCCAATCCTTTTCAGCATAGATGCTGTTAAAATATTATCCAAACCTATCACTACAGTAGCTCGATCAAGGACATTGAGCACTTTTTTCCCGGACAACGCCGAGTACTTTGAAAATCAAAGAGGCCTCCTGAGCACTACTGAAATAACTCTTATCGATTCCCCCATCCTTTTCAGCGTAGATGCTGTTAAAATATTATCCAAACCTTTCTCTACAGTAGCTCTATCTAGGACATTGAGCACTTTTCTCCCGGACAACGCCGAGTACTTTGATAATCAAGGAGGCGTCCTGAGGACTACTGAAATCACTTAGGTATCCTCTCTCCTTCTGATCTGCGAAATAGTCCAAAGGGGAACGAAGATAGCGTTAAAATATTTTCCAAACCTATCACTACAGTAGCTCTATCTAGGACATTGAGCACTTTTCTCCCGGACAACGTCGAGTACTTTGATAATCAAGGAGGCCTCCTGAGGACTACTGAAATTACTTAGGTATCCTCTCTCCTTCTGATCTGCGAAATAGTCCAAAGGGGAACGAAGATGGCGTTAAAATATTTTCCAAACCTATCACTACAGTAGCTCTATCTAGGATATTGAGCACTTTTCTCCCGGACAACGCCGAGTACTTTGATAATCAAGGAGGCCTCCTGAGGACTACTGAAATCACATAGGTATCCTCTCTCCTTCTGATCTGCCAAATAGTCCAAAGGGGAACGAAGATAGCGTTAAAATATTTTCCAAACCTATCACTACAGTAGCTCTATCTAGGACATTGAGCGCTTTTCTCCCGGACAACGCTGGGTACTTTTGTAACAAAGGAGGCCTCCTGAGGACTACTGAAATCACTAAGGTATCCCTCTTTTTGATCTGCCAAATAGTCCAAAGGGGAACGAAGATGGCTTTAAAATATTTTCCAAACCTATCACTACAGTAGGTCTATCTAGGACATTGAGCACTTTTCTCCCGGACAACGCCGAGTATTTGAAAATCAAAGAGGCGTCCTGAGCACTACTGAAATAACTCTTATCGATCCCCCCATCCTTTTCAGCGTAGATGCTGTTAAGATATTATGCAAACCTATCACTACAGTAGGTCTATCTAGGACATTGAGCACTTTTTTCCCGGACAACGCCGAGTACTTTGAAAATCAAAGAGGCCTCCTGAGCACTACTGAAATAACTCTTATCGATTCCCCCATCCTTTTCAGCGTAGATGCTGTTAAAATATTATCCAAACCTTTCTCTACAGTAGCTCTATCTAGGACATTGAGCACTTTTCTCCCGGACAACGCCGAGTACTTTGATAATCAAGGAGGCGTCCTGAGGACTACTGAAATCACTTAGGTATCCTCTCTCCTTCTGATCTGCGAAATAGTCCAAAGGGGAACGAAGATAGCGTTAAAATATTTTCCAAACCTATCACTACAGTAGCTCTATCTAGGACATTGAGCACTTTTCTCCCGGACAACGTCGAGTACTTTGATAATCAAGGAGGCCTCCTGAGGACTACTGAAATTACTTAGGTATCCTCTCTCCTTCTGATCTGCGAAATAGTCCAAAGGGGAACGAAGATGGCGTTAAAATATTTTCCAAACCTATCACTACAGTAGCTCTATCTAGGATATTGAGCACTTTTCTCCCGGACAACGCCGAGTACTTTGATAATCAAGGAGGCCTCCTGAGGACTACTGAAATCACATAGGTATCCTCTCTCCTTCTGATCTGCCAAATAGTCCAAAGGGGAACGAAGATAGCGTTAAAATATTTTCCAAACCTATCACTACAGTAGCTCTATCTAGGACATTGAGCGCTTTTCTCCCGGACAACGCTGGGTACTTTTGTAACAAAGGAGGCCTCCTGAGGACTACTGAAATCACTAAGGTATCCCTCTTTTTGATCTGCCAAATAGTCCAAAGGGGAACGAAGATGGCTTTAAAATATTTTCCAAACCTATCACTACAGTAGGTCTATCTAGGACATTGAGCACTTTTCTCCCGGACAACGCCGAGTATTTGAAAATCAAAGAGGCGTCCTGAGCACTACTGAAATAACTCTTATCGATCCCCCCATCCTTTTCAGCGTAGATGCTGTTAAGATATTATGCAAACCTATCACTACAGTAGGTCTATCTAGGACATTGAGCACTTTTTTCCCGGACAACGCCGAGTACTTTGAAAATCAAAGAGGCCTCCTGAGCACTACTGAAATAACTCTTATCGATTCCCCCATCCTTTTCAGCGTAGATGCTGTTAAAATATTATCCAAACCTTTCTCTACAGTAGCTCTATCTAGGACATTGAGCACTTTTTCCCGGACAACGCCGAGTACTATGACCTGATATAACCGGACACAATTTAGGGCAAGACCGGGTACATCCAGCAAGGGATTATTGGACAGGTGCGGATGTGATTGAGCAACCCTTGTTTCACTACACACTTATAACGTAGGATTCCTATGTTGTTATTGATTTATCCGGACAGAAGTTATTGGATGATCTGATATAACCGGGCTGAATGTCGGGCAAGACCGGGTACATCCGGCAAGGGATTATGGGATGTTTACAGTGACTCTGCATTTTTATCGGATTAGTACATAAATACATTAGATTATTTCGAATTTACTACATATTAACGTTGAAAAAGTGGTGTAAAATACGAAAAAACTGCTACCTTTTGTCGGAAAGTTGATAAATAGCTGAATTTCGGATGTTTCTCGGCCTTTTGGCTAAAATCAAAGTGTAGTATCTGTTCTCGGCATTATTGCCTTGAGATCAAGTGTATATCTAGTCCTATCCGATAGGTGTCGATCTTACACTGTCGAATCAAAAATCAGATTATCATTTTATTTTTTAATCCCTTTTCCTTTAGCTCACTTCCTCTCCCCTAAAGTACCGGTTGATATACCCCCAAGGTCGGGATCTGTCTCACCGACGACTCTCCCCAAATTTCGCCTGAGGCGCTGACACCGGCGAATACCGACACTCCCCCTCCCCCAAATTTCGCCTGCCTCACCGGCGTATGCCAATACGCCCCATCCCCAAATTTCGCCTGAGGCGCCCCACAGGCGATCGTTCATAGCGCCGAATGCCG
Source organism: Sepiola atlantica (assembly GCA_963556195.1). NCBI lineage: Eukaryota > Metazoa > Mollusca > Cephalopoda > Sepiida > Sepiolidae > Sepiola > Sepiola atlantica. The sequence continues at coordinate 61,079,907 of OY744541.1, forward strand.
ACATTTCCCTCCTCCCCTCCCCAGATTGGCCTGAGCCGCCGAATGCCGACATTCCCCCTCGCCAGATTTGGCCTGAGGCGCTCACACCGGCGAATGCCGACACTCCCCCTCCCCCAAATTTCACCTGAAGCGCTCACACCGGCGAATGCCGACACCCCCGCCCCCCGAAAGGAGGAGGGATTGCCTATCATGATAACAGAACGGCCATAGGGAGGGTGGGGGATATTAGCGTCTATTAATAATTAAGAAAGAAAGTGTGGGAGTGAGCGGGAAAAAAGAAAGAAAGAAAAAAATGGTTGTAGTGTGAGTGAATTTCTTCCTGCCACTCTCTGACGTCAGGGTACCCACACATAGTTCGTGCGGTCGCAGGGTACCCACACATACTTCGTGCGGTCGCAGGGTACCCACACATACTTCGTACGGTCGCAGGGTACCCACACATATTCGTGCGGTCGCAGAGTACCCACAAATACTTCGTGCGGTCGCAGGGTACCCACACATACTTCGTCAGGCAGCAGGGTAGCTACACATACTTCGTCCGGCAGCAGGGTACCCACACATACTTCGTTCGGTCGCAGCGTACCCAAACATACTTTGTCCGGTCGCAGGGTACCCACACATTCTTCGTGCGGTCGCAGGGTACCAACACATATTTCGTCCGGTCGCAGGGTACCCACACATACTTCGTACGGTCGCAGGGTACCCACACATAGTTCGTCCGGTCGCAGGGTACCCACACATACTTCGTCCGGTCGCAGGGTACCCACACATAGTTCGTGCGGTCGCCGGGTACCCACACATACTTCGTCCGGTCGCAGGGTACCAACACATACTTCGTCCGGTCGCAGGGTACCTATACATACTTCGTCCGGTCGCAGGGTACCCACACATACTTTGTGCGATCGCAGGGTACCTATACATACTTCGTCCAGTCGCAGGGTACCCACACATACATCGTCCGGTCACAGGGTACCCACACATACTTCGTGCGATCGCAGGGTACCCACACATACTTCGTTCGGTCGCAGGGTACCCACACATACTTCGTCCGATCGCAGGGTACCTATACATACTTCGTCCGGTCGCAGGGTACCCACACATACTTCGTGCGGTCGCAGGGTACCCACACATACTTCGTCAGGCAGCAGGGTACCCACACATACTTCGTGCGGTCGCAGGGTACTCACACATACTTCGTCCGGTCGCAGGGTACCCACACATACTTCGTCCGGTCGCAGGGTACTTATACATACTTCGTCCGGTCGCAGGGTACCCACACATACTTCGTCAGGCAGCAGGGTACCCACACATACTTCGTGCGGTCGCAGGGTACCCACAAATACTTTGTACGTTCGCAGGGTACCCACACATACTTCGTGCGGTCGCAGGGTACCCACAAATACTTTGTACGTTCGCAGGGTACTCACACATACTTCGTGCGGTCGCAGGGTACCCACACATACTTCGTCCGGTCGCAGGGTACCTATACATACTTCGTGCGGTCGCAGGGTACCCACACATACTTCGTGCGGTCGCAGGGTACCCACACATACTTCGTGCGGTCGCAGGGTACCAACACATAGTTCCTGCGGTCGCAGGGTACCCACACATACTTCGTCCGGTCGCAGGGTACCCACACATACTTCGTCCGGTCGCAGGGTACCCACACATACTTCGTCCGGTCGCAGGGTACCCACACATAGTTCGTGCGGTCGCCGGGTACCCACACATACTTCGTCCGGTCGCAGGGTACCCACACATACTTCGTGCGGTCGCAGGGTACCAACACATACTTCGTCCGGTCGCAGGGTACCCACACATACATCGTCCGGTCACAGGGTACCCACACATACTTCGTGCGATCGCAGGGTACCCACACATACTTCGTTCGGTCGCAGGGTACCCACACATACTTCGTCCGATCGCAGGGTACCTATACATACTTCGTCCGGTCGCAGGGTACCCACACATACTTCGTGCGGTCGCAGGGTACCTATACATACTTCGTCCGATCGCAGGGTACCCACACATACTTCGTGCGGTCGCAGGGTACCCACACATACTTCGTCAGGCAGCAGGGTACCCACACATACTTCGTGCGGTCGCAGGGTACTCACACATACTTCGTCCGGTCGCAGGGTACCCACACATACTTCGTCCGGTCGCAGGGTACCTATACATACTTCGTCCGGTCGCAGGGTACCCACACATACTTCGTCAGGCAGCAGGGTACCCACACATACTTCGTGCGGTCGCAGGGTACCCACAAATACTTTGTACGTTCGCAGGGTACCCACACATACTTCGTGCGGTCGCAGGGTACCCACAAATACTTTGTACGTTCGCAGGGTACTCACACATACTTCGTGCGGTCGCAGGGTACCCACACATACTTCGTCCGGTCGCAGGGTACCTATACATACTTCGTGCGGTCGCAGGGTACCCACACATACTTCGTGCGGTCGCAGGGTACCCACACATACTTCGTGCGGTCGCAGGGTACCAACACATAGTTCCTGCGGTCGCAGGGTACCCACACATACTTCGTCCGGTCGCAGGGTACCCACACATACTTCGTCCGGTCGCAGGGTACCCACACATACTTCGTCCGGTCGCAGGGTACCCACACATAGTTCGTGCGGTCGCCGGGTACCCACACATACTTCGTCCGGTCGCAGGGTACCCACACATACTTCGTGCGGTCGCAGGGTACCAACACATACTTCGTCAGGTCGCAGGGTACCCACACATATTTCGTTCGGTCGCAGGGTACCCACACATACTTTGTGCGATCGCAGGGTACCTATACATACTTCGTCCAGTCGCAGGGTACCCACACATACATCGTCCGGTCGCAGGGTACCCACACATACTTCGTCAGGTCGCAGGGTACCCACACATACTTTGTGCGGTCGCAGGGTACCCACACATACTTCGTCAGGCAGCAGGGTACCCACACATACTTCGTGCGGTCGCAGGGTACCCACAAATACTTCGTGCGGTCGCAGGGTACCCACACATACTTCGTGCGGTCGCAGGGTACCCACACATACTTCGTCCGGTCGCAGGGTACTTATACATACTTCGTGCGGTCGAAGGGTACCCACACATACTTCGTCCGGTCGCAGGGTACCCACACATACTTCGTCAGGCAGCAGGGTACCCACACATACTTCGTGCGGTCGCAGGGTACCTACACATACTTCGTGCGGTCGCTAGGTACCCACACATACTTCGTGCGGTCGCAGGGTACCTACACATACTTCGTGCGGTCGCAGGGTACCAACACATACTTCGTGCGGTCGCAGGGTACCCACACATACTTCGTCCGGTCGCAGGGTACCCACACATATTTCGTCCGGTCGCAGGGTACCCACACGTACTTCGTGCGGTCGCAGGGTACCCACACATATTTCGTTCGGTCGCAGGGTACCCACAAATACTTCGTTCGGTCGCAGGGTACCCACACATATTCGTGCGGTCGCAGGGTACCCACAAATACTTCGTGCGGTCGAAGGGTACCTACACATACTTCGTGCGGTCGCAGGGTACCTATACATACTTCGTGCGGTCGCAGGGTACCTACACATACTTCGTGCGGTCGCAGGGTACCTATACATACTTCGTCAGGTCGCAGGGTACCCACACATACTTCGTGCGGTCGCAGGGTACCAACACATACTTCGTCCGGTCGCAGGGTACCAACACATACTTCGTACAGTCGCAGGGTACCCACACGTACATCGTGCGGTCGCAGGGTACCCACACATACTTCGTGCGGTCGCAGGGTACCCACACATACTTCGTGCGGTCGCAGGGTACCCACACATACTTCGTGCGGTCGCAGGGTACCCACACATACTTCGTCCGGTCGCAGGGTACCCACACATACTTCGTCAGGCAGCAGGGTACCTACAAATACTTCTTCCGGTCGCAGGGTACCCACACATATTCGTCCGGTCGCAGGGTACCCACACATATTCGTGGGGTCGCAGGGTACCCACACATACTTCGTGGGGTCGCAGGGTACCCACACATACTTCGTCAGGTCGCAGGGTACCCACACATACCCTACCTCTACACTGCTCAAAAAAGGAGGAGGTAATGCATGGGAATAGTGCATCATGACAACGGAACCGATACGACCCTACCTCAACACTTCTCAAAAAAGGAGGAGGTAATGCATGGGAATAGTGCATCATGACAACGGAACCGATACGACCCTACCTCAACACTTCGGTACCCACACATACTTCGTGGGGTCGCAGGGTACCCACACATACTTCGTCAGGTCGCAGGGTACCCACACATACCCTACCTCTACACTGCTCAAAAAAGGAGGAGGTAATGCATGGGAATAGTGCATCATGACAACGGAACCGATACGACCCTACCTCAACACTTCTCAAAAAAGGAGGAGGTAATGCATGGGAATAGTGCATCATGACAACGGAACCGATACGACCCTACCTCAACACTTCTCAAAAAAGGAGGAGATAATGCATGGAATGAGGGCATCATGACAACGGAACCGATACGACCCTACCCCTACACTTCTCAAAAAAGGAGGAGGTAATTCATGTGATGAGCACATCATGATAACGGAACCGATACTATTCTACATCTACACTTCTCAAAAAAGGAGGAGGTAATGCATGGGATCAGTGCATCATGACAACTGAACCGATACTACAGTACCCCTACACTTCTCAAAAAAGGAGGAGGTAATGCTCACACCGGCGAATACCGTACCCCCCCCCCCAATTTGGCCTGAAAGGAGGAGGTAATTCCTATCATGATAACAGAACGGCCACAGGGAGGGAGGGGGGGAATATTATCGTCTATTAATAATTAAGAAAGAAAGTGTGAGAGGGAAAAATTCACAGAAAGGAAAACTGCCACTCTCTGACGTCATGATGACCTGATATAACCGGACACAATTTAGGGCAAGACCGGGTACATCCGGCAAGGGATTATGGGACAGGTGCGGATGTGATTGAGCAACCCTTGTTTCACTACACACTCTTAACGTAGGATTCCTATGTTGTTATTGATGCAACCGGACAGAAGTTATTGGATGATCTGATACAACCGGACACAATTTAGGGCAAGACCGGGTACATCCGGCAAGGGATTATGGGATGTTTACAATGACTATGCATTTTTATCGGATTAGTACATAAATACATTAGATTATTTCGAATTTACTACATATTAACGTTGAAATTTCGTGAAAAATACGAAAAAACTGCTACCTTTTGTCGGAAAGTGGTCCGGTTGACTGTCAGCGAGTGAATCGATTTTCGCGATTTTTAGATATTTTACATCCGGGATTTGTGCGGTCCTGTAGATGTCAACTTTTTGACATGTCGTCGGGTAGTTTTTGAGGAGATACTGGACATACAAACAAACAAACAAACAAACATACAAACAGACAACTGCCCTTTATATAAGAGACTAGCTACCCCAGAAGTGTGGTGAGATTTACAGAGGTTTTCCTGGTTCAATTGTACGATAGGGACGTTGAGATAACTCGCCAATTTCACAAATATTGCATACAATCAATTAAATAAATTAAGAGGATATACATACGCTCATTGGATTATATATCTGGAAGTAAAAAAAGCGCCAAAGATGCCTGTTCGACTCATTTGACGAATCGCTCACGGCGTAAAACCAGTGGTCATGACTGATTAATAAACATGTAATTTATATATATATATATATATATAAAATATTTGTTATTGTTTATATCTATGGACGTATACGTTTCGTCTTTTTTCAATCAAGACTCATCAGCATAGAAGTACGACTATTCATCACCGGTCACACGATTCGAAACCCTGGACAACAAGTATTTTCCAACTCCCGTCCAACGTCGCTAACCGCTAGGCCAGTTCTGAACAGCTTATAAACAATGATAATTTTAACACGTTAACGGCGGCGAAGCGAAGAGGCATTCAAACTTCTATAAGTGAAGGAACGATGCATATAAAGCAAGTGACGCTACGCTGTGTTACTACTACCATTTTACGGTGCTCTACTTTTTAACGAGGAGCTTCAAATATATATATATATATATATATATATATATATATATATATATATATATATATATATTGTGTGTGTATTTAGGCAGCATTTTCTCATTTATGCAAACATTGTTAAAAATAACAGAATTCGTCTGTTTAATTATACCTTTTTTATTTTTTCAAATTTTCAGATGGTCATTTTGTATTGAAATAAAAAAAATAATAAACGTTCCATATATCCCGCGACCTCATCATGCATCTTGTAAACTCTAGCTCAATTTACCAACATTTACAAAAACATAACTGCCCTCCCTCTGATTTAAGACAAATTCTAGTTAATAACACTAAAATCATACATTCCGAAACCAATTTAAAAAAATTAAAAATACTGGAAGCTGTCTACATAAAAACACAACAACCTAAAATTAGCAACATCACATATGAAACTAGTGGTAACATTTTAAAATGCTTAACGTAATGCGATTTTGTTCTGTGATGCCATCCAGCGTTGCTGAATTTAAATCGTCAACGACTTCCTGGAGCAATGCCAAAAACGTTCTATGCACGTTTCTCCACTGTCTTTTTAAAATTCTCTTCTTTCTCCAGCTTTTTTGTTCATTTGCTTTTGACACCCGAGGATAATTCGACGAAGAATCGAAAACGTTCGTGAAACCTGTGAAATCTATGGAACATTTATTAATTTTTTTATTTTAATACAAAAAAGACCATCAGAAAAATAAAAAAAATAAAAACGGTATAATTAAACAGACGAATTCTGTTATTCTTAATGTTTGCATAAATATATATATATATATATATATATATATATATTTATATATATATATATATATATATATATAGGCAAACATTATTAAATAACACGGAGTGGTTTTGTTTGATGCGACTTTTTTTATTTTTTCAATTTTCCGAATTGTCCATCTAATGTTTCGGTCAAATTGATGTAAATATGATCCATGGGTTTCTTGTTCCATTCTTTTTTCTTTTTTGCAAGTACTTTCGATTTGAATCGTCAAATCATCTTCAGGCGGTATTAGTTTTAGTGTCATTACAAATTATGACTTTACTGTTGTGCTCATTTTTGAATTATAACGGCAAGTAGTTTATAACTTGAAAAAGCGTCTGTAAAGTTGAAATGTACATGAGAGCGTGATGGCGTTCTACACATATGAGAGATTTAAAAGTTTGACCGTTAAGAAATTGATGACGTTAAAGAAAGTGCATACAATTCAAACGCATAACTACCTATAAAAAACCTCTAGAAAAAAAAAACTATAAAAAACCTACATCTATTAACCCCTGTATTTTAAGTTTTAAAAGTGAATGCCCATATAGATATAAAATTGCTATGGTCAAAAATCTATTAAATCGTGCAAAATTAATCTCCTTACTCAAAAAATATTTTAATGAATTAAAAAACATAAAGCAAGTCCTAATTAATAATCAATTTCCCAATTATATGGTTGATGAACAAATAAAATGAATGATTAGAAATTTAGATAATCCTACTAATAATAAGCTAAATAATTCCCACTACAGAAATCTATTCTATTGTAACCAAATGCATCCAAACTTTAAATTGGATGAAAAAGCTCTTAAAAATATAATACACTAGCGGGGCTACCCGGCGTTGCTCGGGGTCATAAAAACATATATTTGAAGAAAGATCGTGTGTGTAACATCTTTATATTCAAACTTCTATGTCCGCCCCTCTCTCTATAGCCGTCTCTTTATCTGCTACCTTTCTCTTCCCTGGTCGCCCCATTTCGCCGCTACTTTCTAATTTTGCCTTTTGCAAAAGCTGTTTCTTCCCCACCATTTCTCCTATTGCCCAGGGTAATAGTATGACATATTTCTATAAAAAGTAACACCTCTATCTGCACCTTCTATATAGGTACTTATCTCCACCCCGGTGTTCATACTATATACGTATCCATCATCACCCCGGTGCGCATACTATATACGTACCTATCGCCGCCCCAGTGCACATACTATATACGTACCTATCGCCGCCCCGGTGCAGATACTATTTAAGTACCTATCGCCGCCTTGTTGCGAATGCTAAATAGTACCTATCGTTGCCCCGGTGTGAATGCTAAATACATACCTATTGCGCCCCGGTGTGCATGCTACATAAGTACCTATCGCTGCCCTAGTGCGAATACTAAAGACATACCAATTGCGCCCCGGTGTGCATGCTACATAAGTACCTATCGCTGCCCTAGTGCGAATAATTAATATGTACATATTGCCGCTTTGGTGTGAATGCTAAATACATACCTATCGCCGGCCCAGTGTGAATTCTAAATACGTACCTATAGCCGCCCTGGTGCGAATGCTAAATACGTACCTATAGCCGCCCCGGTGCGAATGCTAAATACGTACCTATCACCACCACGGTGCGAATGCGAAATACATACCTTTCGCCGCCCCGGTGCGCATGCTATATATGTACTGTACGTACTTATTGCTGCCCATGAGTACATGCTATATACGTAGCTATCGCACCCCTGAATTCTGAATACGTACCTATCGCCGCCCTGGTGTGGAAGCTAAATACGTACATATCGCCGCCCCGGTGCGAATGCTAAATACATACCTATCGCCGCCCCAGTGTGAATTCTAAATACATACCTATCGCCGCCCAGGTGTGAATTCATAATACGTACCTATCGCCGCCCCGGTGCGGAAGCTAAATACGTACATATCGCCACCCCGGTGCGAATGCTAAATACATACCTATCGCTGCCCTTGTGTGAATGCTAAATACATACCTATCGCCGCCCCGGTGTGAATGCAAAATACGTACCTATCGCCGCCCCGGTGTGAATTTTAAATATGTACCTTTCGCCGCCCCGGTGTGAATTTTAAATATGTACCTTTCGCCGCCCCGGTGTGAATTTTAAATATGTACCTATCCCCGCCCCGGTGCGCTTGGTATATATGAACTGATCGCTGCCTCAGTGCGCATGCTAAATACATACCTATCACTGCCCCGGTGCGCATACTATATACGTACTTATTACCGCCCATGTGCACATGCTATATAAGTACCTATCACCACCGCTGAATGCTAAATAAGTACCTATCGCCGCCCCGGTGTGGAAGCTAAATACGTACATATCGCGGCCCCTGAATTTGCGCGGACTCCTAAAAAATTTGGCCTGACCCCTAACATTTTCCCCGACCCCTAAATCTCTCCAGCCCCTAATTTTTCACTCTCCACCAACCATGAGAAATATTTTGACTTCAAAACAAAAAAAAACAAAAAAATTTGGCCTGACCCCTAAAAAGTTCGTCCTGACCCCTAAAATTTTCCCCGACCCCTAATTTTTCACTCTCCCCCAACCATGAGAAATATTTATAGTTCAAAACCAAAAAAAGAAAAAAATTTGGCCTGACCCCTAAAAAGTTCGTCCTGACCCCTAAAATTTTCCCCGACCCCTAAATCTCTCTAGCCCCCTAATTTTTCACTCTCCCCCAACCATGAGAAATATTTTCAGTTCAAAACCAAAAAAAAGAAAAAAATTTGGCCTTACCCCTAAAAAGTTCGTCCTGACCCCTAAACTTTTCCCCGACCCCTAAATCTCTCCAGCCCCCTAATTTTTCACTCTCCTCTAACCCTGAGAAATATTTTGAGTTCAAAAACTAAAACAAAGAAAGAAATTTGGCCTGACCCCTAAAAAGTTCGTCCTGACCCCTAAAATTTTCCCCGACCCCTAAATCTCTCCAGCCCCCTAATTTTGCACTCTCCCCCAACCCTGAGAAATATTTTGACTTCAAAACAAAAAAAAACAAAAAAAAACAAAAAAATTTGGCCTGACCCCTAAAAAGTTCGTCCTGACCCCTAAAATTTTCCCCGACCCCTAAATCTCCACAGGCCCCTAATTTTTTACTCTCTTACAACCATGAGATATATTTTGACTTCAAAACAAAAAAAAAGAAAAAAAAACAAAAAAATTTGGCCTGACCCCTAAAAAGTTCGTCTTGACCCCTAAAATTTTCTCCCGACCCCTAAATCACTCCAGCCCCCTAATTTTTCACTCTCTTACAACCATTAGATATATTTTGACTTCAAAACAAAAAAAAACAAAAAAATTTGGCCTGACCCCTAAAAAGTTCGTCCTGACCCCTAAAATTTTCCCCGACCCCTAAATCTCTCCAGCCCCCTAATTTGTCACTCTCCCCCAACCCTGAGAAATAGTTTGACTTAAAAACAAAAAAAAACAAAAAAAAACAAAAAAATTTGGCCTGACCCCTAAAAAGTTCGTCCTGACCCCTAAAATTTTCCCCGATCCCTAAATCTCTCCAGCCCCCTAATTTTTCACTCTCCCCCGAACCATGAGATATATTTTGACTTCAAAACAAAAAAAAACAAAAAAAATTGGCCTGACCCCTAAAAAGTTCGTCCTGACCCCTAAAATTTTCCCCGACCCCTAAATCTCTCCAGCCCCCTAATTTTTCACTCTCCTCCAACCATGAGAAATATTTTGACTTCAAAACAAAAAAAAACAAAAAAATTTGGCCTGACCCCTAAAAAGTTTGTCCTGACCCCTAAAATTTTCCCGGACCCCTAAATCTCTCCAGCCCCCTAATTTTGCACTCTCCCCCAACCCTGAGAAATATTTTGACTTCAAAACAAAAAAAAACAAAAAAAAACAAAAAAATTTGGCCTGACCCCTAAAAAGTTCGTCCTGACCCCTAAAATTTTCCCCGACCCCTAAATCTCTCCAGCCCCCTAATTTTTCACTCTCCCCCAACCATGAGATATATTTTGACTTCAAAACAAAAAAAAAACAAAAAAATTTGGCCTGACCCCTAAAAAGTTCGTCCTGACCCCTAAAATTTTCCCCGACCCCTAAATCTCTCCAGCCCCCTAATTTTTCACTCTCCTCCAACCATGAGAAATATTTTGACTTCAAAACAAAAAAAAACAAAAAAATTTGGCCTGACCCCTAAAAAGTTTGTCCTGACCCCTAAAATTTTCCCGGACCCCTAAATCTCTCCAGCCCCCTAATTTTGCACTCTCCCCCAACCCTGAGAAATATTTTGACTTCAAAACAAAAAAAAACAAAAAAAAACAAAAAAATTTGGCCTGACCCCTAAAAAGTTCGTCCTGACCCCTAAAATTTTCCCCGACCCCTAAATCTCTCCAGCCCCCTAATTTTTCACTCTCCCCCAACCATGAGATATATTTTGACTTCAAAACAAAAAAAAAACAACAAAATTTGGCCTGACCCCTAAAAAGTTCGTCCTGACCCCTAAAATTTTCCCCGACCCCTAAATCTCTCCAGCCCCCTAATTTTTCACTCTCCTCCAACCATGAAAAATATTTTGACTTCAAAACAAAAAAAAACAAAAAAATTTGGCCTGACCCCTAAAAAGTTCGTCCTGACCCCTAAAATTTTCCCCGACCCCTAAATCTCTCCAGCCCCCTAATTTTTCACTCTCCTCCAACCATGAGAAATATTTTGACTTCAAAACAAAAAAAAACAAAAAAATTTGGCCTGACCCCTAAAAAGTTCGTCCTGACCCCTAAAATTTTCCCGGACCCCTAAATCTCCCCAGCCCCCTAATTTTGCACTCTCCCCAACCCTGAGAAATATTTTGACTTCAAAACAAAAAAAAACAAAAAAAAAGAAAAAAATTTGGCCTGACCCCTAAAAAGTTCGTCCTGACCCCTAAAATTTTCCCCGACCCCTAAATCTCCACAGGCCCCTAATTTTTTACTCTCTTAAAACCATGAGATATATTTTGACTTCAAAACAAAAAAAAAGAAAAAAAATTGGCCTGACCCCTAAAAAGTTCGTCCTGACCCCTAAAATTTTCCCCGACCCCTAAATCTCTCCAGCCCCCTTAATTTTTCACTCTCCCCCAACCATGAGATATATTTTGACTTCAAAACAAAAAAAAACAAAAAAATTTGGCCTGACCCCTAAAAAGTTCGTCCTGACCCCTAAAATTTTCCCCGACCCCTAAATCTCTCCAGCCCCCTAATTTTTCACTCTCCTCCAACCATGAAAAATATTTTGACTTCAAAACAAAAAAAAACAAAAAAATTTGGCCTGACCCCTAAAAAGTTCGTCCTGACCCCTAAAATTTTCTACGACCCCTAAAACCCTCAGCCCCCTAATTTTTCACTCTCCCCCAACCATGAGATATCTTTTGACATCAAAACAAAAAAAAACAAAAAAATTTGGCCTGACCCCTAAAAAGTTCGTCCTGACCCCTAAAATTTTCCCCGACCTCTAAATCTCTCCAGCCCCCTAATTTTTCACTCTCCTCCAACAATGAGAAATATTTTGACTTCAAAACAAAAAAAAACAAAAAAATTTGGCCTGACCCCTAAAAAGTTCGTCCTGACCCCTAAAATTTTCCCCGACCCCTGAATCTCTCCAGCCACCAAATTTTTCACTCTCCCCCAACCATGAGAAATATTTTGACTTCAAAACAAAAAAAAACAAAAAAAAAGAAAAAAATTTGGCCTGACCCCTAAAAAGTTCGTCCTGACCCCTAAAATTTTCCCCGACCCCTAAATCTCTCCAGCCACCTAATTTTTCACTCTCCTCAAACCATGACACATATTTTGACTTCAAAACAAAAAAAAAACAAAAAAATTTGGCCTGACCCCTAAAAAGTTTGTCCTGACCCCTAAAATTTTCCCGGACCCCTAAATCTCTCCAGCCCCCTAATTTTGCACTCTCCCCCAACCCTGAGAAATATTTTGACTTCAAAACAAAAAAAAACAAAAAAAAACAAAAAAATTTGGCCTGACCCCTAAAAAGTTCGTCCTGACCCCTAAAATTTTCCCCGACCCCTAAATCTCTCCAGCCCCCTAATTTTTCACTCTCCCCCAACCATGAGATATATTTTGACTTCAAAACAAAAAAAAAAAAAAATTTGGCCTGACCCCTAAAAAGTACGTCCTGACCCCTAAAATTTTCCCCGACCCCTAAATCTCTCCAGCCCCCTAATTTTTCACTCTCCTCCAACCATGAAAAATATTTTGACTTCAAAACCAAAAAAAAACAAAAAAATTTGGCCTGACCCCTAAAAAGTTCGTCCTGACCCCTAAAATTTTCCCGGACCCCTAAATCTCTCCAGCCCCCTAATTTTTCACTCTCCCCCAACCATGAGAAATATTTTGACTTCAAAACAAAAAAAAAACAAAAAAATTTGGCCTGACCCCTAAAAAGTTCGGCCTGACCCCTAAAATTTTCCCCGACCCTTCAATATCTCTAGCCCCTTATTTTTTCATTCTCCCCAACCCTGAGAAATATTTTGACTTCAAAACAAAAAAAAACAAAAAAATTTGGCTTGACCCCTGAAAAGTTCGGCCTGAGCCCTAAAATTTTCCCCGAGCCCTCAATCTCTCCAGGACCCTAATTTTTAACTCTCCCCCAATCCTAAGAAATATTTTGAGTTAAAAACAAAAAAATGTTATTTAACATGTATACAAATATTAGTGAAAACAATGGTGGAGCATAATTATTTCTCTTTTTACTTTACTTATTGAGACGTTGTTTAACATGTATAAAAATATAAGTGAAAACAATGGTGGAGCATAATTATTTTTCTTCTTTCTTTACTTATTGAGACGTTATTTAATATGTATACAAATATTAGTGAAAACAGTGGCGGAGCATAATTATTTCTCTTTTTACTTTACTTATTGAGACGTTATTTAACATGTGTTCAAATATTAGTGAAAACAATGGCGGAGCATAATTATATTTCTTCTTTCTTTACTTATTGAGACGTTATTTAATATGTATACAAATATTAGTGAAAACAGTGGCGGAGCATAATTATTTCTCTTTTTACTTTACTTATTGAGACGTTATTTAACATGTATTCAAATATTAGTGAAAACAATGGCGGAGCATAATTTTATTTCTTCTTACTTTACATATTGAGACGTTATTTAATATGTATACACATTTTAGTGAAAACAGTGGTGGAGCATAATTATTTTTCTTCTTACTTTACTTATTTAGACGTTATATCATATGTATACAAATATTAGTGAAAACAATGGTGGAGCATAATTATTTTTCTTCTTACTTTACTTATTGAGCCGTTATTTAATATGTATACAAATATTAGTGAAAACAGTGGTGGAGCATAATTATTTTTCTTCTTACTTTACTTATTGAGACGTTATTTAATATGTATACAAATATTAGTGAAAACAATGGTGGAGCATAATTATTTATTACTTTAATTTTACTGATACTACACTAACTTCACACCTCTCAAAAAGAAGGAGGTTATACCTGGGAGGATGATATCATGTCAACAGAAGAAATGCAGTTAGGATTAAGCAACCCTGGCTTCACTACAAACTCTTGTTCAAAAAAGTGCCGTTATTGATTAAGCAACCCTGGCTTCACTGTGGATTCATGTTCAAAAAAGTGCCGTTAGGAATTAAGCAACCCTTGCTTCACTATGGACTCATGTTCAAAAAATGCCGTTAGGGATTAAGCAACAGTTGCTTCAATAAAAACTTATGTTTCGTTGGGATAAGGCAACCCGTGCTTCACTATAAACTCATGTTCAAAAAAGTGCCGTTAGGGATTTCCTCTGACGTCATTTCCTGCTAAAATCGTGACTTTGCATTATGCCGACAATCCCCCATCTCCAAATTTGGCCTGAGGCGCACCACCGGCGAATGCCGACACTCCACCAAATTCGGCCTGAGTCGATCACACCGGCGAATGCCGACACTCCCCCAAATTCGTCCTGAGGCGCTCATACTGGTGAATGCCGACACTCCTCCCCGAATTTGGCCTGAGGAGCCCCACCGCCGAATGCCGACCCTCACCCTCCCCAGATTTGGCCTGAGGCGCCCCACCGCCGAATGCCGATACCCCCCCCCCCTCTTCCCCAAATTTCTCCTGAGGCGCTCACACCGGCGAATGCCGACACCCCCCACACCCACCCCAAGTTTTCAATATGTATACAATATGTATAGAAATATTAGTGAAAACAATGGGGGAGCATACAAATATTAGTGAAAACAGTGGGGGAGCATAATTATTTATTACTTTAATTTTACTGATACTACACTAACTTCACACCTCTCAAAAAGGAGGAGGTAATACCTAGGAGGATGTTATCATGTCAACAGAAAAAATGTGGTTAGGATTAAGCAACCCTTGCTTCACTATGAACTCATGTTAAAAAAAGTGCCGTTATTGATTAAACAACACTTGCGTCACTATAAACGCATGTATCAAAAAGTGCCGTTAGGAGTTAAGCAACCCTTGCATCACTATGGACTCATGTTCAAAAAAGTGCCGTTAGTAAGTAAGCAACCCATGCTTGACTATGGACTCGTGTTCAAAAAACATGCCGTTTGTGATTAAGCAACACTTGCTTCACTATAAACTCATGTTCAAAAAAGTGCCGTTAGGGATTTCCTCTGACGTCATTTCCTGTTAAAATCATGACGGTGCATTATTTCTCAAATTCTTTGTTTTTTTCTCAAATTAGTACTAAACAACGTTGAAAATCGAGGAAAAAGGCACCCCCCCATTGGAGAAAAGTGCTCAGTCGACCCCCAAAGAGTCAATTTCTATGTCCGGTTCTGAGATATTACACGTCCCAGGGCTGGCCGGTCATGATGATGTCAACCGTGTGACTGTTTGTTGGGTACTCTCGGAGGAGTATCTGGACATACAAACAAACAGACAGACAGACAGACAGACATACAGACAAGTGCCCTTTATATAATAGACTAGCGGGGCTACCCGGCGTTGCTCGGGGTCATAAAAACATATATTTGAAGAAAGATCGTGTGTGTAACATCTTTATATTCAAACTTCTATGTCCGCCCCCTCTCTCTATAGCCGTCTCTTTATCTGCTACCTTTCTCTTTCCTGGTCGCCCCATTTTGCCGCTACTTTCTAATTTTGCCTTTTGCAAAAGCTGTTTCTTCCCCACCATTTCTCCTATTGCCCAGGGTAATAGTATGACATATTTCTATAAAAAGTAACACCTCTATCTGCGCCTTCTATATAGGTACTTATCTCCACACCGGTGTTCATACTATATACGTATCTATCATAACCCCGGTGCGCATACTATATACGTACCTATCGCCGCCCCAGTGCACATACTATATACGTACCTATCGCCGCCCCGTTGCGAATGCTAAATAGTACCTATCGTTGCCCCGGTGTGAATGCTAAATACATACCTATTGCGCCCCGGTGTGCATGCTACATAAGTACCTATCGCTGCCCTAGTGCGAATACTAAAGACATACCAATTGCGCCCCGGTGTGCATGCTACATAAGTACCTATCGCTGCCCTAGTGCGAATAATTAATATGTACATATTGCCGCTTTGGTGTGAATGCTAAATACGTACCTATCGCCGGCCCAGTGCGAATGCTAAACACGTACCTATAGCCGCCCTGGTGCGAATGCTAAATACGTACCTATAGCTGCCCCAGTGCGAATGCTAAATACGTACCTATCACCACTACGGTGCGAATGCGAAATACATACCTTTCGCCGCCCCAGTGCGCTTGCAATATATGTACTGATCGCCGCCGCAGAGCGCATGCTATGTACGTACTTATTGCTGCCCATGTGTACATGCTATATACGTAGCTATCGCCACCCCTGAATTCTGAATACGTACCTATCGTCGCCCTGGTGTGGAAGCTAAATACGTACATATCGCCGCCCCGGTGCGAATGCTAAATACATACCTATCGCCGCCCCGGTGTGAATTCTAAATACGTACCTATTGCCGCCCCGGTGTGAATTCTAAATACGTACCTATCGCCACCCCGGTGCGGAAGCTAAATACGTACATATCGCTGCCCCGGTGCGAATGCTAAATA
This sequence comes from Sepiola atlantica, assembly GCA_963556195.1. Classification (NCBI taxonomy): domain Eukaryota; kingdom Metazoa; phylum Mollusca; class Cephalopoda; order Sepiida; family Sepiolidae; genus Sepiola; species Sepiola atlantica. The sequence continues at coordinate 61,096,812 of OY744541.1, forward strand.
CATACCTATCGCTGCCCCGGTGTGAATTATAAATACATACCTATCGCCGCCCCGGTGTGAATGCTAAATACGTACCTATCGCCGGCCCGGTGTGAATTTTAAATATGTACCTTTCGCCGCCCGGTGTGAATTTTGAATATGTACCTTTCGCCGCCCCTGTGCGCGTGCTATATACGTACCTATCGCCGCCCTGGTGCGCGTGCTATATATGAACCGATCGCTGCCTCAGTGCGCATGCTAAATACATACTTATCACTGCCCCGGTGTGCACACTAGATACGTACTTATTACCGCCCATGTGCACATGCTATATAAGTACCTATCACCACCGCTGAATGCTAAATAAGTACCTATCGCCGCCCCGGTGTGGATACTAAATACGTACATATCGCTGCCCCTAAATTTGGGCAGACCCCTAAAAAATTTGGCCTGACCCCTAAAATTTTCCCCGTCCCCTAAATCTCTCCAGCCTCTAATTTTTCACTCTCCCCCAACCATGAGAAATGCTTTGACTTCAAAACAACAAAAAAACAAAAAAATTTGGCCTGACCCCTAAAAAGTTCGTCCTGACCCCTAAAATTTTCCCCGACCCCTAAATCTCTCCAGCCCCCTAATTTTTCACTCTCCCACAACCATTAGATATATTTTGACTTCAAAACAAAAAAAAACAAAAAAATTTGGCCTGACCTCTAAAAAGTTCGTCCTGACCCCTAAAATTTTCCCGGACCCCTAAATCTCTCCAGCCCCCTAATTTTTCACTCTCCCCCAACCCTGAAAAATATTTTGACTTCAAAACAAAAAAAAGACAAAGAAAAACAAAAAAATTTGGCCTGACCCCTAAAAAGTTCGTCCTGACCCCTAAAATTTTCCCCGACCCCTGAATCTCTCAAGCCCCCTAATTTTTCACTGTCCCCCAACGATGAGAAATATTTTGACTTCAAAACAAAAAAAAAAAACCCACAAAATTTGGCCTGACCCCTAAAAAGTTCCGCCTGACCCCTAAAATTTTCCCCGACCGCTAAATCTGTCTAGCCCCCTAATTTTTCACTCTCCCCCAACCCTGAGAAATATTTTGACTTCAAAACAAAAAAAAACAAAAAATTTGGCATGACCCCTAAAAAGTTCGGCCTGATCCCTAAAATTTTCCCCGACCCCTAAATCTCTCCAGCCCCCTAATTTTTCACTCCTCGGCCAACCATGAGATATATTTTGAGTTCAAAAAAAAAAAAAAAAAAAAATTTGGCCTGACCCCTAAAAAGTTCGTCCTGACCCCTAAAATTTTCCCCGACCCCTAAATCTCTCCAGCCACCTAATTTTTAACTCTCCCACAACCCTGAGAAATATTTTGAGTTCAAAACAAAAAAAAACAAAAAAATTTCGCCTGACCACTAAAAAGTTCGTCCTGACCCCTAAAATTTTCCCCGACCCCTAAATCTCTCCAGCCCCCTAATTTTTCACTCTCCCCCAACCATGAGATATATTTTGACTTCACAACAAAAAAAAACAAAAAAATTTGGCCTGACCCCTAAAAAGTTCGGCCTGACCCCTAAAATTTTCCCCGACCCTTCAATATCTCTAGCCCCTTATTTTTTCATTCTCCCCAACCCTGAGAAATATTTTGACTTCAAAACAAAAAAAAAGAAAAAAATTTGGCCTGACCCCTAAAAAGTACGTCCTGACCCCTAAAATTTTCCCCGACCCCTAAATCTCTCCAGGCCCCTAATTTTTCACTCTCCCCCAACAATGAGATATATTTTGACTTCAAAACAAAAAAAAACAAAAAAATTTGGCCTGACCCCTAAAAAGTTCGTCCTGACCCCTAAAATTTTCCCCGACCCCTAAATCTCTCCAGCCCCCTAATTTTTAACTCTCCCCCAACCCTAAGAAATATTTTGAGTTCAAAACAAAAAAAATGTTATTTAACATGTATACAAATATTAGTGAAAACAATGGTGGAGCATAATTATTTCTCTTTTTACTTTACTTATTGAGACGTTATTTAACATGTATAAAAATATTAGTGAAAACAGTGACGGAGCATAATTATTTCTCTTCTTTCTTTACTTATTGAGACGTTATTTAACATGTATTCAAATATTAGTGAAAACAATGGCGGAGCATAATTATATTTCTTCTTACTTTACATATTGAGACGTTATTTAATATGTATACACATTTTAGTGAAAACAGTGGTGGAGCATAATTATTTTTCTTCTTACTTTACTTATTTAGACGTTATATCATATGTATACAAATATTAGTGTAAACAATGGTGGAGCATAATTATTTTTCTTCTTACTTTACTTATTGAGACGTTATTTAATATGTATACAAATATTAGTGAAAACAGTCGTGGAGCATAATTATTTTTCTTCTTACTTTACTTATTGAGACGTTATTTAATATGTATACAAATATTAGTGAAAACAATGGTGGAGCATAATTATTTATTACTTTAATTTTACTGATACTACACTAACTTCACACCTCTCAAAAAGAAGGAGGTTATACCTGGGAGGATGGTATCATGTCAACAGAAGAAATGCAGTTAGGATTAAGCAACCCTGGCTTAACTACAAACTCGTGTTCAAAAAAGTGCCGTTATTGATTAACCAACCCTGGCTTCACTGTGGATTCATGTTCAAAAAAGTGCCGTTAGGAATTAAGCAACCCTTGCATCACTATGGACTCATGTTCAAAAAAATGCCGTTAGAGATTAAGCAACAGTTGCTTCAATAAAAACTTATGTTTCGTTGGGATAAGGCAACCCGTGCTTCACTATAAACTCATGTTCAAAAAAAGTGCCGTTAGGGATTTCCTCTGACGTCATTTCCTGCTGAAATCGTGACTTTGCATTATGCCGACAATCCCCCATCTCCAAATTTGGCCTGAGGCGCACCACCGGCGAATGCCGACACTCCACCAAATTCGGCCTGAGTCGCTCACACCGGCGAATGCCGACACTCCCCCAAATTCGGCCTGAGGCGCTCATACTGGCGAATGCCGACACTCCTCCCCGAATTTCGGCTGAGGCGCCCCACCGCCGAATGCCGACACTCACCCTCCCCAGATTTGGCCTGAGGCGCCCCACCGCCGAATGCCGATACCCCCCCCCCCCTCTTCCCCAAATTTCTCCTGAGGCGCTCACACCGGCGAATGCCGACACCCCCCACACCCACCCCAAGTTTTCAATATGTATACAATATGTATAGAAATATTAGTGAAAACAATGGGGGAGCATACAAATATTAGTGAAAACAGTGGGGGAGCATAATTATTTATTACTTTAATTTCACTGATACTACACTAACTTCACAACTCTCAAAAAGGAGGAGGTAATACCTAGGAGGATGTTATCATGTCAACAGAAAAAATGTGGTTAGGATTAAGCAACCCTTGCTTCACTATGAACTCATGTTAAAAAAAGTGCCGTTATTGATTAAACCACACTTGCGTCACTATAAACGCATGTATCAAAAAGTGCCGTTAGGAGTTAAGCAACCCTTGCATCACTATGGACTCATGTTCAAAAAAGTGCCGTTAGTAAGTAAGCAACCCATGCTTGACTATGGACTCGTGTTCCAAAAAAGTGCCGTTTGTGATTAAGCAACACTTGCTTCACTATAAACTCATGTTCAAAAAAGAGCCGTTAGGGATATCCTCTGACGTCATTTCCTGTTAAAATCATGACGGTGCATTATTTCTCAAATTCTTTGTTTTTTTCTCAAATTAGTACTAAACAACGTTGAAAATCGAGGAAAAAGGCACCCCCCCATTGGAGAAAAGTGCCCAGTCGACCCTCGAAGAGTCCATTTTTTTTTCCGGTTCTGAGATATTATACGTCCCGGGGCTGGCCGGTTATAATGATGTCAACCGTGTGACTGTTTGTTGGGTCCTGTCGGAGGAGTATCTGGCCATACAAACAAACAGACAAACAGACAAACAGACATACAGACAACTGGCCTTTATATAATAGACTAGCGGGGCTACCCGGCGTTGCTCGGGGTCATAAAAACATATATTTGAAGAAAGATCGTGTGTGTAACATCTTTATATTCAAACTTCTATGTCCGCCCCCTCTCTCTATAGCCGTCTCTTTATCTGCTACCTTTCTCTTTCCTGGTCGCCCAATTTCGCCGCTACTTTCTAATTTTGCCTTGTGCAAAAGCTGTTTCTTCCCCACCATTTCTCCTATTGCCCAGGGTAATAGTATGACATATTTCTATAAAAAGTAACACCTCTATCTGCGCCTTCTATATAGGTACTTATCTCCACCCCGGTGTTCATACTATATACGTATCTATCATCACCCCGATGCGCATACTATATACGTACCTATCGCCGCCCCAGTGCACATACTATATACGTATCGCCGCCCCGGTGCAGATACTATTTAAGTACCTATCGCCGCCCCGTTGCGAATGCTAAATAGTACCTATCGTTGCCCCGGTGTGAATGCTAAATACATACCTATTGCGCCCCGGTGTGCATGCTACATAAGTACCTATCGCTGCCCTAGTGCGAATACTAAAGACATACCAATTGCGCTCCGGTGTGCATGCTACATAAGTACCTATCACTGCCCTAGTGCGAATAATTAATATGTACATATTGCCGCTTTGGTGTGAATGCTAAATACGTACCTATCGCCGGCCCAGTGCGAATGCTAAATACGTACCTATAGCCGCCCTGGTGCGAATGCTAAATACGTACCTATAGCCGCCCCAGTGCGAATGCTAAATACGTACCTATCACCACTACGGTGCGAATGCGAAATACATACCTTTCGCCGCCCCGGTACGCATGCAATATATGTACTGATCGCCGCCGCAGAGCGCATGCTATGTACGTACTTATTGCTGCCCGTGTGTACATGCTATATACGTAGCTATCGTCACCCCTGAATTCTGAATACGTACCTATCGCCGCCCTGGTGTGGAAGCTAAATACGTACATATCGCCGCCCCGGTGCGAATGCTAAATACATACCTATCGCCGCCCCGGTGTGAATTCAAAATACGTACCTATTGCCGCCCCGGTGTGAATTCTAAATACGTACCTATCGCCGCCCCGGTGCGGAAGCTAAATAAGTACATATTGCTGCCCCGGTGCGAATGCTAAATACATACCTATCGCTGCCCCGGTGTGAATGCTAAATACATACCTATCGCCGCCCCGGTGTGAATGCTAAATACGTACCTATCGCCGCCCTGGTGTGAATTTTAAATATGTACCTTTCGCCGCCCGGTGTGAATTTTAAATATGTACCTTTCGCCGCCCCTGTGCGCGTGCTATATACGTACCTATCGCCGCCCCGGTGCGCGTGCTATATATGAACCGATCGCTTCGTCAGTGCGCATGCTAAATAATACCTATCACTGCCCCAATGTGCATACTATATACGTACTTATTACCGCCCATGTGCACATGCTATATAAGTACCTATCACCACTGCTGAATGCTAAATAAGTACCTATCGCCGCCCCGGTGTGGAAGCTAAATACAGACATATCGCCGCCCCTAAATTTGGGCAGACCCTAAAAAATTTGGCCTGACCCCTGAATCTCTCAAGCCCCCTAATTTTTCACTGTCCCCCAACGATGAGAAATATTTTGACTTCAAAACAAAAAAAAAAAACCCACAAAATTTGGCCTGACCCCTAAAAAGTTCCGCCTGACCCCTAAAATTTTCCCCGACCGCTAAATCTGTCTAGCCCCCTAATTTTTCACTCTCCCCCAACCCTGAGAAATATTTTGACTTCAAAACAAAAAAAAACAAAAAATTTGGCATGACCCCTAAAAAGTTCGGCCTGATCCCTAAAATTTTCCCCGACCCCTAAATCTCTCCAGCCCCCTAATTTTTCACTCCTCGGCCAACCATGAGATATATTTTGAGTTCAAAAAAAAAAAAAAAAAAAAATTTGGCCTGACCCCTAAAAAGTTCGTCCTGACCCCTAAAATTTTCCCCGACCCCTAAATCTCTCCAGCCACCTAATTTTTAACTCTCCCACAACCCTGAGAAATATTTTGAGTTCAAAACAAAAAAAAACAAAAAAATTTCGCCTGACCACTAAAAAGTTCGTCCTGACCCCTAAAATTTTCCCCGACCCCTAAATCTCTCCAGCCCCCTAATTTTTCACTCTCCCCCAACCATGAGATATATTTTGACTTCACAACAAAAAAAAACAAAAAAATTTGGCCTGACCCCTAAAAAGTTCGGCCTGACCCCTAAAATTTTCCCCGACCCTTCAATATCTCTAGCCCCTTATTTTTTCATTCTCCCCAACCCTGAGAAATATTTTGACTTCAAAACAAAAAAAAAGAAAAAAATTTGGCCTGACCCCTAAAAAGTACGTCCTGACCCCTAAAATTTTCCCCGACCCCTAAATCTCTCCAGGCCCCTAATTTTTCACTCTCCCCCAACAATGAGATATATTTTGACTTCAAAACAAAAAAAAACAAAAAAATTTGGCCTGACCCCTAAAAAGTTCGTCCTGACCCCTAAAATTTTCCCCGACCCCTAAATCTCTCCAGCCCCCTAATTTTTAACTCTCCCCCAACCCTAAGAAATATTTTGAGTTCAAAACAAAAAAAATGTTATTTAACATGTATACAAATATTAGTGAAAACAATGGTGGAGCATAATTATTTCTCTTTTTACTTTACTTATTGAGACGTTATTTAACATGTATAAAAATATAAGTGAACACAATGGTGGAGCATAATTATTTTTCTTCTTTCTTTACTTATTGAGACGTTATTTAATATGTATACAAATATTAGTGAAAACAGTGACGGAGCATAATTATTTCTCTTCTTTCTTTACTTATTGAGACGTTATTTAACATGTATTCAAATATTAGTGAAAACAATGGCGGAGCATAATTATATTTCTTCTTACTTTACATATTGAGACGTTATTTAATATGTATACACATTTTAGTGAAAACAGTGGTGGAGCATAATTATTTTTCTTCTTACTTTACTTATTTAGACGTTATATCATATGTATACAAATATTAGTGTAAACAATGGTGGAGCATAATTATTTTTCTTCTTACTTTACTTATTGAGACGTTATTTAATATGTATACAAATATTAGTGAAAACAGTCGTGGAGCATAATTATTTTTCTTCTTACTTTACTTATTGAGACGTTATTTAATATGTATACAAATATTAGTGAAAACAATGGTGGAGCATAATTATTTATTACTTTAATTTTACTGATACTACACTAACTTCACACCTCTCAAAAAGAAGGAGGTTATACCTGGGAGGATGGTATCATGTCAACAGAAGAAATGCAGTTAGGATTAAGCAACCCTGGCTTAACTACAAACTCGTGTTCAAAAAAGTGCCGTTATTGATTAACCAACCCTGGCTTCACTGTGGATTCATGTTCAAAAAAGTGCCGTTAGGAATTAAGCAACCCTTGCATCACTATGGACTCATGTTCAAAAAAATGCCGTTAGAGATTAAGCAACAGTTGCTTCAATAAAAACTTATGTTTCGTTGGGATAAGGCAACCCGTGCTTCACTATAAACTCATGTTCAAAAAAAGTGCCGTTAGGGATTTCCTCTGACGTCATTTCCTGCTGAAATCGTGACTTTGCATTATGCCGACAATCCCCCATCTCCAAATTTGGCCTGAGGCGCACCACCGGCGAATGCCGACACTCCACCAAATTCGGCCTGAGTCGCTCACACCGGCGAATGCCGACACTCCCCCAAATTCGGCCTGAGGCGCTCATACTGGCGAATGCCGACACTCCTCCCCGAATTTCGGCTGAGGCGCCCCACCGCCGAATGCCGACACTCACCCTCCCCAGATTTGGCCTGAGGCGCCCCACCGCCGAATGCCGATACCCCCCCCCCCTCTTCCCCAAATTTCTCCTGAGGCGCTCACACCGGCGAATGCCGACACCCCCCACACCCACCCCAAGTTTTCAATATGTATACAATATGTATAGAAATATTAGTGAAAACAATGGGGGAGCATACAAATATTAGTGAAAACAGTGGGGGAGCATAATTATTTATTACTTTAATTTCACTGATACTACACTAACTTCACAACTCTCAAAAAGGAGGAGGTAATACCTAGGAGGATGTTATCATGTCAACAGAAAAAATGTGGTTAGGATTAAGCAACCCTTGCTTCACTATGAACTCATGTTAAAAAAAGTGCCGTTATTGATTAAACCACACTTGCGTCACTATAAACGCATGTATCAAAAAGTGCCGTTAGGAGTTAAGCAACCCTTGCATCACTATGGACTCATGTTCAAAAAAGTGCCGTTAGTAAGTAAGCAACCCATGCTTGACTATGGACTCGTGTTCCAAAAAAGTGCCGTTTGTGATTAAGCAACACTTGCTTCACTATAAACTCATGTTCAAAAAAGAGCCGTTAGGGATATCCTCTGACGTCATTTCCTGTTAAAATCATGACGGTGCATTATTTCTCAAATTCTTTGTTTTTTTCTCAAATTAGTACTAAACAACGTTGAAAATCGAGGAAAAAGGCACCCCCCCATTGGAGAAAAGTGCCCAGTCGACCCTCGAAGAGTCCATTTTTTTTTCCGGTTCTGAGATATTATACGTCCCGGGGCTGGCCGGTTATAATGATGTCAACCGTGTGACTGTTTGTTGGGTCCTGTCGGAGGAGTATCTGGCCATACAAACAAACAGACAAACAGACAAACAGACATACAGACAACTGGCCTTTATATAATAGACTAGCGGGGCTACCCGGCGTTGCTCGGGGTCATAAAAACATATATTTGAAGAAAGATCGTGTGTGTAACATCTTTATATTCAAACTTCTATGTCCGCCCCCTCTCTCTATAGCCGTCTCTTTATCTGCTACCTTTCTCTTTCCTGGTCGCCCAATTTCGCCGCTACTTTCTAATTTTGCCTTGTGCAAAAGCTGTTTCTTCCCCACCATTTCTCCTATTGCCCAGGGTAATAGTATGACATATTTCTATAAAAAGTAACACCTCTATCTGCGCCTTCTATATAGGTACTTATCTCCACCCCGGTGTTCATACTATATACGTATCTATCATCACCCCGATGCGCATACTATATACGTACCTATCGCCGCCCCAGTGCACATACTATATACGTATCGCCGCCCCGGTGCAGATACTATTTAAGTACCTATCGCCGCCCCGTTGCGAATGCTAAATAGTACCTATCGTTGCCCCGGTGTGAATGCTAAATACATACCTATTGCGCCCCGGTGTGCATGCTACATAAGTACCTATCGCTGCCCTAGTGCGAATACTAAAGACATACCAATTGCGCTCCGGTGTGCATGCTACATAAGTACCTATCACTGCCCTAGTGCGAATAATTAATATGTACATATTGCCGCTTTGGTGTGAATGCTAAATACGTACCTATCGCCGGCCCAGTGCGAATGCTAAATACGTACCTATAGCCGCCCTGGTGCGAATGCTAAATACGTACCTATAGCCGCCCCAGTGCGAATGCTAAATACGTACCTATCACCACTACGGTGCGAATGCGAAATACATACCTTTCGCCGCCCCGGTACGCATGCAATATATGTACTGATCGCCGCCGCAGAGCGCATGCTATGTACGTACTTATTGCTGCCCGTGTGTACATGCTATATACGTAGCTATCGTCACCCCTGAATTCTGAATACGTACCTATCGCCGCCCTGGTGTGGAAGCTAAATACGTACATATCGCCGCCCCGGTGCGAATGCTAAATACATACCTATCGCCGCCCCGGTGTGAATTCAAAATACGTACCTATTGCCGCCCCGGTGTGAATTCTAAATACGTACCTATCGCCGCCCCGGTGCGGAAGCTAAATAAGTACATATTGCTGCCCCGGTGCGAATGCTAAATACATACCTATCGCTGCCCCGGTGTGAATGCTAAATACATACCTATCGCCGCCCCGGTGTGAATGCTAAATACGTACCTATCGCCGCCCTGGTGTGAATTTTAAATATGTACCTTTCGCCGCCCGGTGTGAATTTTAAATATGTACCTTTCGCCGCCCCTGTGCGCGTGCTATATACGTACCTATCGCCGCCCCGGTGCGCGTGCTATATATGAACCGATCGCTTCGTCAGTGCGCATGCTAAATAATACCTATCACTGCCCCAATGTGCATACTATATACGTACTTATTACCGCCCATGTGCACATGCTATATAAGTACCTATCACCACTGCTGAATGCTAAATAAGTACCTATCGCCGCCCCGGTGTGGAAGCTAAATACAGACATATCGCCGCCCCTAAATTTGGGCAGACCCTAAAAAATTTGGCCTGACCCCTAAAATTTTCCCCGTCCCCTAAATCTCTCCAGCCTCTAATTTTTCACTCTCCCCCAACCATGAGAAATATTTTGACTTCAAAACAAAAACAAAACAAAAAAATTTGGCCTGACCCCTAAAAAGTTCACCCTGACCCCTAAAATTTTCCCGACCTATAATGTCTCCAGCCCCCTAATTTTTCACTCTCCCCCAACCATGAGAAATATTTTGACTTCAAAACAAAAATAAACAAAAAAATTTGGCCTGACCCCTAAAAAGTTCGTCCTGACCCCTAAAATTTTCCCCGACCCCTAAATCTCTCCAGCCCTTTAATTGTTCACTCTCCCTCAACCCTGAGAAATATTTTGAGTTCAAAACCAAAAAAAAAGAAAAAGATTTGGCCTGAACCCTAAAAAGTTCGTCCTGACCCCTAAAATTTTCTCCGACCCCTGAATCTCTCCAGCCACCTAATTTTTCACTCTCCCCCAACCATGAGAAATATTTTGACTTCAAAACAAAAAAAAACAAAAAAATTTGGCCTGACCCCTAAAAAGTTCGTCCTGACCCCTAAAATTTTCCCCGACCCCTCAATCTCTCCAGCCCCCTAATTGTTCACTCTCCCCCAACCCTGAGAAATATTTTGACTTCAAAACAAAAAAAACCCAAAAAATTTGGCCTGACCCCTAAAAAGTTCCGCCTGACCCCTAAAATTTTTCCCGACCCCTAAATCTCACCAGCCCCCTAATTTTTCACTCTCCCCCAACCATGAGATATATTTTGACTTCAAAACAAAAAAAAAACAAAAAAAAAGAAAAAATTTGGCCTGACCCCTAAAAAGTTCGTCCTGACCCCTAAAATTTTCCCCGACCCCTAAATCTCTCCAGCCCCCTAATTTTTCACTCACCTCCAACCATGAAAAATATTTTGACTTCGAAACAAAAAAAAAGAAAAAAATTTGGCCTGACCCCTAAAAAGTTCGTCCTGACCCCTAAAATTTTCCCCGACCCCTAAATCTCTCCAGCCCCCTAATTTTTCACTCTCTTACAACTATTAGATATATTTTGACTTCAAAACAAAAAAAAACAAAAAAATTTGGCCTGACCCCTAAAAAGTTCGTCCTGACCCCTAAAATTTTCCCCGACCCCTAAATCTCTCCAGCCCCCTAATTTTTCACTCTCCCCCAACCATGAGATATATTTTGACTTCAAAACAAAAAAAAAACAAAAAATTTGGCCTGACCCCTAAAAAGTTCGTCCTGACCCCTAAAATTTTCCCCGACCCCTAAATCTCTCCAGCCCCTAATTTTTCACTCTCCTCCAACCATGAGAAATATTTTGACTTCAAAACAAAAAAAAACAAAAAAATTTGGCCTGACCCCTAAAAAGTTCGTCCTGACCCCTAAAATTTTCCCCGACCCCTAAATCTCTCCAGCCCCCTAATTTTTCACTCTCCCCCAACCCTGAGAAATATTTTGACTTCAAAACAAAAAAAAACAACAAAAAAAAAAAAAAATTTGACCTGACCCCTAAAAAGTTCGTCCTGACCCCTAAAATTTTCCCCGACCCCATAATCTCTCCAGCCCCCTAATTTTTCACTCTCCCCCAACCCTGAGAAATATTTTGACTTCAAAACGAAAAAAAACAAAAAAATTTTCCCCGACCCCTAAATCTCTGCAGCCCCCTAATTTTTCACTCTCCCCCAACCATGAGAAATATTTTGACTTCAAAACAAAAAAAAACAAAAAAATTTGGCCTGACCCCTAAAAAGTTCGTCCTGACCCCTAAAATTTTCCTCGACCCCTAAATCTCTCCAGCCGCCTAATTTTTCACTCTCCCCCAACCCTGAGAAATATTTTGACTTCAAAACAAAAAAAAACAAAAAAAAAGAAAAAAATTTGGCCTGACCCCTAAAAAGTTCGTACTGACCCCTAAAATTTTCCCCGACCCCTAAATCTCTCCAGCCCCCTAATTTTTCACTCTCCCCCAACCATGAGATATATTTTGACTTTAAAACAAAAAAAAAACAAAAAAATTTGGCCTGACCCCTAAAAAGTTCGTCCTGACCCCTAAAATTTTCCCCGATCCCTAAATCTCTCCAGCCCCCTAATTTTTCACTCTCCTCCAACCATGAGAAATATTTTGACTTCAAAACAAAAAAAAAACAAAAAAATTTGGCCTGACCCCTAAAAAGTTCGTCCTGACCGCTAAAATTTTCCCCGACCCCTATATCTCTCCAGCCCCCTAATTTTTCACTCTCCCCCAACCCTGAGAAATATTTTGACTTCAAAACAAAAAAAAACAACAAAAAAACAAAAAAATTTGACCTGACCCCTAAAAAGTTCGTCCTGACCCCTAAAATTTTCCCCGACCCCATAATCTCTCCAGCCCCCTAATTTTTCACTCTCCCCCAACCCTGAGAAATATTTTGACTTCAAAACGAAAAAAAACAAAAAAATTTGGCCTGACCCCTAAAAAGTTCGTTATGACCCCTAAAATTTTCCCCGACCCCTAAATCTCTCCAGCCCCCTAATTTTTCACTCTCCCCTAACCCTGAGAAATATTTTGACTTCAAAACAAAAAAAAACAAAAAAAAACAAAAAAATTTGGCCTGACTCCTAAAAAGTTCGTCCTGACCCCTAAAATTTTCTCCGACCTCTAAATCTCTCCAGCCCCCTAATTTTTCACTCTCCCCCAACCATGAGAAATATTTTGACTTCAAAACAAAAAAAAACAAAAAAAATTGCCCTGACCCCTAAAAAATTTGTCCGTACCCCTAAAATTTAATTGTGTTTTTAAACGTGAGTTAACGCACTTCCTTAGCTATCCTCAAAAAAATAAATTTCATTAAAAAACATTAATTGGTTTATGAACTTGAGGTATTACGTAATTAAATTACAATATGACTCAGCAATTTCAAATTACTATAAAATATAATGAAAAATAACTGAAAAGCCCCCCCCCCCCCCCCGATGAAATATTCCCCATGGACCCGTAAGGGCTGGGTTAATAGATTCGGGAATACTCTCATCATCTTACCTTGTGAATTTTACATAAGAATACACTTTTATATGTTATGTATATATTCTCTAACCTTGTTTTAAACACCATAATTGTGTTTTTAAACGTGAGTTAACGCACTTCCTTAGCTATCCTCTAAATAATAAATTTCATTACAAAACATTAATTGGTTTATGAACTTGAGGTATTACGTAATTAAAGTACAATATTATATAGATACAGGTAAATGCACATTGGCCTTTATTATAGATACAAATAAATACACATTGGTCTTTATTATAGATACAAATAAATGCACATTGGTCTTTATTATAGATACAAATAAATGCACATTGGTCTTTATTATAGATGCAGATAAATGCACATTGGCCTTTATTATAGATACAGGTAAATGCACATTGGCCTTTATTATAGATACAAATAAATGCACATTGGTCTTTATTATAGATACAAATAAATGCACATTAGCCTTTATTATAGATACAAATAAATGCACATTGGCCTTTATTATAGATACAAAAAAATGCACATTGGTCTTTATTATAGATTTGCTTAATACCCCCCCCCCCGAAAAGATTTGGCCTGAGGCGCTCACACCGGCGAATGCTGACACTCTCTCCTCGCAACAGATACTACACTATCTCCACCCTCTCAAAAAGGTGTGAGCGCCGGCGAATGCCGACACTCCACCTCCCCAAATTTGGCCTGAGGGACTCACACCGGCTAATGCCGTCACCCCCCCCCCCCAATTTGACATGAAAGGAGGAGGTAATGCCTATCATGATAACGGAAGGGAGGGGGGAGGAATATTAGCGTCTATTAAAAGGTTGTAGTGTGAGTGAATTTCTTCCCGCCACTTTGCATTATTTTTCAAATTATCTGCCACTCTCTGACGTCATGATATAACCGGACACAATTTAGAGCCAGACCGGGTACATCCGGCAAGGGATTATGGGACAGGTGCGGATGTGATTGAGCAACCCTTGTTTCACTACACACTCTTAACGTAGGATTCCTATGTTGTTATTGATGCATCCGGACAGAAGTTATTGGATGATCTGATAGAACCGGACACAATTTAGGGCAAGACCGGGTACATCCGGCAAGGGATTATGGGATGTTTACAGTGACTCTGTGGTTTTATCGGATTAGTACATAAATACATTAGATTATTTCGAATTTACTATCGAATTTGACCTCCTAGAACTGCACAGGACAAACCCATAGACCGGCGGAATGAAGCCCCGAAGGCCAAGACGATACCAGTCTATGGGGTGCAGTATCCATCGAAACTACACTTTGATCTTAGCCAAAAGAAGTGAATTAATGTCATTTTCGGTAATGCGTATGAAAGCTATGTTGAATTAGAGAAAAACAGCCTAAGGGAGTCTAAAATTAATTCTTGATATTCAAACGTTATATAAGAATTTGTTAAATAGTATTATACAATGTTTGTTCAAAGAAAATCATAGTTATTGTTACTTATTAATTTAATAATGTCATTTGAACAGTCTCTAGTGGATAGATCGCTGTTCAGGTCTAGTTTGGTTATAAATACCCCAGTAAAACCTCAGAATTTTAATTTCGGATCTTTACTTGGTCTTTTGGCTAAGATCAAAGTGTAGTATCTGTTCTCGGCATTTTTGCCTTGAGATAAAGTGTATTATCTAGTCCTATCCGATAGGTGTCGATCTTACACTGTCGAATCAAAAATCAGATTATCATTTTATTTTTGAATCCCTTTTCCTTTTGTTCACTTCCTCTCCCCTAAAGTACGGGCGTCACTCCTCCAAAGTTCGCCTTAGGCGCTCCCCTCCCCAAATTTTGCCTGAGGCGCTCCACCGCCGAATGCCGACTGACTCTCCCCATATTTGGCCTGAGGCGCTCACACCGGCTAATGCCGCAACTCCCCCTCCCCCAAATTCGGCCTCCCCATGCCGACACTACTCCCCAAATTCGGCCTGAGGACCTCCTCCCCGAATTTCGCCTGAGGCGCACCACCGCCGAATGCCGACACTCAACCTTCCCATATTTGTCCTGAGGCGCTCATACCGGCGAATGCTGCAACTCCCCCTCCACCAAATTCGGCCTTCCCAAATTTCGCCTGAGGCGCTCATACTGGCGAATGCCGACACCCCTTCCAAAATTCTGCGAATGCTGACACTCCTCTTCCCCAAATTTCGCCTGAGGCGCTAATACCGGCGAATGCCGACATTCCCCCTCCCCAAATTTGGCCTGAGGCGCCCCACCGCCGAATGCCGACCCTCCCCTCAAATTTCGCCTGAGCCGCTAACACCGGCGAATGCCGACACCCTCCACACCCACCCCAATTTTTAAATATGTATACAAAAAGGAGGAGGTAATACCTAGGAGGATGTTATCATGTCAACAGAAAAAAACTCATGTTAAAAAAAGTGCCGTTATTGATTAAACACCACTTGCGTCACTATAAACGCATGTATCAAAAAGTGCCGTTAGTAATTCAGCAACCCTTGCTTCACTATGGACTCGTGTTCAAAAAAAGTGCCGACACTCCTCCCCAAATTCGACCTGAGGCGCTCATACTGACGCATGCCGACACTCCTCCCCAAATTTCGCCTTAGGCGACCATACTTGCGTAACTCCTCCCCGAATTTTGCCTGAGGCGCCCCACCGGCAAATGCTGACCCTCCCCCAAATTTCGCCTGATGCGCCCCACCGCCGAATGTCGATACCCCCCCTCCCCCAAATTTCTCCTGAGGCGCTCACACCGGCGAATGCCGACACTCCCCACACCCACCCTAATTTTTCAATATGTATACAATATGTATACAAATATTAGTGAAAACAATGGGGGAGCATACAAATATTAGTGAAAACAGTGGGGGAGCATAATTATTTATTACTTTAATTTTACTGATACTACACTAACTTCACACCTCTCAAAAAGGAGGAGGTAATACCTAGGAGGATGTTATCATGTCAACAGAAAAAATGTGGTTAGGATTAAGCAACCCTTGCTTCACTATGAACTCATGTTAAAAAAAGTGCCGTTATTGATTAAACAACACTTGCGTCACTATAAACGCATGTATCAAAAAGTGCCGTTAGGAGTTACGCAACCTTGCATCACTATGGACTCATGTTCAAAAAAGTGCCGTTAGTAAGTAAGCAACCCATGCTTGACTATGGACTCGTGTTCAAAAAAAGTGCCGTTTGTGATTAAGCAACACTTGCTTCACTATAAACTCATGTTCAAAAAAGAGCCGTTAGGGATTTCCTCTGACGTCATTTCCTGTTAAAATCATGACGGTGCATTATTTCATTGTTTTTTTCTCAAATTAGTACTAAACAACGTTGAAAATCGAGGAAAAAGGCACCCACCCATTGGAGAAAAGTGCTCAGTCGAACCCCGAAGAGTCCATTTTTTTTTCCGGTTCTGAGATATTATACGACCCGGGGCTGGCCGGTCATAATGACGTCAACCGTGTGACTGTTTGTTGGGTCCTCTCGGAGGAGTTTCTGGACATACAGACAAACAGACAAACAGACATACAGACAACTGGCCTTTATATAATAGACTAGCGGGGCTACCCGGCGTTGCTCGGGGTCATAAAAACATAATTGAAGAAAAATTGCGTGTGTAACATCTTTATATTAAAACTTCTATTTCTCTCCTTCTCTCTCTATAGCTGTCTCTTTATCTTTCTACTTTTCTCTACCCTGGTCGCTACTTTTAAATTTTGCCTTTTGCGAAAGCTGTTTCTTCCCCACCATTTCATCCTACGTTTCACAGGGCAATAGTATAACTTATTTCTATAAAAAGTACCACCACTGTCTGCGCCTTCTATATAGGTACTTATAACCGCCCCAGTGTTCATACTATATATTTTGCATCCCCTCATGATATCCTTCATCATTTTAACTCCCCTCGTTGTATTCATCATTTTCGATCTCCTCATACTATTAATCATTTTCAATCCCCTCATAATATTCTTCATCATTTTCAATCTCCTCATACTATTAATCATTTTCAATCCCCTCATAATATTCTTCATCATTTTCAATCCTCTCGTAATATTCCTCATCATTTTCAATCCGCTCATGATATTCTTAATAATTTTCAATCCTCTCATAATATTCTTCATTTTTTCAATCCTCTCATGATATTCTTCATTATTTTCAATCCCCTCATGATATTCTTCATCATATTCAATCCCCTCATGATATTCTTCATCATTTTCAATCCTCTCATGGTATATTTCATCCTTTTCGATCCCCTCATGATAGTCTTCATCATTTTTAATCCTCTCATGAGTCTTCATCATTTTTAATCCTCTCATGATAGTCTTCATCATTTTCAAACCTCTCATGATAGTCTTCATCATTTTCAAACCTCTCATGATATTCTTCATCATTTTCAATCCCCTCATGATATTATTCATCATTTTAAATCCCCTCATGGTATTCTTCATCATTTCCGATCCTGTCAGTCTATTCTTCATCATTTTAAATCCTCTCATGACATTCTTCATCATTTTCAATCCTCTCATGACATTCTTCATCATTTTCAATCCCCTTATGATAGTCTTCATCATTTTCAATCCCCTCATGATAGTCTTCATCATTTTCAATCCCCTCATGATAGTGTACATCATTTTCAATCCCCTCATTATAGTCTTCATCATTTTCAATCCCCTCATGATAGCCTTCATCATTTTCAATCCTCTCATGATAGTCTTTATCATAGCTCTATCTAGGATATTGAGCACTTTTCTCCCGGACAACGCCAAGTACTTTGAAAATCAAGGAGGCCTCATGAGCACTACTGAAAACACTTAGGTATCCTCTCTCCTTCTGATCTGCGAAATAGTCCAAAGAGGAACAAAGATGGCGTTAAAATATTTTCCAAACCTATCACTACAGTAGCTCTATCAAGGACATTGAGCACTTTTCTCCCGGACAACGCTGAGTACTTTAATAATAAAGGAGGCCTCCTGAGGACTACTGAAATCACTTAGGTATCCTCTCTTCTACTGATCAGCGAAATAGTACAAAGAGGAACGAATATGGCGTTAAAATATTATCCAAACCTATCACTACAGTAGCTCTATCTAGGATATTGAGCACTTTTCTCCCGGACAACGCCGAGTATTTCAAAATCAAAGAGGCATCCTGAGCACTACTGAAATAACTCTTATCGATTCCCCATCCTTTTCAGCGTAGATGCTGTTAAAATATTATCCAAACCTATCACTACAGTAGCTCTATCTAGGACATTGAGCACTTTTTTCCCGGACAAGGCCGAGTACTTTGAAAATCAAAGAGGCCTCCTGGGGACTACTGAAATAACTTAGGTATCCTCCCTCCTTTTCAGCTGCAAAATTGTCCAAAGGGGAACGAAAATGGCGTTAAAATATGTTCTAAACCTATCACTACAGTAGCTCTATCTAGGATATTGAGCACTTTTCTCCCGGACAACGCCGAGTACTTTGAAAATCGAGGAGGCTTCATGAGCACTCCTGAAATCCCTTAGGTATCCTCTCTCCTTCTGATCTGCGAAATAGTCCAAAGAGGGAACGAAGATGGCGTTAAAATATTTTCCAAACTTATCACTACAGTAGCTCTATCTAGGACATTGAGCACTTTTCTCCCAGACAATGCACAGTACTTTGATAATCAAGGAGGCCTCCAGGGGACTACTGAAATCACTGAGGTATCCTCTCTCCTTCTGATCTGCGAAATAGTCCAAAGGGGAACGAAGATTGCGTTAAAATATTTTCCAAACCTATCACTACAGTAGCTCTATCTAGGATATTGAGAACTTTTCTCCCGGACAACGCCGAGTATTTCAAAATCAAAAAGGCCCTCTGGGGACTACTGAAATAACTCTTATCCATTCCCCCATCCTTTTCAGCGTAGATGCTGTTAAAATATTTTCCAAACCTATCACTACAGTAGCTCTATCTAGGACATTGAGCACTTTTTTCCCAGACAACGCCGAGTACTTTGAAAATCAAAGAGGCCTACTGGGGACTACTGAAATCAGTTAGGTATCCTCCCTCCTTTTCATCTGCAAAATTGTCCAAAGGGGAACGAAGATGGCGTTAAAATATTTTCTAAACCTATCACTACAGTAGCTCTATCTAGGATATTGAGCACTTTTCTCCCGGACAACGCCGAGTACTTTGAAAATCGAGGAGGCTTCATGAGCACTCCTGAAATCCCTTAGGTATCCTCTCTCCTTCTGATCTGCGAAATAGTCCAAAGGGGAACGAAGATGGCGTTAAAATATTATCCAAACCTATCACTACAGTAGCTCTATCTAGGACATTGCGCACTTTTCTCCCGGACAACGCCGAGTACTTTTAAAATCGAGGAGGCTTCATGAACCCACATGAAATTCCTTAGGTATCCTCTCTCCTTCTGATCTGCGAAATAGTCCTAAGGGGAACGAAGATTGCGTTAAAATATTTTCCAAACCTATCATACAGTAGCTCTATCTAGGATATTGAGCACTTTTCTCCTGGACAACGCCGAGTACTTTGAAAATCGAGGAGGCTTTATGAGCACTCCTGAAATCCCTTAGGTATCCTCTCTCCTTCTGATCTGCAAAATAGTCCAAAGGGGAACGAAGATGGCGTTAAAATATTTTCCAAACCTATTACTACAGTAGCTCTATCTAGGATATTGAGCACTTTTCTCCCGGACAACGCCGAGTATTTCAAAATCAAAGAGGCCTCCTGAGCACTACTGAAATAACACTTATCGATTCCCCATCCTTTTCAGCGTAGATGCTGTTAAAATATTATCCAAACCTATCACTACAGTAGCTCTATCTAGGACATTGAGCACTTTTTTCCCGGACAAGGCCGAGTACTTTGAAAATCAAAGAGGCCTCCTGGGGACTACTGAAATCATCTAGGTATCCTCCCTCCTTTTCAGCTGCAAAATTGTCCAAAGGGGAACGAAAATGGCGTTAAAATATGTTCTAAACCTATCACTACAGTAGCTCTATCTTGGATATTGAGCACTTTTCTCCTGGACAACGCCGAGTACTTTGAAAATCGAGGAGGCTTCATGAGCACTCCTGAAATCCCTTAGGTATCCTCTCTCCTTCTGATCTGCGAAATAGTCCAAAGAGGGAACGAAGATGGCGTTAAAATATTTTCCAAACTTATCACTACAGTAGCTCTATCTAGGACATTGAGCACTTTTCTCCCAGACAATGCACAGTACTTTGATAATCAAGGAGGCCTCATGGGGACTACTGAAATCACTTAGGTATCCTCTCTCCTTCTGATCTGCGAAATAGTCCAAAGGGGAACGAAGATTGCGTTAAAATATTTTCCAAACCTATCACTACAGTAGCTCTATCTAGGATATTTAGAACTTTTCTCCCGGACAACGCCGAGTATTTCAAAATCAAAGAGGCCCTCTGGGGACTACTGAAATAACTCTTATCCATTCCCCCATCCTTTTCAGCGTAGATGCTGTTAAAATATTTTCCAAACCTATCACTACAGTAGCTCTATCTAGGACATTGAGCACTTTTTTCCCGGACAACGCCGAGTACTTTGAAAATCAAAGAGGCCTCCTGGGGACTACTGAAATCAGTTAGGTATCCTCCCTCCTTTTCATCTGCAAAATTGTCCAAAGGGGAACGAAGATGGCGTTAAAATATTTTCTAAACCTATCACTACAGTAGCTCTATCTAGGATATTGAGCACTTTTCTCCCGGACAACGCCGAGTACTTTGAAAATCGAGGAGGCTTCATGAGCACTCCTGAAATCCCTTAGGTATCCTCTCTCCTTCTGATCTGCGAAATAGTCCAAAGGGGAACGAAGATGGCGTTAAAATATTATCCAAACCTATCACTACAGTAGCTCTATCTAGGACATTGCGCACTTTTCTCCCGGACAACGCCGAGTACTTTTAAAATCGAGGAGGCTTCATGAACCCACATGAAATTCCTTAGGTATCCTCTCTCCTTCTGATCTGCGAAATAGTCCTAAGGGGAACGAAGATTGCGTTAAAATATTTTCCAAACCTATCATACAGTAGCTCTATCTAGGATATTGAGCACTTTTCTCCCGGACAACGCCGAGTACTTTGAAAATCGAGGAGGCTTTATGAGCACTCCTGAAATCCCTTAGGTATCCTCTCTCCTTCTGATCTGCGAAATAGTCCAAAGGGGAACGAAGATGGCGTTAAAATATTTTCCAAACCTATTACTACAGTAGCTCTATCTAGGATATTGAGCACTTTTCTCCCGGACAACGCCGAGTATTTCAAAATCAAAGAGGCCTCCTGAGCACTACTGAAATAACTCTTATCGATTACCCCATCCTTTTCAGCGTAGATGCTGTTAAAATATTATCCAAACCTATCACTACAGTAGCTCTATCTAGGAGATTAAGCACTTTTCTCCCGGACAACGCCGAGTACTTTGATAATCAAGGAGGCCTCCTGGGGACTACTGAAATCCATTAGGTATCCTTTCTCCTTCTGATCTGCGAAATAGTCCAAAGGGGAAAGAAGATGGCGTTAAAATATTTTCCAAACCTATCACTACAGTAGCTCTATCTAGGACATTGAGCACTTTTTTCCCGGACAACGTCGAATACTTTGAAAATCGAGGAGGCTTCATGAGCACTCTTGAAATTACTTAGGTATCCTCTCTCCTTCTGATCTGCGAAATAGTCCAAAGGGGAACGAAGATGGCGTTAAAATATTTTCCAAACCTATCATTACAGTAGCTCTATCTAGGACATTGAGCACCTTTCTCCCGGACAACGCCGAGTACTTTGATAATCAAGGAGGCCTCCTGGAGACTACTGAAATCACTGAGGTATCCTCTCTCCTTCTGATCTGCGAAATAGTCCAAAGGGGAACGAAGATGGCGTTAAAACATTTTCCAAACCTATCACTACAGTAGCTCTATCTAGGATATTGAGCACTTTTCTCCCGGACAACGCCGAGTACTTTGAAAATCGAGGAGGTTTCATGAGAACCTCTGAAATCACTTAGGTATCCTCTCTCCTTCTGATCTGCGAAATAGTCCAAAGTGGAACGAAGATGGCGTTAAAATATTTTCCAAACCTATCACTACAGTAGCTCTATCTAGGACATTGAGCACTTTTCTCCCGGACAACGCCGAGTACTTTGAAAATCGAGGAGGCTTTATGAGCACTCCTGAAATCCCTTAGGTATCCTCTCTCCTTCTGATCTGCGAAATAGTCCAAAGGGGAACGAAGATGGCGTTAAAATATTTTCCAAACCTATTACTACAGTAGCTCTATCTAGGATATTGAGCACTTTTCTCCCGGACAACGCCGAGTATTTCAAAATCAAAGAGGCCTCCTGAGCACTACTGAAATAACTCTTATCGATTACCCCATCCTTTTCAGCGTAGATGCTGTTAAAATATTATCCAAACCTATCACTACAGTAGCTCTATCTAGGAGATTAAGCACTTTTCTCCCGGACAACGCCGAGTACTTTGATAATCAAGGAGGCCTCCTGGGGACTACTGAAATCCATTAGGTATCCTTTCTCCTTCTGATCTGCGAAATAGTCCAAAGGGGAAAGAAGATGGCGTTAAAATATTTTCCAAACCTATCACTACAGTAGCTCTATCTAGGACATTGAGAACTTTTTTCCCGGACAACGTCGAATACTTTGAAAATCGAGGAGGCTTCATGAGCACTCTTGAAATTACTTAGGTATCCTCTCTCCTTCTGATCTGCGAAATAGTCCAAAGGGGAACGAAGATGGCGTTAAAATATTTTCCAAACCTATCATTACAGTAGCTCTATCTAGGACATTGAGCACCTTTCTCCCGGACAACGCCGAGTACTTTGATAATCAAGGAGGCCTCCTGGAGACTACTGAAATCACTGAGGTATCCTCTCTCCTTCTGATCTGCGAAATAGTCCAAAGGGGAACGAAGATGGCGTTAAAACATTTTCCAAACCTATCACTACAGTAGCTCTATCTAGGATATTGAGCACTTTTCTCCCGGACAACGCCGAGTATTTCAAAATCAAAGAGGCCTCCTGGGGACCACTGAAATAACTCTTATCCATTCCCCCATCCTTTTCAGCGTAGATGCTGTTTAAATATTATCCAAACCTATCACTACAGTAGCTCTATCTAGGACATTGAGAACTTTTTTCCCGGACAACGCCGAGTACTTTGAAAATCAAAGAGGCCTCCTGGGGACTACTGAAATCAGGTATCCTCCTTCCTTTTCATCTGCAAAATTGTCCAAAGGGGAACGAAGATGGCGTTTAAATATTTTCTCAACCTATCACTACAGTAGCTCTATCTAGGATATTGAGCACTTTTCTCCCGGACAACGCCGAGTACTTTAAAAATCAAGGAGGCTTCATGAGCACTCCTGAAATCACTTAGGTATCCTCTCTCCTTCTGATCTGCGAAATAGTCCAAAGGGGAACGAAGATGGCGTTAAAATATTTTCCAAACCTATCACTACAGTAGCTCTATCTAGGATATTGAGCACTTGTCTCCCGGACAACGCTGAGTATTTCAAAATCAAAGAGCCCTCATGGGGACTACTGAAATAACTCTTATCCATTCCCCCATCCTTTTCAGCGTAGATGCTGTTAAAATATTATCCAAACCTATCACTACAGTAGCTCTATCTAAGACATTGAGCACTTTTTTCCCGGACAACGCCGAGTACTTTGAAAATCAAAGAGGCCTCCTGGGGACTACTGAAATCAGTTAGGTATCCTCCCTCCTTTTCAGCTGCAAAATTGTCCAAGGGGGACGGAAGATGGCGTCCAAATATTTTCTAAACCTATCACTACAGTAGCTCTATTAAGGATATTGAGCACTTTTCTCCCGGACAACGCCGAGTACTTTGAAAATCGAGGAGGCTTCATGAGCACTCCTGAAATAACTTAGATATCCTCTCTCCTTCTGATCTGCGAAATAGTCCAAAGGGGAACGAAGATGGCATTAAAATATTTTCCAAAACCTATCACTACAGTAGCTCTATCTAGGACATTGAGCACTTTTCTCCCGGACAACCCCGAGTACTTTGAAAATCAAGGAGGCCGGCTGGGGACTACTGAAATCACTTAGGTATCCTCTCTCCTTCTGATCTGCGAAATAGTCCAAAGTGGAACGAAGATGGCGTTAAAACATTTTCCAAACCTATCACAACAGTAGCTCTATCTAGGACATTGAGCACTTTTCTCCCGGACAACGCCGAGTACTTTGATAATCAAGGAGGCCTCCTGGGGACTACTGAAATCCATTAGGTATCCTTTCTCCTTCTGATCTGCGAAATAATCTAAAGCGGAACGAATATGGCGTTAAAATATTTTCCAAACCTATCACTACAGTAGCTCTATCTAGGACATTGAGCACTTTTTTCCCGGACAACCCCGAGTACTTTGATAATCAAGGAGGCCGGCTGGGGACTACTGAAATCACTTAGGTATCCTCTCTCCTTCTGATCTGCGAAATAGTTCAAAGGGGAACGAAGATGGCGTTAAAACATTTTCCAAACCTATCACTACAGTAGCTCTATCTAGAATATTGAGCACTTTTCTCCCGGACAACGCTGAGTACTTTGATAATCAAGGAGGCCTCCTGGGGACTACTGAAATCCATTAGGTATCCTTTCTCCTTCTGATCTGCGAAATAATCTAAAGCGGAACGAAGATGGCGTTAAAATATTTTCCAAACCTATCACTACAGTAGCTCTATCTAGGACATTGAGCACTTTTTTCCCGGACAACGCCGAGTACTTTGAAAATCAGAGAGGCCTCCTGGGGACTACTGAAATCAGTTAGGTATCCTCCCTCCTTTTCATCTGCAAAATTGTCCAAAGGGGAACAAAGATGGCGTTAAAATATGTTCTAAACCTATCACTACAGTAGCTCTATCTAGGATATTGAGCACTTTTCTCCCGGACAACGCCGAGTACTTTGAAAATCGAGGAGGCTTCATGAGCACTCTTGAAATTACTTAGGTATCCTCTCTCCTTCTGATCTGCGAAATAGTCCAAAGGGGAACGAAGATGGCGTTAAAATATTTTCCAAACCTATCACTACAGTAGCTCTATCTAGGACATTGAGCACCTTTCTCCCGGACAACGCCGAGTACTTTGATAATCAAGGAGGCCTCCTGGAGACTACTGAAATAACTGAGGTATCCTCTCTCCTTCTGATCTGCGAAATAGTCCAAAGGGGTACGAAGATGGCGTTAAAATATTTTCCAAACCTATCACTACAGTAGCTCTATCTAGGATATTGAGCACTTTTCTCCCGGACAACGCTGAGTACTTTGAAAATCGAGGAGGCTTCATGAACCCACATGAAATTCCTTAGGTATCCTCTCTCCTTCTGATCTGCGAAATAGTCCAAAGGGGAACGAAGATGGCGTTAAAATATTTTCCAAACCTATCACTACAGTAGCTCTATCTAGGATATTGAGCACTTTTCTCCCGGACAACGCCGAGTATTTCAAAATCAAAGAGGCCTCCTGAGCACTACTGAAATAACTCTTATCGATTACCCCATCCTTTTCAGCGTAGATGCTGTTAAAATATTATCCAAACCTATCACTACAGTAGCTCTATCTAGGACATTGAGCACTTTTTTCCCGGACAACGCCGAGTACTTTGAAAATCAGAGAGGCCTCCTGGGGACTACTGAAATCAGTTAGGTATCCTCCCTCCGTTTCATCTGCAAAATTGTCCAAAGGAACAAAGATGGCGTTAAAATATGTTCTAAACCTATCACTACAGTAGCTCTATCTAGGATATTGAGCACTTTTCTCCCGGACAACGCCGAGTACTTTGAAAATCGAGGAGGCTTCATGAGCACTCTTGAAATTACTTAGGTATCTTCTCTCCTTCTGATCTGCGAAATAGTCCAAAGGGGAACGAAGATGGCGTTAAAATATTTTCCAAACCTATCACTACAGTAGCTCTATCTAGGACATTGAGCACTTTTCTCCCGGACAACGCCGAGTACTTTGATAATCAAGGAGGCCTCCTGGAGCTTACTGAAATCACTGAGGTATCCTCTCTCCTTCTGATCTGCGAAATAGTCCAAAGGGAACGAAGATGGCGTTAAAATATTTTCCAAACCTATCACTACAGTAGCTCTATCTAGGATATTGAGCACTTTTCTCCCGGACAACGCCGAGTAATTTGAAAATCGAGGAGGCTTCATGAACCCACATGAAATACCTTAGGTATCCTCTCTCCTTCTGATCTGCGAAATAGTCCAAAGCACTCCTGAAATCACTTAGGTATCCTAATAGTGCATCATGACAACGGAACCGATACGACCCTACCTCAACACTTCTCAAAAAAGGAGGAGATAATGCATGGGATGAGTGCATCATGACAACGGAACCGATACGATCCTACCTCAACACTTCTCAAAAAAGGAGGAGATAATGCATGGGAATAGTGCATCATGACAACGGAACCGATACGACCCTACCTCAACACTTCTCAAAAAAGGAGGAGATAATGCATGGGAATAGTGCATCATGACAACGGAACCGATACGACCCTACCTCAACACTTCTAAAAAAAGGAGGAGATAATGCATTGGATGAGAGCATCATGACAACGGAACCGATACGACCCTACCTCAACACTTCTAAAAAAAGGAGGAGATAATGCATGGGATGAGAGCATCATGACAACGGAACCGATACGACCCTACCTCAACATTTCTCAAAAAAGGAAGAGATAATGCATGGGATGAGGGCATCATGACAACGGAACCGATACGACCCTACCTCAACATTTCTTAAAAAAGGAGGAGGTAATGCATGGGATCAGTGCATCATGACAACGGAACCGATACTACCCTACCTCAACACTTCTCAAGAAAGGAGGAGGTAATGCTCACACCAGCGAATACCGTAACCCCCCCCCCCCCCCAATTTGGCCTGAAAGGAGGAGGTAATTTCTATCATGATAACAGAACGGCCACAGGGAGGGAGGGGGGAGGAAAATATTAGCGTCTATTAATAATTATGAAAGAAAGTGTGAGAGGGAAAAAAAACTGCCACTCTCTGACGTCATGATGACCTGATATAACCGGACACAATTTAGGTCAAGACCGGGTACATCCGGCAAGGGATTATGGGACAGGTGCGGATGTGATTGAGCAACCCTTGTTTCACTACACACTCTTAACGTAGGATTCCTATGTTGTTATTGATGCATCCGGACAGAAGTTATTGGATGATATGATAGAACCGGACACAATTTAGGGCAAGACCGGGTACATCCGGCAAGGGATTATGGGATGTTTACAATGACTCTGCATTTTTATCGGATTAGTACATAAATACATTAGATTATTTCGAATTTAGTACATATTAACGTGTAAAAAGTCGTGTAAAATACGAAAAAAATGCTACCTTTTGTCGGAAAGTGGTCCGGTTGACTGTCAGCGAGTGAATCGTTATTTGCGATTTTGAGATATTATGATCCCAGGATATGTACGGTGCTGAAGATATAAACTTTTTGACATGTCGTCGCGTAGTTTTTGAGGAGAAGCTTCACATACAGACATACATACATACATACATACATATAGACAACTGCCCTTTATATAAGAGATAATAAAGTTAATTCCGCTTCTAGATCATTCTCGACAAGCATTTATTTTTGGAAATCAGAGCTTTTCCTTTTGGTTATGGAAGATCCTAATGACCTTTAATCTTATGCATTTATCCAGCTCTCCTGAACACCAGCTCAGTCTAATAATACTAAACCGGCAATTACATAGCATATATATATAATCTTAATGTCTTATCTGAGGTTTTTTATTTCAAAACTCAGTTCAGAATGGTGGAAATCATAAATATTACACAGTCTAAAGGGAGATAACTTTTAACAAAGAGAAACTACTACTTCAATTATTCAAACTTTTACACCGGTCATTATATGTATTAGTATTTGCTCACTTTTATTTCATCTATTTTTCTTATTTTATTCATCTAACAGATAAAGTTATCTTGTCGGATTTTCAAAATCAGGCTCACATAGCAACCCATATGACATATTGATACATGATTCAAACTAGCCTATATTTTCGTTTTTTTCTTCCAGCATAAATATAATTTATTTCGCTTTAGTTTGTTTTGAAAATTCTTATTCCAGTTAAGAATGCTGTTAATGTGGAGACATTTTTCTTTACTCACCTAATCAGCCCTTAATAAAATATAAAATTTCAATTTAAAAAAAATCTATTTCTGCTATTAAACTGTTTATTTTCTTTAAATTAATTGTTTATCACAATACTAGATAAAATGTTTTCTATTTAATGTAATGTTAGTATGAATGTTTATTTGCTGACTTTATTTGTTTACATCAATTTTTCTTTTTAAATCTCTTACCATTATTTTTTCTATCGTATTATTTTATTTTTTTATTTCATTTTATTTTATTATTAATATTATTAATATTATTATTATTATTATTATTATTATTATTATTATTATTATTTACTCACTAGGAGTTCTCACACAGGTCATCAGTGATTGCTCACCGACAACGTATTCCCTGGAGTCTGAGTGACAACAAGTCTCCCCAGATTTCCAGTATTCTCCACCTCTTTTCGATAGCCACCGCAAATAAATTTGAGGTATCACAACAGTCGTTCACCATTGATTTCTCGCTGGTAAGGACCATTGGTCTTCTCTGAGATTTGGGTGGCAATAAGCCTCCCCAAGGTCCCAGCAGTCTCCGCACTTCCAGTGGAGGTCTAGTTTGTGCTGTCCCTCCTCGGTCTTTACATCCTCTTTGACCCTATGCAAATATTTTGGGTGGTGTCAGCCTAGGCTGGTACCATTTTTTATTCATTCATTTATTTATTTATTTATTTATTTTTTTTTGGGGGGGGGGAACTGATGGTGTTCTTGCTATTTCTGTTCATTGGTTCATTTTTGTGTCGTGTCAGTTGAGGCCGCTGAATTTTAGGGGGGGGGGAGCTTATACAGCGATGTTTCTTGCATTTTCTGTTTCTTTGTTTGTGATGTGTTCTTTCAGTGGTTTCTTTTTCTTCCTGTAGTAGATTCCGTGTGACCCTTCGTAGCTTATGCGGGTTAGTTTCCGCATTCAATGATTTTTCTTAAGATTGTAGCTGTTTTGATCATTGCTGTCCTTTGTATAGTTCCAATGATCCCTTTGATTCCAATTTCTCCCAGTCTTTTTTCCAGGTTTTTGGGAATTGTTCCTAGTGCTCCTTCGATGATGATGATGATGATTATTATTATTATTATTATTATTATTGTTGTTGTTGTTGTTGTTGTTGTTGTTGTTGTTGTTGTTGTTGTTGTTGTCATCATCATCATCATCATCATTATTTTTAGTTTTGTTAAAGTATATTATTTTCTAATTATCATTAAACTTACTTCCACTTGGTTAAACTGCAAATTCGATTACTGTTTTTTTAATTTTCAATTTTTATTAAGATATCTTTTAAGATAATGTTTCCTGAATTTGTTCTTTTGAAATAATATATCTTCAATTTAATTAATTGCGAATTTATTAATTTTTCACTATAAATTCTCATATTTTTGTATATTTCTCTTTTGAAAAACATTCTTTAATTGTAAAAAAATATTCTATTTGTGTATGTGTTTCTATACTTGTACTTTTGACATTCTTTTTTCCCCTATTGTGTCCATTTATATGTTCGATTTCATTACTTTGTAGACTCTCAGAAGTGTATTGTAATTATCATATCCCAACCCTCATTCATCTTCTAAAATTGCTGAGAATGTACTATACTATAGTCTTGATTCTATGTTTTCACTTCGAAGTTGGTGTCTCTACCCTGTGCTGCTGAAGAGACTTCATCTCAGTAAACATCCAGATCGTCTCAGAAACGATCGAACACGAAACTGTTGTTTATAGTGAATTCTTAGAACGTATGTAAATGAATATGTCATAAATTTGTTTACCTCTGAACTATAATATATATATATATATATATATATATATATATATATATATATATATATATATATATATATATATATGTATATATATATATATATATATACTAGCGAATATATAATCCCTCCGGACGTATATTTTTGCTAGCCTGGGAAGATATCATGGTGAACGAACATATACTAAACTGACCCCTAAGAAGGAAGTAATGACTGAAAGGATGGTATCATAATGAACGCCCCCCCCCCTCACAAAGGAGGAGTTAATGCCTTGGAGGATGATATCATGACAAACGAACAGATAGTACATTACTCCTCACACCCACCCCTAAACGGAGAAGATAATCATGGAAAGATGGTATAATGAGGAACGCGCATGTACTATAGTGCCCCTAATAAAAGGAGGTAATACCGTGGAGAATCGCCCTATGAAAGGAGAAGGTAATACTTATAAGTATGGTACCATGGCAACAGAACAGATACTTCACTACCTCCCACCCCACCTAATAAAATGAGAAGGTAATCCCTGGGAAGATAGTCTCATGACAACAGAACAGCTACTGCATTACTTCCTCCTCCAGAAGAGATTGTAATACCCGTGAGGATTACCTCCACTTCCTTAAAATGGAGGAGGTCATTCTTGGGAGGACAGTCTTATGAAATAGAACCGATACTACACTACCCCCCCCCCCCCATTAAAAGATAATACAATAATTTTTTTTTATTCATTTAAAAATATCTAGCCATAAAAACATTACTTTATGGTTCCTTGGCTAGTGGAGTGACTGAGTTACCCCCCCCCCTTTGTATTAGAAATCCTCCAAGATGCCCACTCCCCACTCCCCACTTTCAATTTTTATTTCTTCGGCCTCTCCACAATTAATTTATCTTGGAAGGACACCACTCATTCTCCAAACCCCATCCCCAATTTTCTTTTTTCTCCCACTTAGATCCCACTCCCAATTAGAGATTGGCCTGCTTGTTTTCGGTTCTAAACAAATCGGAAAACAGTGGGCGGTCTATTATTTAGAAAATGTTTGGAGGGTCATACTAGAAACTTTTTCCAATCAATTCGGGGATATCTTCGGAGCCTTCATTGTAAATGTGGTATTGTGGTGATTGAGGTGATTCTAGTTAAGAGTAATATAGACATTGTTATCACTTTAGACCAAAGATGACCAACGACACCCATTTTCCTCCCACTTTTTATGGTCTTCAGCCTAATTTGTTTTAAATGTAATTTTTTTATATTCGCTTAAAATAAATAATTCAAAGTCTACTATCTGTTCTCAGCATCACAGCGACAAAAGACGTTTTACTATTGACGAACAACTTTAGGTCTTCTTAATTTGCATATTCATTTTATAAACAGCTTCTAATACATTAATATTCTGTAATATACAGTTGTAATTTTGCAGTGTCATATTTTCTTATATATATAAGTAAATATTACAATGCAAAATTACAACAGTATATTGCAGAATATTGATTAGCTGTTTATGAAATAAATATGCAAATTAAGACGACTAAACTGTGTTTGTGGGGGGGGGGGTGCAGTTTACTATATATACGGCATTGTAAAATCTTATGTTATATCATAGAATTAAATAATCAGAGTTTGTTTTAATGATAATATAGTTAGGATAGATGGAAAAAATTGTTTGCATTCATTCATTTTGATAAACTGATGTCGGTTAAGACAAGGTGAAAA
>OY744541.1:61133782-61158782 GCA_963556195.1 Sepiola atlantica
TACTGATTATTCAACAAATCGATCACTTCTTCTTCTTCTTCTTCTTCTTCATCATCTTCTTCATCATCTTTCTTGCAGCTGCACTGAATCGCAACTGTCCTTACTTTTTGCTTGTCTGTCTCATTGTATTGATGACGCTCAAGCCTTCTACGTTTTTGTCATCTCGCTTGTCCTCTTGGTTTGTGTCAATGTCAACGACGAACGACCAATATTTTCTACTCCCATTTGCTTTCTTCTATTTCTTATTTTCACTTAACAATTTATTTATTTATATATTTATTTATATATATATATGTATATATATATATATATATATATATATATATATATATATATATATATATATATATATATATATATATATATATTCCTTTCATCCATTGCAGCTGTCTTTGAATTTTATTAAGCATCCTGTATTATTCCTACTTGTTTTTTTTTATATCTTTATTATCAAACTAGAGGAATACCCATCTCTGGACGGATTCATACTGTCGAATGTTTATTTGGTGTATTATGTATTTACATTTTATCAAATGGGCACAACCGAATATTATTGCTAGAATTCTATTAGTAAATAGTTAAAATTCAAAAGTCAGTCCAGAATGGTGAAATCCATCAATATTATGTGCATACACGTTCATTTCTCATGTGAAAAACAGTAGCAAAAATTTCGAGAATTTTATAAAGATAATTTAAAGAAGAAACGCATTGATTGTATATATATATATATATATATATATATATATATATATATATATATATATATATATATATATATAAAAGGAGATTGTAGTTTGCTTGAAGCATTGCTGGTAAATGTAAGTGTAGATTAGTCGTCCGAGGCTATAGCAATGCGATGTGGTTGCCGTAAGATGGAAAAGTGAAAATAAATAAACGCAGGGAGAAAGTGAATCTCAAAACGATTTATTAATAATTTCACGAAAACTGATTAAATACCAAATAGTAAATACTGTCCGGTAAGTAACTGTTCGGCAAAGGGTAATCTTAAATTTTTTCGAAAGAAAAACTTTCATTATCAGAAGACAACAATAGAAGACCGAGTAGGTCGAAGAAAACAGTCTTCTATTGTTGTCTTCTGATAATGAAAGTTTTTCTTTCGAAAAAATTTAAGATTACCCTTTGCCGAACAGTTACTTACCGGACAGTATTTACTATTTGGTATTTAATCAGTTTTCGTGAAATTATTAATAAATCGTTTTGAGTTTCACTTTCTCCCTGCGTTTATTTCTTTTCACTTTTCCATCTTACGGCAACCACATCGCATTGCTATAGCCTCGGACGACTAATCTGCACTTATATATATATATATATATATATATATATATATATATATATATATATATATATATATATATATATATATATATGTGTGTGTGTGTGTGTGTGTTTGTGTGTGTATAGTATGTGTCTCATGTTAGCAGAAAATATCAAAGTGCTCGATCGTAATTCATACAAGAGCTAAATATTTATTATTTTATATAAATACATGCTAAAAGAGACTGACGACTCCATCTCGGTTGTTGTAACGCGAAATTTTTCTATTCCCGGATGACCAGACAGACGCAACCTGGTTATCTCTATTTAGTTTAATTTAGTTTTATGCACAGGGGACAAAAGATGGGGTGGAAACCCTATCATTATTTTTTTGTTAAATTTTAACAATAGGTAAGACTAAGAGACATCAATTCCTCAAATTTCAGTTTATTTAAAGTATTTTTTAGGGTTTTAGGGGGAGCATCATGTGGGCACAAACTTCTATTTGAAAGTTCAAACATTTCAGATTTGCATTACATTTGATCCATAGTCATTAGACACCAATTTAGCAATATTCTCTGAATTTTAATTTCTTCTTAAG
Organism: Sepiola atlantica; assembly: GCA_963556195.1. Classification (NCBI taxonomy): domain Eukaryota; kingdom Metazoa; phylum Mollusca; class Cephalopoda; order Sepiida; family Sepiolidae; genus Sepiola; species Sepiola atlantica. Next base: position 61,135,659 of record OY744541.1, read on the forward strand.
ACCCCTTAAGCTTAAGTCTTAAATTTTAGACATTTTCAAGAATCAAAATTATGTAATGGATTTTGATCAAAATTTGAATAAGAATTTGAGAACCAATTTTACCCATTTTAGGACAGGTATTCTTCTAGTTCCTTATAAAATGATTCCTACAGCAAGCCCCACTCTCCACAATGGTTCACCTCGAAATGTGCAGCTGCTATTGCTCAGAGGCAGCAAGCTTCCGACAATACGGCCACCATAAGTCTACTATGAATAGACAGAAATTTTTAGAGTCAAGAAATAATTATAAGACTGTGATAGCTGAAGAAAAGAGAATGTATACAGAGATAACTAGGAAACGCATTCAGTCACAGAAACTAGGTTCTCGTGATTTCTGGAAAATCTACAATAGTGTGGTGAACAATGGGCAATCAACAATTTCCCCACCGTCCACCATCCAACCACAATAATGTCGTTTGCACGGCAAGTGACAAGACTGAACTACTTGCCCAGTGTTTAGCCGTAAACTCCACTTTGGACACTGCAAACCACTCTCTCCCTAATTTCCAATTGCAGACGGAAGCTGATGATTGTGAGTTATTCCACCTTTAACAGTTTTGAGTGATCTCCCTTGATACCCGGAAGTATAAGAAACTGACTTCGAAGAGAGGAGGGTTCTTCAGTCTTGGAGTACTTCATTGATGAACCAGACCAACGTGGAGAGCTTTCACAGAAGTCACACTCGATGACCTGGTAATCACCCCATCTCATGTCATGGACATTATAAAAACTTTGACACCTCCAAAGCATGTGGGCCTGATCTTATACCAGTAATAGTAATAAAGAAATGCTCTGCTGAACTGGCTCCTATCCTCTCCAAACTCTACAACAAATGCCTTGCTGAATCTTGCTTCCCTGATAGCTGGAAAATTGCCTCTGTGGTACCAGTCTTCAAGAATTCTGGAAATAGAACTGACCCTCAGAATTATCGCCCCATCATCCTACTCCCGCTCTTCGCTAAAATCTTTGAATCTTTAATCAGTCAAGCGATAGTCCGGCACCTTGTTAATACTAAACTTCTTTCTAACCATCAGTATGGATTTAGGTGAATAAGGTCTACTGCGGATATCCTAACTGTCATCTGCGAACGCATATACCATACACTGGACAAGGCAGGTGAAGCTAGGGCAGTAGTGCTTGATATATCCAAAGCCCGTGACAAGGTCTGGCATAAAGATCTTTTACTAAACATTAATTTATATGGTATTACTGGACGAATATTTAATATAATTAGATCCTTCTTATCCAAAAGAAAGATCCAGGTTGTCCTCGATGGTCGTTCATCCAAACAACATGACATAAATGCAGGTGATCGATTCTTGAACTTTTAGTTTTCTTGATTCTCATAAACGACCTCCCTGATAACATTGTTTCTGAGATGAGTATATTTGCTAATGACACTATGCTCTACTCTTGTCATGTCGGTAAAACGGACGCGCACATATCCGAGGCAATGGCTGAATCCTTAGAAAGTGACCTCCAGTCTGTAGTGGAATGGGGTTATAAATGGATGGTAGCATTTAATGCTGCTAAGACAAAGCTTTTTTCCTTCAACAACTACAAGAAACCTCTTCAACTACCCATTGCCATGGCAAATAACACCCTACCTGAGAATCCAACGTTCAAACTCCTCGACCTCACATTCACAGGTAACATGAATTGGAACAAATACATAGAAGATATTGCCAAGGCTGCTGCAAAGAAGGTGGGATCCCTCTACTGTGGTAGAAAACTTCTCACACCTGACAGTATCCTATATCTCTACAACGCCATCATCCACCCATGCATGAAGTATTATTGTCACATCTGGACTGATGCACCATCCACTAGTCTCTCCCTCTTAGATAAGGTCCAAAAAAGAGTCTCTAATTTGATAGGTCCCTCACTATCCACCAAGCTCCAACCCCTGTCCCATCGCCACAATGTTGCATCCTTGTGCTTGTTTTACAAGTACTTTAATGGAATGTGCTCCGATGAACTTGCTGCTCTAGTGCTTCCTCAACGTAAATACACTCGATGAACTCGACAATCAGCTAAATCCCATCCATTCACTGTGGAGGTCCCCAGATGCTGGAGAGCCTTCTACTCCAGTAGCTTCTTTCCTCGTGCTGCCTGCCTCTGGAACTCCCTCCCTGCTCCCGGTTTCCCCGACTGTGCCGACATGCAGAAATTTAAAACTGATGTCAACAAACATCTAGCTGCACAGCTCCTAATTTAGGATGATCCCCTAAAATTTCACCCTAATTCTCAATAGCCTCTTACTTTGGGGTGAACTCAGTTAAAAAGAAAAAAAAAAAAAATCCCATACGTATGTTATATATCGAGAGTTGGTGGGGTGCGAAATTTAGTGCAATCATGCATGGTTGTGATATCACGCATGAAAACTGAGGCGATCTTGCTCCTTCTCTTTCGGACTTGACAACAAGATGTGCTAAGTAGTAGCCCCTGAAAGATCAGGTCCATGCATGATGTTTTCTCCAAACTCATAAAAATACTAAATATAATATTTTATGGTTATTGCATTCCAAATATCCGCTACCATTGCAGGAAGCAAAAGAAAGATAACCTGTCAAGTCTGAGATCACTTAAAAGACATAAAGGTTTCCAACCAGAATTAATTGTTAAGTGAGCCCCTTTTTTTCTCAAATAAACAGTATGAGCAGGCATGATATAATTTTGTTTAAACTTGAGTTCACCCCAAACAAGGCATACTGCCACTGAGATGTTTGTTTACATTACATTCAAATTTCTGCACGTCGGTACAGTCAGGGAAACAGGGAGCAAAAAGGGAGTTCCAAAGGCTGACAACTAGAGGAAAGAAGCTATTAGAGTAAAGAAGCCCTCCGGCATCTGGGGACCTCCACAGGAATGGATGGGATTTAACTGATTGTCAAGTTAGTTGGTGTATTTACGTCGAGAAATATCTACCTTTGTCTTCATAGTCTGTAAATAAGGGTTCATTCTACAATGAATTAGTGTTGAAAATTAAACCTCCGTCTAAATCTATGAAAGTTATTTAAAAAAAGGAAGTTTTTAATCATGAAGATTAATTCCTAATCGGTTCTAAAACTGAAGAAATATTTTTGAAAAAAGTGCTAGGAAAAGTTTGAGGAGGGGGAGGGGGTTATTGGTCCGAAGTTTCCGTTTTATTTTTATTTTTTTTACTTAATTAGGCATCTATTATTATACTAAAGCTGAGTTAATCAACGTTTGTTTCTTGAAAGCTTTTTTCATATATATTTCAATCACATAAAATATGTGCTAAATATTCCTTAGTTTGGGGATTGAGTTATGTCTTTAACAAATTCTAGTTTAATTGTTTTAATTAACCGTAATTTGCAAATCACTCATCAAGTGACCCATCTCTAACTAACTATCAAGCAGAAAGAGGCTGATTTTTAATTTTGTCTTTCTATTTATTTTATATATTTAACTGGCTTTGCAAACTCACTTTTCCTGATTCAAACAATTTAACATGAGCTCAATTGGTGATCCAACGTTGAAATAGCTTAGAAATTGGACCCTAGCGGCCATTCAGATTTTTAGGGAATTCCAAGGATTAACCTAAAAAATGGCAAAGATGAAAATCCATACACTGAAAAGTTTTCGCACTCTATTTAAAAAAGAAAAGCACATCACCAGACCCAGCTCAAATGTATGGTCTCTTAGGTTTTTCTTTACTTTGAACTCTCAAACAATCTCAGTGCTGTCTGTCTTGGTCTCTAGTCATCTGTCTCAGACAAACATTTTATTGCTTTTGACCAGATCAAAAACAATTCAGATTTTAAGTCTCAATCAAAATCACTCTAACTTTCTCCCACCCCCTTCCCCAAAAATGTTTTCTTCTTTGCAGTTGGAAAAATGTAACATGTCACCCCCCCCCCCCGGAAAATCATTACAAAATATAAGGATTTTTCATTTTAACTTACTTGTGATTTAAAAATCGCAAGATTTTGACAGTTCTCTCTAAATACATCCTTAGATCAAAGCTGAAACACCAAGATCTTGGGAGCCTCAAACAAATTATCAGTGAAAACGGACACAAATCCTAAATCTAAGAGTGTAACACTCAGAGGTCAGTAACACAAGCAGTGGTGTACAGAGGGAGGGGGCGAAGGAGCAATGGCTCTTTGCATACAAATTTGGGAGGGGTATCCAATCATATTCAAACTATCTCTCTTTCTCATAATATTTCTCAGTATTAGGACTGTTACTTGAGTCTTCGCGCATACAATCAAGGAGTTAGCCCCAGGCATCACCAGGACATCTGCACACCATTGAACGCAAGTCCAATTCCAAATGTCAAAGGATGTAGATCTCAATAAATCAGTATCACAAGTTCCAAAACTCAAGTTTTAAATTATGCAATGCACATCTTTACTCATCAACGAATTAAGTTTAGAAAAAGAAATTGCTATTTTGTCACAATCCAATGATTTTTTTATCAAAGGCAAGCTTTAATAGGAAGTGTAAAAATTAATATAGTCCAAGGTTTACTAAACAACTTCATTCCCAATTTCGGTTTTCCTTTTTGATAGACGGTACACAGCACACAAATCATTTTCCTATGTAAGATATGCTTACTTTCTTCACTAAAGAATCCGGAATTTGACATTTAAGAAAAGATTACCAACTAACAATATTAAAAATTAAACAAGTATTAAAAAATAAAATGAGTTTAAAAGATTGAAAAATAGCTAATAAAATCAGAATAGTTGATTCTGACAACAAATTTCTTCCTTTTTTCTTTTAAGATTGTTCTTTACGCTAAAAAGTGTAATTCGCTCCAGTTTATTTCCCCCAAAAATTATTTCAGCAATAAAGGATAATTACAATGGAGACAATTTTAAATACTGATCAAATACACGGACGATAATTCCTATTTCAGCTTGAAGGTAAATTATCAGTTACCTCGCTTATATTTTAAGCTTCCTTTACTTCATTTTTTCATGACATACACATTAAACTAAAATGACATTAATAAATCCTGGGCTACGCCGGGTAGGCACAACAAGTTATATAATAAAATAATGTTGCTTCATGTAAGTATAAGTGTAAAAAATTGTTTTCTGCTGATGTAATTGTTCAACCATTTTTTTCGGCTGACTTGTTGGATCAGTGGATTATTACTTCAGTTTTTGTTCCTTTTCTTCTTTCTTTTAGTCCTTTAAGCCGGACATTTCAATTGTCATACTGTATAATTTCCGACATCTGTCTTCACCATTATTATAATTATTTTCATTCAATTCATTCATGTAAGTTTAATGTTTGGTAACGTGAAAAGTCATCATCATCATCATCATCATCATCATCATCATCATCATCATCATCATTATCATCATCATCATCATCATCATCATCATCATCATCATCATCATCGTCGTCATCATCATCATCATCATCATCATTTTAACGTCTGGCATGTGTTATACGTTAAACTGCTTTATGAGATTAACTTCCAAACTAACAAACTTTGGCTAGGTCTTTATCACTCTTTCTCTCAAATCTATCCTTATCACTTCCTCACATGTTTTCCTTTGCTATCCCTGCTACCTCAACTGTTCTACATCTACTAATCAAAGAACTCTCATCCATTCTTTCAATATGACCAAACCAACGAAATCTTCTTAATCTTCATCTGCGGTCATGAGATCTAAGCCTGTCTTCAAGACTCACATTACACATTCATGATACCATTCTCATACAATTGCTATATTACACTTTCATACATCATCACACTACACACAAATACCTGATAGACTCTCCCCTGGGTTGACAATAGTAATGCTCTGCTGGTTATTTATAGAATGAGTTCCCTTAATTTATTCCATCAACTACTAACCCTTGCAATCACACCAGTACCAGCCATGTAACAAAACTTCTGAACAACCTCAATAGCTTCGCTATCCAAATATATTTTCTCCACATCCGAGTACTCATCTGCCTGCATTGTCTTTGAAAGAGTTTTAAAAAAGGCTTTAGAGGGTGGACCTCGTAGGACTACCCAGGACCAACCCCTAAGCCCGACAGATAAAAGGCCCAGTTTCTGCCGGACTAATTGTCAAGAAAGGATTCTCGACTGATATGTATGTCTCATGAGTCTCTGAGCAACAGAAGCTGCTCTCCAGACTGCGTTGAGACTTTGTTGGAGCTCTATACATAGTGTCTGGAAGAGTCCATATATTATCGAAATAGAGTAGATCACCTTCACACCATAACAAAAAGAAAATGCATTCATTTTTATAGATTCATAATTCAATATTTATAACTTATTTAAATGCATATTGACCCAATTCTGTCCAAATATTTTGTATTTTTTAAAATTTTCTTAAAAAGTTCAATTAAATGAATAAATGAAGAAAGTAGATAGAAAAAAGTTCAATCAAATCAGCTCATATATTGAGATTTTATATTTCATCTTTATTATCAAAAGAGTTCATCAGAAATGAGTGAAAATATGTTAATTTAAATTTTACAAAAATGGCATAGAAAAAGAGAAGGGGTGGACATACGAAAAAGAGAGAGAAGACAGAGGAAAAAGAAGAAAAAAGGGGGATCTCATGTTCTTTTAAATTTACAGAACTAAAATCGATTTGTTTAAATAGCGGGAAATGAATAAATGGGAGAAAAATATGAGGCAAGAAGAAAAAGAACGAAGCAGAGAGAGAGTAATATCAAGTGTTGGCAAAAAGTTACTCAATTGTCTTCAGTGTGGCAGGAAAAGGGGCAAATAATGCAGACTTAATAAAAAAATTTTTTTTTACTATTTAATTGTTGAAAAGATAACCGGAAATGAAGACAGTGACGTTAGCATGAAGAGTAACAAGAGTTATTGAAGATAATTAAATTATAAAAGGAACAGTTAAAATTATTGAGAAAGAAATTGGATTTTCAAAAAGTTTATGCAGAGAATTATGTTCAATTAGCAAATTATTGATACACAATACTTATGTTAAAAATAATTTAATTATTATTTAATTATTACGATATCATTTGATTTTATGCTGACTGACACCGATGCCTCAAAGGTTTGTCTCCACCCTAACAGTTTTGTAAACGCAGTAAGTATTTTTAGTAAAAAAAAATGGTGCAGAATAAAATATAATTCTGCCAATAACATAGTGGAGAAACTAACGAAAGAATAGGATAGCTAGCATTAAATAGAGATATGTCAGCTTAAATGCTATTTAGGTGTGACTTTTTAAATATGACCGAAATAATTTATAAAGCAGCTATATATATATATATATATATATATATATATATATATATATATATATATATATATATATAGTCTTGGAAGTTTCTCAACCATTAAAACTATATAAAAATAACTTTTAGTCCCAAGTCGTTCAGTGGAAAATCACTCATGTAAGTCAATTTATTTTTTACAGTTATCATATTAGTTTGCTTCTAACATTATTTAAGGGATCATCAGTTTTTTACCATGAAAAACTGTTTCGGGAATTTATATATATATATATATTGTCACACACAGCCTTTATCTGAGCCACGGCGGCGAGCGTCTGACAATGATAAATATAAAAAAAAAGGTAAAAGTGTCCGGAAGTAGTTCGTAGGTCCTTAGACCCAATATTATCAACATAATACAGCAGGAAGGGGATTCTCCAGTTGAAGACATCACATAGAAAATAAGGAAGAATAACGAGACGGTAATAGACGATTCGAACACCAAGTTAAAATTCAAACAATATTTATTTATAGAATAATAAGAGAAGGGCTAAACATATATAGAACAAACAACAAGAAAAATAAAGTAATATTTTAGATAATGTTTAACTAATGGCAAGCAAAATCTATGAACCAAAATAGTGTCCCAAACAAATCCCAGAAGAAAAAATATTACTCACTCACAGAATGTAGAGGCTTGTTACAAGACTCCCCACGGGAATAGAAAAGTTCAATTATCCAGGAATGTCACAAGTCACACTCATACAAGATCCACACTGATCTTTGGATGGAAATGTCATCAGCAGATATCAAGATGTAAGTGTTCAGGAATCATATGTATACGTACGTAATCATGGAAGTCTCAAATGAGCACTATGCAACCCTTACATAGGATACGTATTCGTCATCTCGATGCTAATGTGATATATTTGCAATCAACGGCAGATTAACAGGAACTCACTGATCGATTCGCCAACTCACTTTTTATATTGTCTCCGCCGATATGCGTGGACGGGTATGGAGATGTGTTGAAGGTTTCTTTGAGTTACCAGGTGACGATACTTTGCACTGATTTGAGGGCAAGACATTCGTGAATGTTAAGAGATGACACGAGTTGTTTGGCTGACAGGAAACAACATTTGACTACCCTTCGGCTATGAGTTTAGGATGGGGGGGAGAGGGTGTCGCTAATCGCAAATAAGAGTTAAAAGGCGACGATATTTTTCCCTTTGATGTGAGGTCAAGACGTTCGTAAATGTTTTAGAAGGTGACAGTCGACCAGATGTATCGTCTGACTTCTTCTCAGATAGGTTCAGAACTGGGACAGGGTGTCGCTAATAGTACACAATATTCGCTTCTCTTGAGTGCAAGGTTAGGGGTAGGTTAGACTGTGTCGGTCCAACATGATATAATATTTCTTCTTTTATAACTTGTTTGTAGTTCAAAGGAAAAATAGAAAAGACAGGATAAGATAGATTTAGCTCACTTTGGTTTAATATTTATGAAATACATTTTATTTCTCTGATAATTTCAATTCAGTTACCTATTATTTGTAACAATATATATATATATATATATATATATATATATATATATATATATATATATTTTAAACTATATGTTACATATTTCAGAGACGTACGATCGTTTCCTTGACATGGATTGACCTTTTTTCGTTTACAAGGCCGTTAACGTCCATTCAAATCATCAGTGACTCACGAAATGAAAACAAATCAAAGAATGGAGTTCAAAGCCAAAAGATCAATCCATGTCAATGAAACCATGGTATATCTCTGAAAGATGTAAAATATAGTTTTTAAATAATTAATTTGTATTTTACCTCTCACATTTACGATCGAGCACTTCATTGATTTATTTTTAAAATACACCGACGCACTATATATATATATTGTCACATAGAAAGGGTAGTTGAATTAAGATTACAAGAAAAGCCAAAAAATGTATTTCATACATATAACCAAAGCGAGCAAAATCTATCTTGTCATGTGTCTTTCCATTTCACTTTGAACCCAGACAAATCACGAAGGGAAGTTGAATCCTATTTCCTGCCGACCAACGTCCCCTCTCCTCTCCTAAACCCCTACTCGAGAGGAAGTCAAACAACTGATCTTCCCTCCCCCCTCTTCACACTTACGCTTGCCTGGACCTAAAATCAAAATGCATGACACTTTTTTGCATGGTAACCTCCAAACTACATTTATCAGCGGAAAATATACAAAAACAGGTTCAGCAAGTCGATCAGTTAGTCGCTGTTAGTCAAAGAGTCAGTTGCTGTCAACCGGAGACAACCTTCGCCGATCGTCGCCACGAGGGAATGACGAAGAAGAAGAAAAAGAAAAAACTGAAGACGCGGACAGGGATGGAGAGAGTCAATCCACTCATGCCTCTTTTTGACTGTATTCTCAGAGATTTCTTCTATATTGATATACAGTCGAAAGCAAATCCGACTGGTTCCGAGACGAATTCTCCACGTCACCAAGATCTGTTGCAGACTAGAACATCTTACAGTATTGCCGAGAGAATATGACTACAAATCCTATATGAGGATTGTGCAGCGCCAACCAAGACTCCAAGACCCCGTCCATAAACCTGATTTCTGAAGGACTTGTGCCTTGGTATCTGCCGTTCACTTTTACACCCAACGATTAGTGTGAATCTTGGATGATTGTATAATTCCTGAACTATTGAACTTTTCAACTCCCGTGCAGAGTCTTGTACTACTTATCTATTTTAGTAACTGATTAATACCTTTTCTTCCTTGATTTGTCTGGACACGATTTTTGTTTATAGATTTTGCTCGTTATTAGATAACTTTAGACATTATTCGGTTCCCCTAAAATATTACTTTATTCTTTTTGTTGTTTTGCTCAATACATGTTTGCCCCTTTTTTACCTTTATATAAATATATATTTGTTTTGAATTTTAACTTGGTGTTTGAGTCGTCTCTTTCCTGTTCATTGTTATTCCTTATGTCCATGTGGTCTTGAACTGGAGAATCCCCTCTCCCTGTATTCTGTTATTAATATTGGGCCTTAGGGATCTACGAGCCACTTCCAGAACTATTTACCTTTTATTTTCATACATATATACAACTGGCGAACTTCAGGCCATTACTGCAGCAATAATTAAACACGCACAATCTTTAATAACAACAATACACCCTGCACTCTAGAGAACTGCCCTATGGACACCACAGACATATTCCAACACACATATATAGTATACGGCATAGAGTGCACCATATGCAACAATTTCTAAATTTGTAGAACAGTGAGACCCCTACATGTCAGAATCAAAGATCACTTACAAACATATACCTCCTTATTCGACAACACACATCTGCACATACAACATCAATAATAAATCCATCAAAGTAGATATCCTAGCCAGAGAGGAACATCGGTAATCTCTACATTAAAGAGTCCATACTAATATCAAGATTGCACCTCACTATTAATAACAGATTAGATCATTATTGTTAGTTTGATGCACAAGGTTCACATACACTCAATTGAATAAATGTATATAAAATAATTAAAATTAAAAGTGAAAATTGAAAAAAAGGATCTAACTAACACCATAATTTGTAGTTACACACACAATATTGATGCGAGAATAGCACTGGACCGTCGTCGTGCTTGGGATAGTGCACAACAATTACCAACAATGAGCAAACTTAATAAAACAATCTTAGAACTCAACTTATCACAGCAAATCTAAAGTAAATGAAATAACTCATGTTTATTGCCAAACACAGCTAATCGTAATAGGCATAATTTTTAAATAACTTCCCTCCCTTTCATGAGCTTACAAGCAAAATTAACACGGAATCAAGCTTCTGTTGATTTGATATTTCATTTCAATTCCGAAACTTTGTTGTAGAATACGTTCGTAATTGAAATGAAATATCAAATCAATAAAAGCATCATTTCATGTTAAGCATGTGTATGTGTTAATTTTTTCTGCTCTACTTAGTTTGTTTTATTGCTTAACTCTCTGTAATACAGCTGCCTATTCCAGTGACTTCTTTCCAAGAACTGCCGGCTTGTGGAATTCTCTTCCTCTGACTGTTTTCCTCCTACCTAAAACATTGGTCTTTTCAAGACTAAGACTAATATGCATCTCCTGTCTTTGCGATAATCATATTTCGTTCTTGTTAGCTCTTTACATCACGTGGCTTCATGCCTTGTCTGGAGCGATTTCCATTAAACAAAAATATATCAATGTTGCATTAGGGTTTCTTACAATAATAGAGCGTGGTCTGCCTTCGCACCGGACATTCGTAAACAGCAACGGCCAAGTTCTAATTAATATTATAAATTAGCAAAGCTACCCGGCATTGACCGGAAGAGTAATAAGAAATGTATATTTACCAATATTAATTAATTCCCTACCGTTGTCAGACGATATTTTTGTGTCTATTAAAAAATGAAAGAAATTATTTTCTTTCATTTTCTTATTTTCAGTTATTAAGATTAAGCCTCGTCTTCTTTGCTCATAAAATTAAATTTACATACGTAATTATTCTTTCCTTTTCTTTATTATTATCAGTTATTATACAATATATATATATATATATATATTTATATATTGTATATATATGTACATATGTATGTATATGTGTGCATTTATGTGTATATATACGTTTATATATGCATCTATATGCATCTATGTGTATATATATACATCTACATATGTATATGTATATATATATATATATATATATACATGTATATATATGTACATATATTTGTGTGTATATATATATCTATATGTGTATATATATTATTTTGTATGTGTGTGTTTGTGTGGCTTTATAACTTTAGTTCCCATGATAATTTGAATAATTTACTGATATAACAAAAAATACTTCAACCTTATTGTATAGATTATAGAAGAAGCCCCTGTGTGTATATACGTATCGCTGCTGACTCTTTTAATTCTCCTTACAAGTCTATGCAAAGTTTGTGTCTTGAATAAATAATGTATTTGGCAAAAGGAAAGAAAGATAATGCAATATCTTTCCTCTATTTTTAAATATATGCCTATTCATTGTTCCTAACTCTTCTCAGATACTGCATATGCCATTCATCGTGTCTTCCAAGGGTGATTGTCCCTTCCTGGCAGGTATCAATGTCCCTTAGTCCTCGTGGAGAAACATTTCAGATTGTTTGCCATATTTATACTAAGGCCATGCCATTCTCTAGGTTTTCCTGCAGAGGCGGTGAACCAGAGCAAGACAAAATGCAAGACAACATAGACTGACCATTGAAAATGGTATTTAGCACAATACGAATCGCTCAACCCGGTTCAGCAGCACCCCTCTTTCTTTACATTTGGAAATCACAGTCCTGTGGAGGGAACGAGGGGAACTGTGCATGTGTATGCGATGAAGAGAGGATGAAATAGTTGCCCTGGTTAAACACGCGGCTCTTTGTTGGCTTTGACAGATAAGTGTGTCTCCAAAACATGTAAAAGAGATACACAAAGCTGATTGAGGCAACATCGAACAAACATCTGACCATGCCCAGAATTCCAACCGCTGTCTAGTTCGAGACATACCGATGCCCCTGCTAAGATCTGACCGTCGAAATGAAAAGGAGTAGCCTCGGGCTATTTGTGGTTTCAGTGTTAGGTGTTTGTTAAATAGATTTGATAGGTTAGTGAGGCTTTTGCCTCATTTCTGTAAAACCCATTGTGTGAAAATGACATGCTCAGGACCCCACCAGCATTTTTTAAACAAACTCTGCCGTGCACTTTTTCTCCATAAAATGTTTGCATGTTTTCACAAATGTTTGCCAAGTGGTGTTACATTAATAGGAGTATTTTACCTCCCATATAAATGTGATCACGACTAAATAAATGATCTATAATTTCTGTATGACTTAAAAGTGTGACTATTGAATATATATATATATATATATATATATATATATATATATATATATATATATATATATATATTAGATTAGATTAAATATTATTCCTAATCGTCTCTGAAACGATCGTACGCCAGATCATTGTTTACTTTGAATTCTTGGAACTGAAATAAATAAATAAATAATGTTATAAATCTTTTGATTTATTTATTCATCACTATTCATTCCACATATATATATATATATATATATATATATATATATATATATATATATATATATATATATATATGTGTGTGTGTGTGTGTGTGTGTGTGTGTAGTGTGGATGCTAATGTTTATATAATATGCATGCATATATATGCATATATATATACATATGTATTAACTACTAACTATTAAATGTCTTCCCAATTAAATTTTAAAAAAATAGAAAAATATACAAACGCATAAAAAACATAGATTAAATTAAACTTTGTTTCTTCCACATGTTTTTCTTTGTGCCGTATAAACATCAAAGCTAATTCACTTTATTTTAAAGATTAAAACAACTAAGAATAAAAATGTTAATGTTGAGTTCAAGGCTGGGAGCAGGAGTACACAGGGTTCCACATTCATTCCCTGGCAATGCCGGATGTGCTATAATAGTATATGGCCCCCTTTCCTGCTTTCTACTTTTTTATTTAAAAAAAAAGTTAATATACACATATGTTTTCATGATCTAAATATTCTAGTTTAGGAGTTTTAGCTGACACACATACAAAGAGACGAATGTTCTCTATTTAAAATAATTTTTGAAAATGTATGCTTGAAAAGTAGATTAAATCTTGTGTGTTGTTCTTATTTCATGGAATTTGCAGATAAATGAACGTATGAAAAAGGGATATGACAAAACAAACAATGAATGAAAAATGACACTTTCTGTTTGAATAGACACTCAAATTAAAGTTGGAATCATTTATGTTGAAAATAACTCCACTGAGACAAAAATATGAATACATAAGTAAAAAAAAATTATATATATTAACAGTCTTTTGTTCCTTTGTTTTGCTGTTTTAACAAGTTTAGACACAGCGTGAATTATTTGAAAATTTAAAAAATTGTCACTTTCGTACATCGAGTAAAAAAATTAAAAAAAGCAAACTTATTGAATTTGTGTCGATGCTCGTTCTATGTTTTTCTTCTTAAATATTTTCTTGATAGATTAAATATAATGTTTCTTCTACTCTCTATTTTAAGATTTTCAGTGCAGAATAGTTTAGATGAATTTTTACTTTCTCATCAATCTTCCAAATTCTCATTTTTGTGTCCATACATATAATGCATCTGATTGAAAAATACCCAATATGATTTGCTGCTCACTTTTGTTTTTTTCTAATGTTGTTTCAACTGTTGCCCCCCCCCTCTTTTGTTTTGATTAACATCACATAGAATAATATGATGTCGAACAGAGCAGTCAGCGTGCGTTAAAATTACGAAACAATATATTATGTGCATCCAGTGGTATAACGAGTTCTCTTCCTGGTGCGGTTTTTAATAAAAATTTAAGAGAAACGGTGTCACCAGTGACTTATTCAAGGTTTTTTCATCCGGAATAATTTTTGTGAGAAAAAGATTTACAAAAGAACTATGCATATATTAATCTCTATCTTGATAAAGTTATACATGTTTAACCGATCATTATGAATTTTAGAACACAGCTGCAAGGCATAAGGAGACCGAATGTGGGCTATATTTAGTTTAATTTAGTTCTAAGTAAAAGGGGTATTAAGGAGGTGGAAGCTCTTTGTAAAAATCAGATACCTCCGATTTTTGTGAAATTTTAACAATAGGTATTAGACGTCAATTAATAGATATTCCCCAAATTTTACTTTCTTTTGTGTATTGTAAAGAGGTTTTAGAGAGCATAACATGAGGACAACCTCCCATTTCAAAATTGAAATATATCAGATTTGAATTGAATTTGATCCATAGTCATTAGACACCAATGAAGCAAGATTCTCTGAATTTCAATTTCTTCTTAAGACCCCTTTTTAAGCCTTAAATGTTAAACATTTTCTAAAATCAAAATCATATAATGGATTTTGATCAAAATTAGAATAAGGATTGTAGACATAAAGTTTTGTATCATTATATCTTAATTTTAAACTTTGTAAAAGGACATAAAAGTAATGCAAAACTGTTCTGTTTGAGGAATTCATTTTACCTGTATTGGTACTGGTATTCTTCTGATATATATATATATATATATATATATATATATATATGGGAAATCAAAAAAGGAAAAACCAAGAGATATTTTTTATATATTCATCAACGTTTCGTCTTTATTGTAAGATTTCCTCAGGATGATAATTTTAAGCAAAATGTTTTGCAAGTACATCGAAATATTGGGTTGACATGATGGGTTGATAAGAAAAAGTAGTAGTCAGTACTGACTTCTCGTAGCCTGAAGTCCAGCGCTCTCAGTAGCCACGGCTACTACTTTTCCTTATCAACCCATCATGTCAACCCAATATTTCGATGTACTGGCATGACATTTTGCTTAAAATTATCAGGATGAGGAAGTCTTACAATAAAGACGAAACGTTGATTAATATATAAAAAATATCTCTTGGTTTTTCCTTTTTTATTTCCCATTACGTCGGATTACTCTCATCCTTCCTTTCTCATATATATATATATATATATATATATATATATATATATATATATATATATATATATATATATATATATATATATATATTGTTAATGCATGTGTGTGATAGAAATCGATATGTTAACAGTTAGAACATTCAAATAAGTTTCAAATAAAGGTTAAATTTTTCATAGCATCTAAAGACATCATTGAAATTTTCCTTCGCTTCTATCTGGGGGTCACTAGGGGCAATGTCGGTTTGATCCATAAAATAACTGAAATATATTAGAATGTTAAGAAACGAAATTCATTTTTTTCATAGATTGTCTTCGTTTCATCAAACAGAAATAAATTAAGCAAAGAATATGTCAGTGAAAAATGTTTTAAAAAAGGTTTAAACATTTAAAAACTTATTTTTTAAGATTAAAACAAAATTAAATAAAAATAAAAATATCCAGTATTCGTTAAATCAATTTTCTATTTTACAGCTGCAGAATTTTTCTTTAGTAAAAACTTTGAACGCATTCATTTTTTAAGTAATACATGCAAGAACGCCACCATGCTGACAGTTTTTTAATTACTTTATTTAATATTGGAAATGTTATTTTTAACTTTTCTTGCAAGACAAAAATTGAAAAGATGACAATATTTGAAATTATTTTTCCTAAGAAAACCAGCAATATCTCTTCACTTTCGGTAACAACGACTAGCATTATTTGTTCCACTTTAATTTTGTTCGAAAATTCATAAACTGTGACGTCATATCTGTTAAGACATTCTTCTTGCATAACTAAAAATAATAAGTCTCTTTACTTCGTTATTATGCTTATGAATAATAAGTCTCTTTACTTCGTTATTATGCTTATGAATAATAAGTCTCTTTACTTCGTTATTATGCTTATGAATAATAAGTCTCTTTACTTCGTTATTATGCTTATGAATAATAAGTCTCTTTACTTCGTTATTATGCTTATGAATAATAAGTCTCTTTACTTCGTTATTATGCTTATGAATAATAAGTCTCTTTACTTCGTTATTATGCTTATGAATAATAAGTCTCTTTACTTCGTTATTATGCTTATGAATAATAAGTCTCTTTACTTCGTTATTATGCTTATGAATAATAAATCTCTTTACTTCGTTATTATGCTTATGAATAATAAAAAATGAAGAAACCTATTATTTTGCTATCTAGTTTACATAGGTGTTTACGCTGTGTACGAATGCACGATGCAAATTAGCTCAAAAGAGAGTCACTCTTCCTCTAAATGGTCACAGAGATATTAAGAAATATTAGAGAGTGTTAGAATCAGCATGGAGTGAGAAGAGGCGAGAAAAATACGTAGCTAAAAGAGATGTGTGACTCATTCAGTTAATTAGGCATTACGACTAATTAGAACAATTAAACAGAATTTTGTTCAATATAACTCCATCCCAAAACTAAGGTATATATTACAGCATGTATTTTGTGACAGAAAAATCGTAAGGGAAACAAACGTTGATTAACTCACATTCAGTCTAATGATAGATGAACTCCTGGTGAATATGTATGGGAGAGAGTGTTATTACTATGCGTACAAAAACATTTACAGTGTGCCCCACAAAAATCAGGAAGTTTTGCACAATTAATTTACATCTACATACATAATTATTTAGCAGTTGTTGATAACAGGAGGTTTCTTTAAACAGAAGAAAAACACAAATGTTAGATGAGATGTTGAATGGGCCTTAAGTGAGCAGTTGAACAATAACATAGATGGTTAACCAACTTCCAGTTGCCCTTTATATTACTTTAAGCAAAATATTGTTCTAAGCTTCATCATCATCATCATCATCATCATCATCATCATCATCATCATCATCGGTTTAACATCCGTTTTACATGCTGGCATGTGTTGGACGGCTTTTAGAAATTGACTTCCAAACTTATCTTTGGTCAGGTTTCTTTGGAAGTCATTTCCATAACTGAGGCAAAAAATCTTTCTTTTTTTTTTTCATAGGACGGATACCCTTCGTGACCCAGTGGGGTGGTGGGGACCAGTGTTTTTATCGAGACACCATCTCTAGGTTATTGCCCACCAAGGCTAAAGAGCGTTTCACATCCCCTTCCATAAATAAAATTTTAAAATCTTTTATTTTGAAATCTGTGATTTTTAAGGGCCATTCGTTTGGTTCAATAAAGTCAAGAGAGTTGGCTCTGAGCCAGACAACAGGAGGATTGGATTCTTTTGTTCCATCTTGTTGCAATCTTCATTCATCTCTTCCCATTACTTGGTTGGTGTCGTCAAATATTTTAGTGTGTAAATACATAATGCTGGTTTAAATTTAAATTTCCTGTTGTTTTTTTTTGGGGGGGGGGGCACTGGAAAAGATTATTAAAAACCATTTAATAAATTTTTAACTAATGGTAACAACTGAGAACAAAATAGGATCAAGTGACACCAAGGTTCAGGTATCACCATTAATTATTATTATTACATCCTTTTCTTGGTTAAGAAAGAAAGTAAAATAAAATGATGTGATGATAATAAGAAAATAAGAAAAAAACATAAACATAAATAAGAAAGAATAAAAAACATCAAAAATAGATAAAAAATAAATGCGAATATGAAATTAATTACCCCCAACCCACCCGACTAGCAGAAAATTACCCCCCCTCCCTGTTTACTGTAGAGGTTCCTAGATGCCGACACATTTTCTACTCATAACTTCTTTTGTCAGACTGTTCGCCTTTTGAATTCCTTCCCTGCTCTCTGTTTCCCCGCCCATACCAACATGCAGATATTTAAATGTAATGTGAACAAACATCTTGCTTCCCACACAGGTTGCCTCTATAAATCTGGCCCCTATCTCAGTAGCCTTGTTTGTGGTGAACTAAAGTAAAAGAAAGACATTTTAATAGAAATCTTCTTAAAACACAAGGTAGAAATGATAGAGAATTAAATTAAAATAGAAAAATAAAATGTTTAAAAGTTAAAAAAAAAAAAAAATCGGAAGGTAGTCCGTGGGACAAGACAGTGACCATGTTATTCCGAAGTGGTGACCAGCCTGAAAACACATACACTCGTACGATAAATAACGGTCTAAAAGTAGCATTTGTCGCAACATATAATTAACAAAGCGTTCCTTGTCACTGAAATCTATCAGTTCGTTTCTTAAATTGGCTATGTCTTGATTAGATAAGTGGGAAGACAACCTCCGCCGCATCAGTATCAACGTCACGTGTGGGTGGAATTCTAAAGAATTCTAAATAAGAAATTAGAAGTGAAGAAGAAAAAGAAAATTCCCGAACAGAACTAAAAAACTAAAAATATTTTATGTCGGATCCTGAGTTTCTAATTGCATCATGGTTTTTATTTTTATTTCTTAAATTTTAGTTTTGTTAAAATGAAGAAAAAAATGATATTGTCTCATCACAGTTCCATCACAGCCATCTTTGATTTTGAAAAAAAAATACTCTTTATTAGGCATCACTTAGCATTAAACAGGTGTCTTTTATTCACGCAACTGCATGCAACAGAGATTCCAGGAGAGTTTTAGATTCAGTCTTAATTGCATATTAACATCCTAATAACTTTGGAAAAATTCTTTCACAGATAATACCGAAATTTGGAGGACGAGTTTGGAAATGATCAGATTGTATTTTTTCGAGTTGACTTAAACGTTCTTTTGTAATTACAGTTTGGAGTAAATTTTCGTTTTTTTTTACTATTGGGTACCAATTATCAAGGCCAAGAGCCACTCGAAGATAAGGATTAATGAGACGGGAATGATTGCAATACGAAAGATGAAGAACACTACTATTGATCAATGGAATGAACTAAGTTTGATTACTTATGGGATAGATTATGACACATATTTGCTGACATTGGATTTGAAGACGATTGTTGTAATCTGTAGGGAAGGAGTCCTGCAGTAATGTGGTTCTACAGACGGGAAGCTTTTGCCAAGAAGCTCTGTCCATGGAAATTCTACCTGACGCTAGGCACATGGAAAAAGAAAGAAAAGTCTTTTTCCATTGTACTAGAAGACCAGTTCCTGCTGTGAATGTCATACAAGGATGAACCAGAGATCGGAGCTCAGTCGAGCACCTTCCATGGAAATAACGACAGTCTCTTTTGTGAGAAAGGGGCTGTAGAGAAGAGATCATCCCCAACTAATGTCTGCTAACTGGCTCTGATGAGTTTTATAATTTATAAAACAAGTGTTATCGCTTAGACATTTGTCTGCTTGGAATTGGTAAAAGTTAGGTTGTACTGCAGTAGTAATCTGCAGATTGTACTGACTGGGCCCAAAAAATATGCTTCAGTATTTTTGAAATGTATTATTTGGACTACTGTTCTCATCTTGGATGTTGTTCTCACAACGTTTCGGTCGATGTAACCTCTGACCTTCGTCAGGTGCATCTTATCTAACTTGGGAATCTTTATATTGAACTCGGGAATCTGTATTGAATTTCGAATGGAACCCCATGGGGTAGTTTTCTCTTGTTCCGTCAGCTATGACCGGGTGGAAGTCTTATGTAACTCGTAATTGTATTCTTAGTATCGCCTGTACTAGGTATTGAACCTTCAACCTCTAGAAGACTGTCACTTAGAACTGATTATTACTTAGCCCTTATATCTGTTATGCCACAGGATAATTCTACATAGATTCCAAAGTTTGACATAAAGATTTCCGAGTTTAACAAGATGCACCTGAAGAAGGTCGGAGATTACATTGGTCGAAACATTGTGAGAATAACATCCAAGATGAGAACAATAATCCAAATAATACAAAAAATAGATATGACTGGGTTGGAAAGTTAATTCACCAGGAACTGTGCAAATGATTACACTTTGAACACATGGACAAATGATACAGATTGAAGTCCGTATTGGAAAATCAAAGGAATAGAATCTTCTGAGCCATTGAAATACAAACAGAAAAATTCATCCAAACTAGAAGACCAGACATAATAATAGCCAGCAAAAAAGAAAAATACACGCAAAAAAAATAGATTTCGCCATCCCAGCTTATCATAGGGTGAAGCTGAAAGAGTGAGACACACTAAGTAAATAAATGGAACTTGCCGGAGAGCTGAATAGATTATGGAACATAAGAGCTGATGTAATAAAAATAATTGTAGGAATAGGAATACTATGAAGATTTGTATTATTTGGATTATTCAGACTACTGTCCTCATCTTCGATGTTATTCTCACAACATTTCGCCAAATGTAACCTCCGAGCTTCTTAAGATACATCTTGTCAAACTCGTGAATCTTTATGCTGAATTCTGGAATCTGTACGGGATTTCGAACTGAATGATTTATTTAATCCATGGGGATAGATCGTTCTCATTCCGTCAGTCATGACCGAAAGTAATTCTTGATTATAATCTTAGTATCATCTGTGCATAGGCTCATAGTGGAATGGATAAAATGCTAAGTAATAATCAGTTCTAAGACAGTCTTCTGAAGGTTCAAACCGTCAGTGCAAACGATACTAAAAATGTAATTAAGAATTAGATAATACTTCTACTTGATTATGGCTGACGGAATGAGAACAATCTACTCTCGTGGATTCAATAAAAAGTTTAGTTCGAAATTCCGTACAGATTCCCTATTTCGACATAAAGATTTCCGAGTTCGACCTGAAGAAGGTCGAAGGTTACATCGGTCTAACCGCTTTTAAAATTAAGTGTGCGAGGGTGTAAAACTTTAAAATTTCATCCGGAGTGTATCCTCGCACATTCAATGTTAAAAACAATAGAATGAAATTAAAGATAAAGTGAAAGAATTAAAGTAATTATAAAATTAATTTGTTGTTCATAGAATTTGGTATATTCGGACTATTGTTCTCATCTTGGGTGTTTTTATCACAACGTTTCTGACCTTCTTCAGGTGTACTTTGTCGAACTCGGGAATCTGGACAGAATTTCGAACGGAACCCTTTATTTATGCTCTCGTTCCATCTGCCAAGAAAGTCTTCAGTAATTCGCAATTCTTCGTATCGCCTGCACTGAGGATTGAATGTCACTTAGAACTGAATTATACTTAGTACTATATCCACTGCGCCACGGGTCCTTATGGACAATTCTAGTATGAATTTTTGGGAGCCTTAAATCTATTCTTGTTTTTGATCTAACTACTTATCACTATAGATCACTACTTATCTATTATTTATAATTTTAGGTTCCCATATTGTATTGAATTCTACACTAGGTCTGCTTAGTAAGTCATTGTTGCCTAACATTATTTGCTGCTTCTTTGAGTCGTCTTACTCTCCACCGTTCTTCTCTATCTATAATTTTTACTTCATCCCTTAAGGGAAGATGGTTTCCCTTTTCCTTCCATATGTGGTCAGCCATACCCGACTTTTCGATTTCTCCACATATTATGTCTTTCCGGTGTTCTTCAACTTTAGTGGACGACATGTCTCACCTTTGTATGCTTTTCCACATTTACATGGAATCGCATACACACAGTTCTTAGTCATGACTTTTTCCGTAGGGGATTTGACTCTCACAAGATGCTTTCGGAGAGTTGAGTCGCTCCTGAATACTATCCTGATGTTATATGGATTACATATTCTTTGGATTTTTTTCCGACAAACCCCTCATATATGGTATACAAACTGTGGTGAGTTCTCGGGTGGTGTCCTTTGGTGTTGCGTCTAGATTTGTTGGAGCTGATGTCATGCTCTCTGGATAGTTGTTTCGGTAAAGGCTTTCTCTTAAACTATCCATTTCTTCTTGATATGTATCGTTTTTACTACATATTGTCTTTGCTCGATGTTGTAGGCACCGGACAATTCTTTTATTTACATTATATGGATGCTGGGAGTTGAAATTTAGATATTGTCCAGTGAAAGTTGGCTTTTGATACACCGATGACCTAAACCCCATGGTAAGTGCGAGTTATCAGCATATATAATTTGTTTTGTTCTTTTTCCATCGTGAACTGTATAGATGAGCAGAGAGAATTCACATGGTTCAGTAATATTTGTCATTTACATATCGCAGCCACATTGTTGGCTGTAGTGGTGTTGATTGTAACGTCATTTCCTCAAAGTATTCCATGTAGACATTGGCCAGTACTAGGGACAATGGTGAACCCATAGCTGTCGGTATATATCAGATCCCATAACGAATTACGTGGTTTCTATGCAGAAGGTCAACATTTCCATTAGATTATCAATTGGGATACAAGTGCGTTCCTTCAGTGAAGCATCTGAAGTCAACCTATCTCATACCACCGTCTGGGTCTCATCAGTGGGTACTTTTGTTAACAAACTCATTACATCTAAACTCACCATCTGGTTGGAATGAATGGGAGCGTTGTTGATTTCTTTCACAAAATGAGCTGAATTC